>OY757928.1:86981184-87581184 GCA_963585895.1 Sepioteuthis lessoniana
GATACACATTCTTTCTATTCTGGCTTTTTCATCTGCCCCAAACCATGTGCACACCCAACACAAGGCCTCGGCGAGCAAGTGAAAGTCACCCTTCTTCTTTGGACGGCAAGACTCACCTCAACTGACTTTTCTCAAATCTCCCAAAATCCTCCGTGCACGCTTCCGGTGCATGACGTCATTCCCATCCCCTATCTGGGATTTTTACTTTGACATCTGTGAACGACACATCCTCCCCACACAGGCATTAATACCTGCGCTAAAGTTTGCACCTAACTAACCCATGCACTGAGCCGAAAGGTTCTCAGCCTAACTAAACCCAAAGGCAAGATATATAAAACAAACTCCCTCAGCCATTATATTACACACGTCTTATTTTAGATAAAACCAAGATTAATAATTGTTCCTCTTTTCATGGACAAGTCTTTTTTTTGGGTATTCGTTTAACGAGGTTTGCCATACCTCGGGGAATAAGTTTCTTTTCTCTGCGTTCTCTGCGCGTCATTATTTTGGAATTTGGGTTTCTTTCATATCTCAAATTATGTTATTGGTTTTTCAACGAACTAAAGTAACTCCTCTTGGGCCTTCATCTTTTGAGGAATAAATGGCAACTCATTATGTGTCTTTATCCTGTGATGAATGAATGGCAACTCATTAGTTTGAAAAATTACCACGTGTTGGGTTTTGGCGGAATCTTCCTTGATACCAATCATGGTCGAAGGTTCACTTCTCCGCCGACACATACATGTCTAATAAGGAGTGAGGTTCTCCCATGCCCACATCACCTTTTAGTGGTAGAGAGGGGTGAAGAGACAAGTAAGAGAAACATTTACCTTCATTGTGTTTAAGTGCATCTACATATCTTAATTAAGTAGGCGATACATTACAATGAAACTTACATTTGTTATTTTGTTTTTTTTCAGAATATCCAACAGGATCATTTGGCTTTGATTGTCAAAGTACATGTCATTGTGCCAACAATTCCAATTGCAATAAAATATATGGCACATGCCTTGACGAAAAATGTGAAAAGGGATACTAAGGAGAAACTTGCCAAACGGGTAAGAAAATTAATTCATTTAACATTTTTTCATATAGTTCTGAAATGAATATCTTGTCAAATTAAATACATTTCTTTATTAACCAAAAGAAAAAGCTAAAAATCCTTAATCCTATTTACCCAACCCCTCCGCTCAGGCAGGATATGACACAAGGTCAATTTTTAAGCGGAGTTTAACAGGTTTGAATTCAGAGTTTTCCTTCTCCTAGACTAGTTGCCAAACCAAGGCTGAAGAACCTAGTCTGCCCTACTATTTACCCATAGCTGGAGGGAGAGTTATTGGATTCATACCTTTCCCAACGGTATTAGTGCTATGTGAAATGCAATAAGTCTCGTCCAGGATTTGAACTCGTGTCGCCGTGTTCATTTCCTACGACAATAACCATTACACCACGGGCACCTAAAAATCCTTAATGATTCAGTTGAGGAATAATATTCTGTTTTTCATTAGGAAATATCAGCAAAAATTGATTTAACAAAAGAAATTTATTTCAAATGAATTCCAAATATTTTTCTTGTTAGATATTTTTAATCAGGAAATATGTGTAAAGAAAATGTTGAAAAATAATAAAAAACACACTTATTTTAATGAAATAAATTTATTCCTTTTAGTCCAGATTTCAAATACAATATTTTATTGAGTTTCAAAATGTATGTATATATATACATATATATATGTATATATATATATAAATGTATGTTTCAGTTTTGTGCGTGTGTGCATAAGTGTGTGTGTTTGTACATATGTATATACATATATGCTTGTGTGTATGTGTGTGTGAGTGTGTTTTTATGTGTATGCTTCTGCACATGGTTCCATATATGTGCATTCTTTAAAGGTCAGCATTCCTTTATCATATTTGGTATTTCAATGAATACACCTACAGGTGCCCCTGACCACATCGTTAGTGATGTTCTTCCAAAGATCATTTGGTGTATCAGGCCTTTAAACATTTTATACCTTCACTAGGGTGACCAAGCTAGTGTTGGTCAGCCATCAGCTTGTGGTCAGGAACCTAACAGCAGAAAAAAAAAATCACAAAAAATTCCATGAGACTTTATAGAAATTATCTCCTGCCAAACATCCAATCAAATGTGTCTCTGAGTAATTCCTTTCCTATAAAAAAAAAAAAGGGCGAGAACCAAGGAAGTGTTATCACTCCAAAGAGAGAAAGTGATTGCCCAGAGACTCACTTAAATGCTCAGAACAAACTAAAAGTTAAGCAACTCCGTACGAGGCAGAAATAGACAACTCCCTATACTTTTAAAACTATTTTCAAATCCACAAAATAATAAAAACTCCTCCCGTCTCAAATAAAAGTATTGCATACATAACCGAAATGCTAAATAATTAAAATCATTTCTAACAAGGAGTATTTAGCAGCAATAAATTAGAAAACGGCAAAAAAAAATCATTCTATAATTTGCTATTAATTACCTCTACACTCAGCAGCATAAATCGATTCAATTATTTTGTTTAAAATGTACTTTATGCAAAACGAATAAAAAGTATCGCGTAGATAACAGAAACGCTTAATAATTTGTAGCAGAAAGAATTTCAGACCATTATTTAGTGCAGGATTTGTTTTTGCCATTGGAGTTTGAAATTATACATTTCATCCAACGAGAATGACCGATGCTATTCTGCCCGGGTATACCTCCCCGGGCACCATAAAAGGAAGCATTAACCAAGCTCGCACTCTCTTTTTACCTCTTTTTTTGCCGGCAGCAAGGTGGGAGCTCTCGTTTCCTTTTCCTCCTTGCTGGCAGCAAGGTGACATGATGGAGAACATTTCTCTCTCTATCCCTGGACGATTCCAACAGCAGACAAGGACTTTTCCCCATGAGAGAGCGCATTTCAACATTTGTTCCTCTGCTTCCTTTAGGAGACTATTTCCTTGTCAGTCGTTTCTCCCTCTTAAACCAAATGGACCCCAAAGCATCTGGTTGAGTACAAAATTCCCACACAGCCATTTACAACTGTCTTGCTATCTTCTTCGACTCATGGCACAAGGAAAAACTTCCCCTCAAGTTGTCATTAAACTACAAAATTTAAAACCATCAATATCAAAGCCTTCATTATTTTATATACTTTCTTATAATATAACAAGAGCCATCAGAACTCTGCAATGTCAACTGCCATTTATGTTTAAATGGTAATATCATCTGCCCCCATGTTATAAATTAAAATAGTGTCTAATAAAGAGTATTAAAATATATTCAGTACAAAATTATCATTTAAAACAAATTATTTGGATATGACAACACATCAACGTCATGTGATATTATCTAAATATATGTGTACACACACACACACACACATATATATATATATATATATATATATATATATATATATATATTTGCACACCAAGCACTATAGGACACAAGAGAGCAAAACAAAAAATTAAAAAAACGAATAATCCCTCATTGTCCCCAATATTGTCTTAAAAAAAACGCTTGTCACACAATTGTGTCAGGATATGATTTGACTCCAGGAATAGCCCCCCCCCCAATAATGATTGTTCATCCTGTTGAAAGGTTACTTTGCTGACTACTTACTCTCTCAATCCACATCCATCTAGAAGCTTTTGCCCCAGTGTCTGTGATTAACTTGATCGATGTCATTTTATTTCTACCAACAAACCCCAACTTGGTTAAGGCTTTAAAAAGCAATTGAACCACGAACCCTGTGCAGCCAATTTCAATTGGATCACAGTGAACCTGCCATCCTTTCATCCTACACTGCTCAACAAGTTTGTGATATTTACTGAGCTTCCTCTCGTGGGACTTTGCCATGTTTTCCTCCTACAATACCGTCAACTCCCACATGATCACTTACTTCATCGTACTCAAAACAAGAATCATGTTTTACCGAAGTTGTATTCAAACAAGATGATCAGGGAATTTCAGCTGCTCATCCAAATCAACAAATAACTCCCAATCTGGGGCTGTGCTATGTAGCAATGTTTTTACAGACAGTGTGGATTGAACATTCCCTCCTGCGTTAAGAAAATTGATTCTCCTGCTGACAGGCTGACAGGCTTGTAAGTGCTAGTTCGAAGGCATTTGTTAAATTTATTAGCAATTACCCTCAGCTCCTGATTATGATGCCAGCTATAACTTCCATAACCAAATGCCCCAGGGCAGCAACTGAGTATGTGTTTAAGCGATCCTCTCATTTCACATGGCGGGCGTTGTGGAGTCACAGCCTTCACCCAGGTTTGCAGATTTGCTGAGCTCGGTATTGTATCATAAACAGCCTGGATGAGGCATCATATGTGGATGAAGTTTGAACCACAAATGTCCGACCTGCTAACTTTCCTTTTTAAAATACCATCACATTAAATCCAGACAACCTGTTGGCCTAATGCAACCATTTTGCCAAATCTTAATACTTCTAAACCAGCTCTCACCTTGTTCTAGAGGAGGTGTCGATATTCTTCACCCATGGCTCTTCTGATATCTTTGCTGGTACAATAGCCTAGACCAGTACGACCTACAGCTACTCTCCCAACCAGAGGCTTGTGCCTCAATCTTTCTTCTGTGATCTGCAATTCAAGTGAAGCATTCCATCTCCTACCCGTGCGCAATTCTATACTGGCTGTTTCTACTTTCGGGTCCTTAAACATCATCACCTCTCTTGTCTTGGTGACCATGTATTCTTCCGTTAGCCCCTTGAATGGAAGTTGTAAAGTGTTTGTTGGCCCATATAAAGCAATATTGCTCAGACTCTGTGGTAAACCCAGCAACCTATGTAGGTATCAGTTAATCTTCTTCTCCATAGCTATCATAGTTGTCATTATAATATCATATATCATAATAGGCCATAATATTCTTGGCAAGACAGAATAAAATAATAGAGATTTCACCTCTGTAGTAATTTTGGTAATTGTTTTAATATTTCAAGAGAACGCATTTAAACGTTACAAGTATTAGATAATTTACTACAGAACTCCATGTGGATATTAATTCTGAAATATACACATATTAATACATATATATTAATACATGCGCATATTAATGCATACATATATATATATATATATATATATATATATACATATATATATGATGAAAAATGTATATATATGCTTATTTAAATTTCTACAAAAAAAGATATGATGATTATTCTTAAGAATGCAAATTAGGATCCTTCATCAAGAGAAAGAGATTGTAATGAAGACAAATAAGAGAAACATTTACCTTCATTTCCCTTATCTGTTTCAGTGTATCTACTTATCTTAATTAAATAGGCGATATATTACAATGAAATTTACATTTGTTATTTTGTTTCTTTTCAGAATGTCCAACAGGAACATTTGGCTCTAATTGTCAAAGAACATGTCATTGTGCTGACAATTCCAATTGCAATAAAATAAATGGCACATGCGATGATGGAAAATGTGAAAAAGGATACACAGGAGAAAGTTGCCAAACAAGTAAGAAAATTAATTTTTTCAAGATTTTTTCATTTTAAACACTTTGAGATGAATATCTTGTCAAATTGAATGCATTTCTACATTTACCAAATGAAAAACCTAAAAATCTTTAATGATTCAGTTAAAGAATAATATTTAGTTTTTCATTAGCAAAAATTGTTTTCAATACAGGACATTTATTTCAATTGAATTCCAAATTTTCTTATTGTCAAATATTCATAATAAAGAAATGTGAGGGAACAATAATGTTGGAAAATGAATCACAAAGTGTTTTGGATGTATTTTCATGATTGTTTAATCCGCTTGTATAAGCAGATAATTGTATATATGATTAGCAAGAACATATTTTATTGATTGTGCAAAGAAAATAAAATAAATACAAAATGAATTTTCTTAAAAAAAGAATGAATAAAGTTTTTTGTGAAGAAATTTGATTTTTGTACATATGTGAATATAAATTATAAAAGAAATGAAAGTTTTTCAAAGGGATTTATATATCTAAGAAGTTTTACTCAGTTGTTGGATAGATATAATGAAATATATTTGTGTATAAGCCAGTCAACTGAGGAAATTCTCTGCTGTATTATATTTTGCGGATTTGAAAATGTCTCTTTCCCAGAGGACATGAATCAGGTCTCAAGGCATCTTACTAGTAAAAGACACTGAAACTTTCATTCTCTCTTTTTATATACAGCATTGACAATACTATTAAGTGATAATTAGTAGAGATTGCTTGGTAGACAAAAACAGTAATCCCACATGTCTATCTTTTTACTCTTCCAAAAATTGTGTGAAAATCTGAATTGAATTTTTGTTATTTTGAATGGGAATAGTTCATTATTCATTCATCTGAAAATCTTTTACTTTTCTTAGAATGTCCACATCAACGTTTTGGAAAAAACTGCCAAAGTGGATGTCATTGTTCAAATTCTTCATCCTGCTCATCAAAAACCTGTGACTGTGCTAATGGATGGAGAGGAACAGATTGTAATAAAAGTAAGTCAAATAATATTCTCCATTCCAATTACATATTTAAATATATATTTACTCTTAATTAAGGAGATATTTTAATTAAGAGTAATATTTTCATTTGTTATTTTCTTACATTTTCAGGATGTCAAACTGACACATTTGGCAATAATTGTCGAAATGTGATTTGACTGACTTTTAAGTTTGCTAAAACAGATGGCAGGTGTCTTGATGCAAAATGTGAAAAGATTCACAAAGGAAAAAATTACCAAAAACTTAAGAAACTTATATCTAATATTTTGTAGTTCACCACTTACCCCCACCCCGCATTGCAATTAAATTTCTTCAAAATTCCCTGTGGAAAAGAAAGTGACTATTTTCAGACAGGAGGTGGTGGTAAACATTAATTTATCTTTGACATTAGAACTAGCTACATGTATCACTAGGAAAACAAAGGAAACACCTGTTAATATAAATATTGTTGCTTAGATTGTATTAACAAATATTTTCTATTGCCTCACAAGACAATTTCTTTCCATATGGACAATAAATCTATGTGTTTTCAAAGTATTTTGTGTTGTTCTTGTTTGCTGTCTGACTCCATTCTGAGTTACTTTATTCTTACCCCATGTTATCTTGCTTGTTTAACTTCTTGGATATGAAAGCTGTAAAGGAATTATATGAAAGAAGACAGGAAGAGAAGATAGAAGGCAAAAGATATCTTTTATATTTTGCCTTTATTTCTGGGTTCAATAAACATTCAGTGGGTGAGGAAATTCTTCCAGAATACAAATAAAAGGGTTGCATCTCCCAGTCAAGGTGTTAAAATGTGTAGGTTATAGTTGCATATCAATGTGTGTATTATGGGTTTGTTTAAGTGAAGGTACAAATGCTGTGCGCTGCTTTAACCAGACATAAATTCGTAGGGGTATCTTAATTTTTCACTACATTATCTTATTTGTATATGTGCTTGGAGATTAAGTTTAGTTAAGTTTAGCACTTCCCCAATAATAGCCGCCTAGCCAAAATCTTTAACAAAAACAACCTTAAGGTTAGCTATAGTTGCACATACAACATGTCACAAATAATAAAAAACACAACAAAAAATTCTCCCAGAATACAAATAAAAGGGTTGCCTCTCCCAGTCAAGGTGTTAAAATATGCTTGTCATTCTTGGGTATATATGTCCCAATTTGGCATTCAAGGCATTAACAATGTGTTAGACGCCTTTGGAAGATATATCTAAATCCGGTGTTTTCGGTTGTAGTAGTTAAGTCTGTTATATAATGTCTTAGTTATGATTTTGATGAGTCCATTATTTTGTATTTTTAGTCATGGATTATTGGTAAAAGAGACATCTGCTACAAGTGGAAAGGTTAGCCAGTGTGTCGTCTAAAGTCGGATGCGTGGCGCCTTCCACCAGTAGCAAGAAAGATTTAGCTGTTGTTACTCTGCTGGCCATAACTGAAAAAGAACAGGCTTATTTCTTTTGCAGAGAGGGTTACTTCTTTGCGAATACGTCACCCTTTTCCTGTCAGGGGTTTCTGGGATCTTCTGCATTTTTTGTATTTATTTTTAATTTAATTTTGTTTTATTTTCATTTTATCTATTTTTATTAATTCCCACAAATTGGCTAGAATAGGTTGTCAATATGAAAGACACAAAATAGATTCAAGTGTCTGAAAAAAATGTCTGATTCTTTATTGTATTTTGTATAACTAACTAACCCATGCACTGAGCTGAAAGGTTCTCATCCTAATTAAACCGAAAGGCAAGATATACAAAATGAAATCCCTCCTCAATTATATTACAGTTGTACGAATATGCTTTGCTGCAATATGATAAAGTTTAGTGAGAGAAATTTTTCAGAAAACACATTTGAAATTAGTTTTCATGTCAGTTTTGTCAGGAAATTCCTTGAAACAATTTCTGAAGGAAATCACCATGAAAGGAAGCAAAAAATGTTAAATTATATATACATATATAAGTCAACTGTGAGTACTCTATTCATTTTCCACTACTGTGTCTGTCATCGATGTGTTATACACACACACACCCACCATATTTGTCTTGGGATAGATCTTCTGTAAGACACATTATTAGTTATGGTGTTTCGACACCTGCAGATGTAACACATATATAATCATAAATACATCTATCTATCTATCTATTTGTGGGTTAACAGTTGCGAAGAAGTAATCGTGTTGCCATTAGTGCCTTTGCAAGTCTCTTCGTATTTGAATTGAGATCTCGGCGGACGTTGTACAGATGTATGTAAACAATAGTAATTGTGATTCATAACCGTTTAAAAATGTACTTCATAGCTAATATCTCCTTGTGGCTAAATGGTTAGAAGCTTTGGCTTGGCGTTTGAGTCAACCGGGTTTCGATCCCAGCTACGGGGAGATACTGTCTAGCCATACTGATGAGTTCTGATAGAACGAAACAGATCTGTCTGTGGATGACTATAGATATATATTCCCCCACCCCCGTAGGGTCGAGTTCTCTAGCGAAGAAGTAATCGTGTTGCCATTAGCGCCTTTGCAAGTCTCTTTGTATTTGAATTGAGATCTCGGCAGCTGTTGAACAGATGTATGTAAACAATAGTAACTGTGATTCATAACCGTTTAAAAATGTACTTCGTAGCTAATATCTCCTCGTGGTTAAATGGTTAGAAGCTTTGGCTTGTCGTTTGAGTCAACCGGGTTTCGATCCCAGCTACGGGGAGATACTGTCTAGCCATACTGATGAGTTCTGATAGAACGAAACAGATCTGTCTGTGGATGACTATATATATATATATATATATAAAACTATATATACATGCTTATTTCAATATCATTGATGGACAGAAACTGATTGAAATGAAGACAAGTAAGAGAAATATTTACCTTCATTTCCCTAATGTTTTTAAGTGCATCCTATTTTCTTTATGTTATGTTTTGACCTGTTGACCCAGCCAAAAATGCCATTCAAGGTGATGCACCGGAAGGAAGTGACACATTCTAATGGCAGTTATGAGAGGAAATTGCATGGGCGGAAATTGGCTGATGAAATGGGATGAGGTAAAAAAAAAAATCCCATTATACTCTCATAGACTGACGCACCGGAAGAGAGTGACCTCTGAACTGCATGACAGTTATTTCCACTCGATGACGATCACACAGGCCATTCCAAAGGTAGCGGAAGTGACACATCCCAGTCGCTAGATATTGGAAGAAATTGCAGAGGCGTGGAGGCGTGTCCATATCACCGCGTGGGAGTTTGAAGGTAATATAAGGCCGACGAATTGAACAGACGACAGTTGAGTTTGAGTGACGAGATGTGGTAGGGAAAGCCACACCCGACCGAAGGGGCTCTGGTTGAGCAGCCATGGAGAACGAGAAAAAGACACAACGCTGACGGCCATAACTTTGGGGTCAAAATATTTCAGTTATGTTCGGTCTCCAGCTCCCTCTCACACACAAACTTTGAGTAACCCTTTTCGAAACCTTACAAATAAAGTGAGAAGTAAAATATTTTATAAAGTCTTCCTGCGTCTTTATCCTGCGTGCGTCTTTATCATTGCATCTGTCTATTATTGTGTCGTTATGATGCTGCATGATGCTGTAGATGACTATATAACATTTATTAAATAGGCGATATATTACAATGAAACTTACATTTGTTATTTTATTTCTTTTCAGAATATCTAACAGGACATTTGGCTATTATCATTAATGATTGATCTTTGATGAATGCAATTTAGGATTTTTAGTCTCCTTATATTTTTAGGCGGATCTATTTGGAAATTTACATATTTAATATATTTTCATTTTAAGCTTAAGGGGATATTCATTATTTTTTGCATAGTAATTTTTCATTTGATTGTAACTGAGTATTAAATTCAAAATGTACCCAGTTTCCAACTAATGGGATGAAATTACGCTGACATCTTGATCATTTATTCTCCCTTTTATGCTTAAAATGTTTAACTGGCAAGTTTACTAGTGGCTGTCTTGTAAAAAACAAAAGGAACTTTATTTATTTCACTGTACTTCTAAAATCCATTTCTGGTTTAAACTTTTCATATCAAGGAAAGTAAAAGAAAATTATGTATATTTATATGTCAAGTTTCTGCAAATAATTATTTTTTATGAAATGACTGAATATATATATATATATATATATATCCATTGAATAGCGATATATATGTGTGTCTGTGTCTGTGTGTAGAATCATAGATAGATAGAAACTGCCAGCATTATGAGATTTTATTTCTTTAACAGAATTTTTTTTATTCTCTTCTCTTTCAGATATTTGATATATTAATTTGATATAAAAAATGTGAATGTAATGAAACTCTTATCAAATTCCCACGGCTCCATATAAACAAAAACTGCTTTATTCATAAAGACTCCACCATAAATTAGTATTTCCCAACCTTTTTGCTTAAATACTCACCCAAAAGACTTTGACACATTGGATATCTCCTCTTATAAATCTACACCCCCACTCCTAACACTGCTCACCTAGACGAAGGAGATAATATGGACCCAGGTGGGAAATATTTTTATAGCATTATTATTTATGGATGGATAGGGCTCCTCACATTGTGTTATAATTAGCAAGCTAGATTAGCAGACCTTTGTTAGTGAGTTCGATTCTCACTGAGTGCTGCATATTTCTGGCATTTCTGGTACAACAGATCTAAACTTATTTTTTTATTTTTGTTCTTTCAAAGATTTTCTTCACCACAATTCTTAAATCGTCTCACACCTGGTCGGCTGGAGGAGGGGCTATAGAATCATACACTGTTTGTATCCCTCAATGAGTGTCCTGGATATGACACTTAATCATCTGATGGTGAGGCTCCAATTCTAGAGATCTGGGTAATGTGGAGTACTCATTCATTGGCATTACTCCTAGGTCCACTCTGACCTGAAGTGGAAGTACCTGTTAGGGTCAAATAGAACTAATGTACTGGGTTTGACACTAACCTACATCTGGTGATGCTCCAATTCTTGTGCTTTTGGGAATGTTGAGCACAGATTTTGTGGTGTCACATTTACTGTGACACAGCATTTGAAAATGTTTCTTTCCCAGAGGACAGGAATCAGGTCTCAAGGCATCTTACTAGTAAAAGACACTGACACTTTCATTATCTCTTTCTATATTTTGAATTGTTATTTTGAATGGGAATAGTTCATTATTCATTCATCAGAAAATCTCTTACTTTTTTTTAGAGTGTCCACATCAACGTTTTGGAAAAAACTGCCAAAGTGGATGTCATTGCTCAAACTCTTCACACTGCTCATCAAAAACCTGTCGCTGCACTAAAGGATGGAGAGGAACAGGTTGTTATGAACGTAAGTCAAATAATATTCTTCATTCCAATTACATATTTAAATATATAAGAAAAGTAGGTAAAGTTGGTGACTGTAGTCGAGGGCGATCAGAAGGCTCCCTTTTCAATAGCTACTACACCAAGGTGTAGCAGAGGGGACTACCTCTTTCTCTGGATTGCTCCACTTTCCCCAAGATATGTACCTTCCATTGCTCAGTGTTAAGCATGGAGTCTGTGTCTTTCTTTTTCTCTCTCTTCCTCTCTGTCTGTCTTTCTGTTTGTCTGTGTGTGTATATATATATATAAATATATATATATATATACATATATACACTTATGTTCACATATATGCTCATTTTTGTAGATATATGTGTATATAGAAATGGATTTGTTTTTGTGGACTTGTGTGCTTTTATATATATATATATATATATATATATATATATATAACACTAAACTGCATCTGGTGAGTTTAGCTGAGGCTCCAATTCTAGATCATTTGGGAACATAAAGTACCTCTTCATTGGCAATACTCACAGGTCCTCTTTATCTGGAGTGATATTACCTGTTAGGGTACTATCTATGGATCAAATAGAAGTAGTTTTCTTTGATTGACACTAAACTACAGCTAATCATGGGGCTAGGGATTTGGGAAATTGGGCATCCCTCTATATTGTCATTATTCCTAGTCCCACTCTTACATAAAGTGGTTGTATCTGTTAGGGTATCCTTAATGAGTCAAGTAGAACTAGTCTCTTGGGTTTGACACAAACTGCTTTTGATGGTGAGGCTCCATAGTAGAGCTATTTGGAATGTAGTGTACCTCTTCACTGACACTACTCCCATTTCCAATCTTATCTGGAGAGGAAGAAACTTTCAGGTTACTATCTCTGGGTAGAATAGAAATAGTGTACTGGGTTTGTCACTTAAATTCATCTGATCTTGAATCAAGAATTGTAAAGCATTTTGGAATAGGGTGTTACTCTTAATTGACCTCACTACCATGTCCACTCTGTCCTCAGTTGGAAGTAGCGGGTATGGTACTATCTATGGGTAAAATAGAACTAGTGTCTTTGGTTTGATACTAAACTGTATATGATGGTGAGTCTCAAGTCATAGAGCTTTTGGGAATGTAGGGTACATCTTCATTGGGATTACACCCAGGTCTACTTGGACGTGGAATGCTGGCATACATTAGGGTACCTTCTATAGGTCAAATAGAAATAGTGTCCAGAATTTGACAATAAACTGGATCTGATGATGAGATTACTTCTAGGTCCACTCCGACCAAGAGGGATAGTATCTGTTAAGATCACATATATGGGTCAAATAGAGCTAGTGTCCTGGGCTTGACACTAAACATAATCCGATTGTGAGGCTCTAATACAAGAGCTTGTGGCAACGTTGAATACCTATTCATGGACATTACGCCACGGTCCACTATGTCCTGGTGTGGTAGCACCTGTTAGGGTACAATCGGTGAATAAAATAGAATTAGCATCTTGGGCTTAACACTAAACTGCTTCTGATTGTGAGGCTCCAATTCTAGAGCTTTTTGGAATGTGGAGTACCTCTTTATTGGCATTACTCCCTGGTCGTCTTCAACCTGGAATGGTAGTACCTGTTAAGGCAACATCTATGCTGCAAATAGAAATATTGTCATGGGTTTGACACTAAAGTGCATCTGATGATAGAGGTCCAAATCTTTAGTTTTTAGGAATATACTGTACCTCTTCACAGGCAATACTCCCAGGTCCACTACAACCTGGAATAGTAGTTCATGTCCGTGTACCATGTATGGGTGATATAAATAGTGTCCTGGGTTCAACACTAAACTACATCTGACGGTGAGGCTCTAATTGTAGAGATTTTGTGAATGTAGAGTACCTCTTCATTGGCATTATTTCTAGGTCCACTCAGACCCAGTAAGTTATTATCATTAGGAAACTATCCATGGTTCAAAATATATTACGTAATCATTTATTTACTTGAAAGCTTTCAGCTGTGAGCCAACAAATAATTGATTTTAAATTGAATAATTAGTATGTGATAGAAATAGTTCAATTATGTGCAAATGTATGAATAATGTTTTATAAAATTATTTGTGTCAGATAGCAATACTTGAAACCATTTAATGACATGGATATGAAATCAAACAGCATCTGATTGTGTGACTACATTCCTGGTATTTGGGGAATGACGAGTATTATGTCCTTCCCATGACTTCCATGTTCACTTTGACTCAGAGTGGTAGTACCTGTAAGGGTTACATCTCTGAATCAAATAGAACTTTTGAATCTTTTACAAGATATTATCATTCTTAAACAGAATTATTATTGTTAGATATCAATACTTGAAACCACTTTACTGTGTGCAAATAAATGATTGATATTAAAGAGAATTATTAGTGTTGAATAACAATAATTGAAACCATTTAACTGTGTGTAAACAAATGAGCTTTGGCTCATTAAAAAATAAAGTTGCAATTCAACTATTCATTTAAAAAGCATATATATATGAGGTGCCTTCAATACGTTTCCAGCCTTTTTTCATATGGGTACTGTTATTGATAGTACACACATGTAACTCTAGTCTCCTTCAAAGTAATCTACTCCAGCTTCATTACACTTGTTGTACCGTTCCAATAACTTCTGGAAGGCCCCATGGAAGTCCTCTTGTGTGAGCGTGTCAATGACCTTCGTTACATTCTCTTTCATCTCCTCAATTGTCTCATAACAACAGCCTCTAAGGTTTTCTTTGAGCTTAGGGAATAACCAAAAGTCACAGGGAGCAAGGTCTGGACTAAAGGGAGGG
Source organism: Sepioteuthis lessoniana (assembly GCA_963585895.1). NCBI lineage: Eukaryota > Metazoa > Mollusca > Cephalopoda > Myopsida > Loliginidae > Sepioteuthis > Sepioteuthis lessoniana. The sequence goes on from OY757928.1 coordinate 86,995,793, forward strand.
TGAGGAACTATCTTGATGCTCATCTTGGTCAAATTGTCTGTGGCGAGGATGGAGTTGTGGACAAGTGCATTGTCCTAGTGTAAATGCCACTGACATGATTTGAACAGAGCGGGCCTCTTCCGACGGAATCTCTTCCTGAACTCCCTTAAAACCTCAACATAGTGTTCCTTGTTGACGGTCTGTCCAGTGGGAACCCAGTGGATGTAGATCATGCCAGTGCTGTCAAAAAAAGGTATCATCAAAAGTTTGTGGGTGGATTTGCACTGTCTGGCCTTTTGGGGTCTGGGAGAGCCAGCATGCTTCCACTGGGAACTCTGTCTCTTCATCTCTGGGTCATAGCAGTAGCATTTTTTCCAAGTTTAAACAGAATTTTATTGCATATCATAAGTTAACATTGGTTGATGCTGACTATGAAGAAAAATAAAGTTTTGTAGCTGAAACGTTATTTTATCCAACAGTATTATTGATCTGTCTGTATTTTGTATTTTTCTGCTTCTATAACGAAAAATATCAAATGTTTAAAATACATAAAAGTTGCATATAAATTCTCAAAAAAAAATTGTAGATGGAGCAAATATTTCCATTTCATCATTTTATAAAAAATAGATTTCTTCTCTGAATATTTTGTTTAAGATTTGAATGATTTGCTTTTCATGAAATATATTTGCTTATTATTCTTTTTTTAGAGTGTCCTCATGCAACATTTGGTGATGGCTGTCTGTTAAAATGTCATTGCTATAATGATAAGCAATGCAATCATATTACTGGTAAATGTCCATCTGGTTGGTGTGCAGCTGGTTACAAGGGAGATAACTGTCAAGAAGGTAAAGTCTTTTTGTTTTGTATGATAATATGATTTTGTGAAGATGAAATAGATTCCAGCCTTTCCGAAGGGTAATAGTATGTATTGAAATTTGTCATTTACACATTGTTGCTATCCTTAAAGATGTATGCAAGCATATACATATATATATATATACATATATATATATATATATATATATATATATATGATCCTGTATATGTATAGAAATATATATAGAAATATATAAAATACATATTTGTATATGTGTTTATGTATGTTCATGTGTTTGTGCAGGAGTATATATATATATATATATATATATATATATATATATATATATATATGTAAGTTTCATTATTTGTGCTTGTGTATATAAATGTGTGTATTTGCATATTGGTATATACATATATGCGTGAGTGTATATGTATGTGTGTGTGTGTTTTTAGATGTATGCATGTGCATGTGGTTCCATATCTGTGCATTCTTTAAGGGTCATCATTCCTCTATCAAATTTGATATTTCAAGAAATACACTGATGTTCTTCCAAAGATCATTTGGTGTTTTGGGTCTTTCAACATTATACACCTCCACTAAGGTGACCCAGCTAGTATTGATCAACCACCAACTTGTTGACAGGAACCTAACAGCAGCAAAAAAAAAAAAAAAAATCACAAAAAATTCCATGAGACTTTATGAAAAGTATCTCCAGTGGAATATCCAATCAAATATGTCTCTGAGCAATCCCTCTTGTATGAAAAAAAAAGGCTGAAACCAAGAAGCAAATGTTTCTCTCCAAACAGAGAAAGTGATTGCTCAGAGACTTACCTTAACGCTCAGAACAGACTAAATGGTAAGCAAATCCGCACAAGGTGAAGATAGACAACTCCTTATACTTTTAAACTATTTTTAAACCCACAAAACAATAAAAACTCCTCCCGTCTCAAATAAAAGTATCGCTTACATAACTGAAACACTTAGATAACAGAAACGCTAAATGATTAAAATAGTTTCTAACCAGGAGTATTTAGCAGCAGCAAATTATGAAACGGCAAAAAAAAAAAAATTGATCAATAATTTACTATTAATAACCCCAATACATTCAAATTACCACCCCCTCTGCAACATAAATCGATTCAATTATCTTGTTTAAAATATACTTTATGCAAAACAACAAAAAACATTAAGTACAAAATTATCATTTCATGTCAGCACATCAACATCATTTGATATTATGTAAATAATATATATATATATATATATATATATATATATATATACATATATATATATATATATATATATATATATAAGGTGCCTTCAATAACTTTCCAAACTACTTTGTGCAGGTATTTAGAATTGTCATAGACTCTTGAAAATTCAATATGTTATTGCTATACATCTTTTGAGATGACTGAACAATTTTTATGATTTCAGGTTCAAATTACAGCTATAGCAGGAATTGGAATACACCCTACTAAAGCCTGATTGTCACAATTGGTGAATTTCAAAAATGCAATCTGCCTGTGAGGACACTTTAGAAGAAAGATATGCAATAAAATTCTGTTTTAAACTCCGAAAAAATGCCATAGAAACGTATGGAATGCTTCAGACTGCTTTTGGAGCATCTTGCATGAATCGAGTATCAGTCTTTGAGTGGCATAAGAGATTCAACAAAGGCATGAAGTCTGTGAGGGATGATGGGAGGTGTGGGAGGAGTAAGGAAGTCAGAACACCAGAGTTGGGTTCCCACTGGACAGACACTTAACAAACTTTTACTATTGCCTCACATGATATTTTCTTTTCAGATGGACATTTCACCTGGAGAAGGCCATAGAATGAATTGGCTGGAATGTGTTGTCTATATGAAAGAAATGAAATAGAGATTCAAGTGTCTGAAAAAAATGTCTCATCCTTTATTGTGTGTTGTACAAAATGTCTTTTGTCACAATATAATTCAGTTTAGAGCTAGAAATGTTTTCATAGAGAAATTCCTTGATGCAATTTCTGTTGGAAGACACCATGAAAGTAAGCAACAAATGTACTTTCAAATATCAGTTTTTCACACAAAAAACAAAATTTTACTTATGGAAGTAAAACTGCCGAGAAAATTTCATTTTAATCAAGTAAAATCAAAGTAAATATAGAAAACAGAAACAAATAAATAAATAATCTTAATGCATTATCTACCTTTGTGTCTGTGTTGTTCTGTGTCTTTCTTTTTCCCACTCAGCCTCTCTGTCTGTCTTTCTGTTTGTGTGTGTATATATATATATATATATGTATATTTATATATACACTTATGTTCACATATATACTCATTTTTGTATATATATGCGTATATAGAGTTATGGATTTGTTTATATGGATTCGTCGGCTTTACATATATATATGGCACTAAATATAGAATTACATTAAAAAACAAATGCCATAACCTTCAACGGCAAAGACGCCCTTACACAGTAGTAATATGCTAAAACAAAAGTTACATCACTTTTGTAATAGATCCTCCCATGATGATGGCCCAAAGTCGGGCAGAGAGTACTAGGGATACATACAACTATGGACAATACATAAATCAATTCCCCCAGAATACGATAAAAGTAATACGGGAATTCGAACGGATCCAAAAGAAAATATGTAGACATAAAATGTCTATTATGTTTAATGAAATTTGCATTAACGAAGGAATGCTGCCTAAATGTACATATTTTAAACTTCATGATCCTGCAGCTCATAAATATAACAGCACTTTGGAATACAGACATGATCTTGTGAAGAGACAAATTACACTCTGTAAGAATAACATCCATTCACTCAATCTTGAATCACAAAAAATACGAGACAAACTTGAAAGCTCTATTACACCTGCACAACTCCACGAACTAGATAACAGACTTTCCGTAATCATTAACAAAAGTGATTACGAACACAAACTTACACTTCAAAAAAAGCTCAACAATCTCTACAAAGGACATCTACTTATTCCTAATAATATTGACAAATTTATCAATCTCTCGGACTGTAATTTAACTCCACAACAAAAAGATTTCCTCTACTTAGGACCCAACTGCCATTTATTCCAAGGATATACCAGCATCAACAAAAATACAGAAATTGAAATTTTATACCAAAACATTTTAAAACTCCAGGATAATAAGGTAATTTCAATCAGACCTGAATTCCATGATCTCCTTAAGGCTGAAGCCATCAAAAATAGATACAATAAAAAACAACCTACATTATTAACACGTCAACTAAAAACTGCCGCTAAAGAATTATGCAACCACCCTAACATCACCATAAAAAAAACTGATAAAACAAACATTTTTGTAGTACCCAATAAAACAGATTACCATTCAAAACTACAAAATATCCTCGATGACCATACAAAATTCAAAAAATTAAATAAGAATCCCACCAACCAACTAAAATCAAAAATTAATAAACTAATCACTGCTAATAATGCCGAACTTAATAGCATAAAACTACTCAAAATAATTGGGGATTATAAACCCGGCTATCTTTACAGGACCGTAAAAATCCATAAACCTAATCATCCTCTACACCCTATTATATCACAAATACCCACACCAATTTATCAACTCACAAAAATAATAAAACAGCTTATTTCACCATACTTACCTAGCAAATACAACATAAAATCTACACATGAATTAATTCAAGTTCTTCATGCAATTAAACCAAATAATGGTATATTAGCCTCACTCGATGTAGAAAATTTATTTACTAATGTACCTGTTAATGAAACAATTGATATTATTATAAATAATATTTATAATAACCCATCTCTTCCTCCTCTTAAAATCAACCCTAATATACTTCAAAAACTACTCCTAACATGTACTACTGAAGTTCCATTTTATGACCACCTTGGAAATATTTATGTTCAGACAGATGGCGTATCTATGGGGTCTGTCCTGGGCCCGATTTTCAGTAATTTCTACATGTCCGATCTCGAAAATAGAATTTTTATTAGCATAAAAAACCTCCAATATACCCAAGATATGTTGATGACATCCTTATTCTTACTAATAATATTAACGAAATCAACATACTACAAGACACCTTCCAAAACAATTCAGTCCTTAACTTTACTCATGAACTAAACAAAAACAATAAAATTTCCTTTTTAGATGTTCTCATTGATACTAACAACAATAATAACTTCACTACCTCCACTTACAAAAAACCCTCTAGTAATAACTCCTGTACCCTCAACTTTAAAAGTGAATGCCCCTTCAGATATACAAAAGCAATTATTCATAATCTAATATCCCGTGCCAAACTAATCTCCTCCTCCTCCAAAACAATATTTTATAAAGAGGTAGAAAACATAAAACAGGCTCTCATCAACAATGGGTTTCCTAACTATATTGTTGATGAACAAATTAAACGTATGATCAAAAATGTTAACCAACAAAATAAACAGTGTACTACTCCATCCAGCCAACAAACATATATCAAACTTTTTTATCGTAACCAAATGCACTACAATTACAAATCTGATGAAAAAATCTTGAAAACATTGATTCACAAAAACATACTCCCCACTGATCCTAATAAAAAGATAAAACATATTATATATTATAATAAGTTTAAAACCTTGAATCTAGTCATTAGAAATAATTCCTCTCCCTCAATTGGAGTTTTGCAAAAAACCAACGTTATATATAAATTTAAATGTCCTTTAGGAGATTGTATCTCTGATAATAATAATATATATGTTCGTTTAACCTCAACTACCCTGTCGAGGAGACTTACAATGCACCTTTCAGACACAAGTTCAATAGCTCAGCATTTAAAAAAACATTCATGCCCAACAACACAACTACGGAAAATTCTCACCGACAACACAACAATATTAAAACATCAAAATAATAAACAAAAACTTCAGATTCTTGAAGCATTACATATTAGAAACCTGCAGCCGGCACTTAATAGAATTAATTATCAAACCAGTGCTAATGTACTTAAATATCTTTAGCTACTGGCACTAAATATATATATATATATATCAAATAGTCAATATACACACACACACATATATATATATATATAACAAACAATTTATATACAAACTCATTTCAGTTTTTCAAAGATAGATATCATGGTGATAATCCTTTAGAATCTTTTAAAATATGATCATTCATCAAGAGAAAGAGATTTTTATGAAGACAAATAAGAGAAACATTTACCTTCATTTCCCTTATCTGTTTCAGTGCATCTACTTATCTTAATTAAGTAGGTGATATATTTCAATGAAATTTACATTTGTTATTTTGTTTCTTTTCAGAATGTCCAACGGGAACATTTGGCTTTGATTGTCGAAGTACCTGTCATTGTTCTGACAATTCCAATTGCAATAAAAAAAATGGCACATGCCTTGATGGAAAATGTGCGATGGGATACACAGGAGAAACTTGCCAAACAAGTAAGAAAATTAATTTTTTAAACATTTTTTTCATGTAGCTTATCTTGTCAAATTGAATACATTTCTTTATTAACCAAATGAAAAACCTAAAAATCTTTAATGATTCAGTTGGAGAATAATATTCTGTTTTTCATTAGGAAATATTAGCGAAAATTGATTTAAGAAGGGAAATTTATTTATATGAATTCCAAATATTTTCATTGTTAAATATTCTTAATCAAGAAATGTATACTAATGAAAATATTGAAAAATGATTTAAAACACTCTTATTTCAATGAAATAAATTTATATATTTTTATTGTGTGTTAAAATGAACTTTGTAAAAAGACATCCAAGATGGATGCTATTGTAAATATTCTTCACATTATTGTATATTATTTCCATTGAAATGATAGAATGAAACAATTTAAAATGACAATGAGTTAATTATAATTTGTTGGGAATATAGAGACAGTCTTCTTCGCGCTACTCTTCTTTGCCATTTACCTGAGGTACACTCTGACATAGAGTGGTAGTAACTGTTCAGGTACCATCTATGGGTTAAAATGAACCAGTGTACTGCATTTGACACTAAACTGCATCTGATCGAGACACACCAAGTTTAGGGCCTTTGGGAAATGGTCTAGAAATTTGGGAAATTAGAGCACTTATCCATTGGTATTACTCCCCTGTCCCCACCTAACATGAAGTGGGAGAACCAGTTAGGGTCCCTTGTATGAGTCAAATAGAACTAGTCTCCAGGGTTTGACATTAAACTCCATCTGATCATCAAGAGCTTTTGGGAATGTAGAGTCTATCTTCATTCGTATAATTCCCAGGCTCACTAACAACTTTAGACGTAGTACTTATTAAGGTCATACCTTTAAGTCAAATAGAACTAGTCTCCAGGGTTTGACACTAAACTGCCTCTGATTGTGATGCTCCAATTCTAGACCTTTGGTGAACATAGAATACCTCTTTATTGGCATTACTCCAAGGTCCACTCTGACCTGGTGAACTTGTACTTGTTACAATCTCATCTATGGGTTTAGCAGAAATAATGTCCTGGGTTTGGCACTAAACTACTTCTGATTGAGAGGCTCCAATTCTAGAACTTCGCTCTGTCTGTTGGGGCAGTAGAATATGCTGACCACACCTCTGAGAAGGGGTAAAACCCCCTCCAAAGAGGCTACCTGTTGGCCATGGGTGACGATCCGAAATGCTTGAGGACAGGGTCCTGGTGGCTGAGCAGTCCATGAACCGGCAACTAAAGAGGTCATGTGACTTGCAACACTCCACTTTGACCCACACTGGGCTAGACAGGAGGTCGGAGATACCCAGTCCCATTGATCGGTTGATCATGTCAGCCCTCTTTCAGATTTTTACAGAAATCTGAATTAGGACGATGGCTGTAGGATCAATCATGCTGAGGAAGGACTTATACCACTTTCTGCCCCTGGGCGAGTAATTATCTTGGGAATGAAACCCAGGGACAAAAATTTAAATAGTCAATTATCAGCATGAATATATTGACTCTATAGCCCTGATGTTACTAGGCGAATGGGTGTTAAAAATGTTATTAGAAAAATGAGTGTGTAGTTAATATATAAATCTAAATATGGTTTGTCATTGAACAATTGGCCATGTTTGATATGACATAAAAACAAACCATCTTATGAAAAACTGTTTTTGACACTTTAACTGCATAATTATATTAAGCTGAATTGTTTGAAATAGAACTGTTTTTACATTTCCTGAATGTAAACAAAATCTGTACTCATGCTAAACTGTACTGTTGTTTATATGTATAAAATTGATTTGGCATTAAATAACCTAAAATGGTTGATATGCCATAAAACCAAAGCAAACCAAATCAACCTTCTTGTGAGAGAGAGGGTTGTACCAAAAATATGATGAATTGAAACCAGTTAATTGTGTGCAAACAAATGAAAACTTGCTCATCCAAAAATTTTATCAAGAACCATCAGCTGCCTACCTTGCAAAATGGATGACGTTATGTCCTCAGGAGAGACAGGGTAGTACCAAAAATATAATGAATGGAAACCAGTTAATTGTGTGCAAACAAATGAAAACCTGCTCATCCAAAAATTTTATCAGGAACCATCAGCTGCCTACCTTGCAAAATGGATGACGTTATGTCCTCAGGAGAGACAGGGTAGTACCAAAAATATAATGAATGGAAACCAGTTAATTGTGTGCAAACAAATGAAAATCTGCTCATCCAAAAATTTCATCAGGAATCATTCATTTCCAGTTTTCTTAAGTTCATTCTTACAATCTATCAATCCAAAATAGACTTTTTACAGATTCATTAAACCTTATTTCACCTTCATCTTTGAATATAGCAAATGGAACCAACCTTTTTTTGGGACATTGACCATTCATGAAAAAGATCTTTTCTACAAAGAGTGCCTAAAGAGAAAAGGCAAAATAGATACCACAGACTTACGGAGGACTATAATACTTTTAAATAGATCGAATTTTTACCTTTTAAACACTATTTATCGACATTTGTCAAAGCATTTTTGTCACCATAGAATAAGTGTCTGCATGAGGAACTTTGAAAAATCTTCACCGACAGAAGCAACCTGCATTTTGTGTTGATAACATTATTTATCTGGAGAATAATATCCTCACAGTTCATCATTTATTGCCTTAATTTGTACTGATTGTACTTTTCATTTCATGGGTAAACATCTTTTTGACCATGGCTAAAGATTTGCATTACTAAACCCCAACCTCTCCTGCCATATCACCAACATCTATATCTGATGCTGTATTATTTCTAATAAAATATGAAACAATTTTTTTAGAGAGATTGTCTTATAAGTTATCATTGGCAATGATGGTGACTATGTAGAAAAATAAAGTTTTGTAGCTGAAAGGTTAATTTATCCAACATTATTATTGATCTGTCAGTATCTTGTTTTTTCTGCCTCTATAACAAAAAATATAAAATGTTTAAAATATATACAAATCACATGTAAACTCACTAAAAGAAAAATTGTATTTGGTGCAAATATTTTTATTTCATCATTTTGTAAAAAATATATTTCTCCACTGAATATTTTCTTTAAGATTTGAATGATTTGCTTTTCATGAAATATATTTGCTTATTATTCTTTTTTTAGTGTGTGATCTTGGAACTTTTAGTGATGGCTGTCAGTTAAAATGTCATTGTGCAAATAATCGACTATGCAATCATATTAATGGCACATGTCAATCTGGTGGATGTGAAGCTGGTTACAAGGGAGATAACTGTCAAGAAGGTAAAGTTAAACAATAAGAAACAACAAAAAAAGTGTAGCTACCCAACCCCTCTGCCAATGGTAGGATGGGAATTAATTTTTTTCCTTGACAGACTAGTTTCTATACCAAAGCTAAACGTTCAGTCTGCCCTATTTTTTAAACATTGCTGGGTGTAGAAATTTGTGCATATGTGTACCTGAATTGTCACATGCACAAAAGATAAATAATTTAACATACAGTTACAAAAAAGCCCCTTTATATATAGATAATATTTTAAAAATATCAAAACAATCTTTTTAATGATGTTGAAAGATTGAATCATCAGATCCCAAAGAAAAAAGGACCATTCATTGAATATTGAAATGTTTTTTTCTTATTCATTTCATTTTTGATAGTTGATTTTGTTAAATATTTTTTTTAGTTGAAGTGAATTTCCCTCAGTCATCAAATTGGCTTATAGTAAAAAGAGAAATAATATTCAGTCAGAAATTTAAGTAGCAAAGCTAATATTTGTCTTTAAATTTAATAACAAAATATTTTATTAATAGTCATGCGGGGCATAGAGGGTTAATTTTAAACTAATATTTGTCTTTAAACTGAATAACACAATATTTTATTAATAGTCATGCAAGTCTTTAAACTGAAAATATTTTTATTCCATCATTTAGTAAAAAATTGATTTTTCCACTGAATATTTTGTTTAAGATTTGAATGATTCACTTTTGATGAAATATATTTGCTTATTATTTTTTTTTTAGAGTGTGATCTTGGAACTTTTGGTGATGGCTGTCAGTTAAAATGTCACTGCGCAAATAATTCGCAATGCAATCATATTAATGGCAAATGTCAATCTGGTGGGTGTGCAGCTGGTTACAAGGAAGTTAACTGTCAAAAAGGTAAAGGCAAATAATTTTTAAGAAACCAAAAAATAATTTGTATCGGCCCAACCCCTCTGCCAAAATATTTGTCTTTAAATTTAATATCAAAATATTTTATTAATAGTCCTGTAGAGCATAGACAGTTAATTTTAAACTAATATTTGTCTTTAAGCTTAATCACAAAATAATTTATTATTAAATCATAAATATGCTATTATTCCCAGGTCCACTTTGACCTGGAGTGATAGTAGTTATAAGGCTCCAATCTATGCTTCAAATAGAACTGTTTAACCATTTAATTGCATGTAAACCTTTAATTTTATGTAAACATATGACTAATATTAATGGCACATGTCAATCTGGTGGGTGTGCAGCTGGTTACAAGGGAGATAACTGTCAAGAAGCTAAAGTCAAACAATTTGACTAATATTAAATTGAATTGTTAGTGTTAAATAGCATTACTTGAAACGATTTAACTGTGAACAAACTATTAGTTTTGCTTAGCAATATATGATACCATTTGACTGTGTGACAACAATAAACTCTGGCTTGTTTAAAAATTCTTACCCATAAACTATTTATTTATAAATCATATATATTTTACATATATGTAGGAATAGGATTTGGTATTAAATAGCCTACAAAAGTTGATATGCCATAAAACATAAAAAACCAATCAACCTACTGATCTTTGGCAAAATTTCTGCTCTCAGATTTTAAAACATTCAGAAATAATTTTGAATCAATTTTTACAATTTCGTCTTTTAGATTAATAAGAAAAAATATGATGGAAACGTCTGAAGAATTTACCAAAATATCTTGCTAAAGAAAGTGGTTTTTGATTTCATTTTATAATTTATTGTTGCTTTGATTATTTTCATTTAAATCATGTTCATATTTTTCTATTGACAATATAGTTAAATCAGATCCAACATTGCCTCTGGTATTGGTTGCTGTCCTCATAATTATTATTATTATCGTTGGAGTTGAGATTGCTTGCTACAGGTAAAGTTTATATTTTTCTTCTTTCATTTATAACAATTCAAAGTTATAACATTTACTTATATTAATTGGCTGTGTATATGTAGGGAGGTTAAATTTTATCTATTTATTTAACTATTTATCATCTTTTTATTCACCCAACAAAAAACTTTTTAAAAATCTGATTTTCTTCTTAACCAAACATAACAGGATCTTGTGGAATATTATACAATTAAAACAGATATTATTAGGTATCACTTATCAAAAATATCTCTCCAGCATTGAATCTCTTAAACCTTAAATAAAGTTGCTGTGTTTCTGCAATTGAATATAAAACAAATCTCAGACTTCCATATGACTGATAGCCTATCAATAGTTGTCTGTGCCTTTGCTAGTGGTGAATTGTTCATATTTTCCATGGATGAGATACCTTTTCTAGGGTAAGTGAACTTTTATGCTAGTTTCAGAGAACCATGTTTTAGTGTGGAGATATTGCCTCTTTAATTAAAGCACATGTACTCTGTTTTGTCTATGTTCACACAGAGGCTTATGCTGCCTGTTGCCTGCTCCAAACTATGCAGCAGATATTCGTCCTTGACAGGTGTACATACCAGAAGCGCTATGCCATCAGTGTAGTTCATATCTGTTATAGTTCATGCTGGGTATCATCTGCTTCTTGCCTTTTCCAGTGTAAAGCCATTTTCTTTCATTATATTTATTGACATCGGAAGTATATAGTCAAGGCAGAATATGAACAGAATATGAAGTCAAATTCCTTGGAGAAATCTACAAACAAGAGTGCAGCCTTAGGATTTTTTGCATAAACATCTAAAATTCAACAGATTATCAGAATTTATGATGCTGTGGATGAATTTATCCAAAAGCCATTTTGTTTTTTCCAAAGAATAAGAAGAATTGTGGAATTGGCCCCTCCCTCACTTGACTGGCCGGTATAACTTTGTCATGGAATCAAGATATATGACTAACTTTGAAATAAATATACTATATACAAGACAGGTACCAAAGACAAGAAGTAATCTATTGTGGCTGAAAATGAAACGAAAAAGTAGATAGCTAGACTTCAACTAAATTAAAACTTGTTTTTTTAACCCACAAGTTAAATATCAGAAGCCAAGGATGTGAAGTGTGGCAGATGAACCAAGCTTCGGGTCAACACCATGCTTCACCAGATGCTGCATAGATGAACCCGACATAACAATGACCAGGATCAAATAGTTCAGTCAAGAAATTACAGCTAGTCATCTTTAAGGGTGGCGTTTATTGATGAGGTTAAAACACAGCCATTAAATGATTACAGTGAATCAAATATAAAAGAGAATACATATATATATAATATAATAATCCCGTCAGGAAAAAAAATCATTCAACTATGAACATTTAAATTTTCCTGGTCAAGAGCTCAATATAACTGACATATAACTTTTCCTCAACATAAGTTTTTTTGCATAAACATCTAAAATTCAACGGATTATCAAAATTTGTAATGTTGTGGATCAATTTATCTGAAAGCCATTTTGGTTTTTCCAAAGAATAAGAAGAATTGTGGAATTGGTCTCTCCCTCACTTGGCTGGCCGGTATAATCATGCGGAAATCCAAAACTTTGTCAGGCTAGGAGTAGTAGTTGTAAGTAGTAATATGTGTCCAACTTGAATCCCAATTGTCAGCAAAAGTAATTAAAAGGTGGGGTAGAATGATATCAAGAATTTTACATGAGAGAGTCATTTTGTATAAAAAAAAAAAGTGCCAAAAATGATGTTCACACATGATCAGTGAAATCAAGAGAAATCAAGCATAAAAGGAATTTCCCACTCACTTGGCAGGCCTGTATAATTAGGCGGAAATCCAAAAACTTTACCTCAGAAAGGTAACTGAACTTTTAATCAAAATTTTGGCATTAACCAGCATGCAGTCATGGATTGTTTTCTCATTTTTTGTTTCTATAGTAATAATAATAATTATTATTTTGGTGTGGGGGGCTTGGAGTTGCAGAAAGTAGTAGTATCTGTCAAATTGGAATCGTAATTCTATGCAAAAGTAATTAAAAGGTGGGGTAGAATGGCATCAAGAATTTAACTTGAGAGGATCATAGTATATAACCGCCCTGCACCCCCAAAAAAGAAAGATATTTGAATATAGTCAGTGAAATCTAAAGTGAAAACAAGCATCAGTACATTATGGCCCCTTGAAGATGTGGAACAATTTCTATCATATTTTAAACACGACAACTCTCTAAATTACTGATTGGTATTCTACTAAACTAAAAGCTGACCACAAATAACTTTGTCGTGGAATCAAGATATACGACCAACTTTGAAATAAATATATTATATACAAGTTGGGTACCAAAGACAAGAAGTAATCTATTGTGGCTGAAAATGAAACGAAAAAAGTAGATAGCTAAACTTTAACAAAGTTAAAACTTTTTTTTAACCCACAAGGTAAATATCAGAAGTCAAGAATGTGAAGTGTGGCAGATGAACCAAGCTTCTCCAGATGCTGGTAGATGAACCCAACATATCAATGACCAGGATCAAATAGTTCAGTCAAGAAATTACTGCTTGTCACCTTTAAGGGTGGCGTTTATTGATGAGGTTAAAATACGGTCATCAAATGTTTACCGTGACTCAAATATAAAAGCAAATATATACAAATATAAATACATATATATATATATATATATATATATATATATATTTCTTTCTTGTGATTTATAGTAAATGTTTTAGTTTATCTCATGTGACTGACTTTTGTTGAGGTGTTTTTGTTGGTTTATTGGATGTTTATTTTTCTGGGAATTTTGTAGAAGGAGAAAATCAAAGAAAAGAGATGACAGTAAGAAGGAAGAATCCATGAACAATATTCTTATGGAAAGAGGTACGTAGCGATAGGAATGGTTATTTCAAAAAGTAAAATTGGAATGATGCGGAGATGAATTTCATGGCCTCTAAACAAGGTTGACAAGCGAATTGGTGGAGTGTTCCATATTTTGTAGGGAAGTGTGTTAAAGTTATTGTGCTTGGAAATAGACCTGGAAATATGAGTTCAAACAATGAATGAACTGTCCATATTCAACTTAATGCTAATGCCTTTAGGAAAGGCATGAATCCATCTGTTGTTCATCTCCAGCTAGGGGTAAATAGGTGGGAAGACTGAAATCCTAAGCTTTGATATGGCAATCAATCTATATATCCTAAAACAAAGGAGGTTAAATTTTATATATATATATATATATTTATATATATGACCTAAAACAAAGTAAGTTCTCTTACTTTCTTCTTGGCTATTGTATTACAATCAGTTTCATTAATTTTCTCTAGAAGAAAAATAATGTTCAATGTGATAACATCAGAGAATTGTGGCAGCTATTGGACGGGCAAAAGAAAATCTTGTTAATTTTAGGTATTTCTCTCCTGCTCTACTGAACAGTGTTGAGTACTCATTGTGATTTTTATTCTTAAGTGTTCACTTTTTAATTATATATATAAGTTTAGATATATATATATATATATATATATTTGTGTGTAAATATATATATATATAAGGAGTTATATATGTAAGGAGTTGAATAGAGTAGCGTTTTGTTTTTTTTGAGAAATAGGCAATAGATTGGTAATATGAGCATTGATTAATGATAAATGGGGGAGGGAAATTTTGGCAAAAAACGCATGAGTTAAACTGTAGTAAATGATTTCGTGAGACAAATAAACGGGAGTATTTTTTTTTTGGCTTCAAATAAGGGTATAAGGTAAGAGTTAAAAACTGACTGAATAGTTTTAAGTGGGGGCTTAATTCATGTTAGTTTGGAAGTATTAGTATAGGACAGATTTGGCGGGAGATTCGTGTAAGTCTAGTGAAGTGTAAATCATGGACACGGACGAGTATAAAAATAACATCTTACCTTGGTACCGATTCTGGAAGTAGCCTTGTGAAACCGGATGAGGTAAAGATGGTACTATATATAGCAGATGAGTGTGGAATGCCCTGTATTCATTGGCTGTTTACTAAAGGACAGATGTCTATAAGAACGGCCGAAGTCCGGCCTTATTAGTTTTTTTTCTTTGCTTCGGTAGAGGCACGAGCGTAGCACGTCGCGATCACAGAGGCGGTTTAGCTCTTTCAGAGTCCTACTGGGGTTACTGTCGGAGCTAATATGGTGCAGAAATAACCCAAAATCGGCAATGAAGACAGAGCATCACTAAAGACCTCCCTGATGCATCTAAGATGTATAATTGAAATATGAAATATATATATATATATATATATATATATATATATATATATATATATATATATATATGCATGGGTATTGAATGTAAATATAGAAAGAAATCTTTTCTTTTGTGTTTCTCAATCACAGCCCATGAACTTGTCTGATAGCTATCATTATTTAATACTAAGTGACAGAAGATGCAACAATAAAACAAGGGCACACAACTTATAATACCCAGATGTAACAAGGATCAGTAATGAAACAATTACTGCTTATAGCACTCTAATTTACATAAGGAATCTTGTAACTCATTTAATTAAATAAAGAGTAATTTGAAAAAACCTGGTCTTCTTTGATTAGAAATTAGAAATAATGCAAGGTTCATCAATTGTTCTATATTGTTTATTATGTATATTAACTGACATTTTAAGATGTTTAAAGTTATACTTGTTATTAGTTTCAAAATTATGTTTTATTAACACATTTTTGTCATCACTAATTTTCATGTGTCTCTTGTGTGCATATATTTGGTTTTTGATGTTAATGGATATGTATATATTTATCCATGAAAATAATTGGTTTTATCAGATGATTTATCTAAAATCTGTCTCTCTGTCTCTGTTTCTTCAGGCAATTTCCAGGAACCAAATCATGCAGAAATCATTGATTCTGAAAATATTTACGACAGCAATGATGTGTTAACAACAGTAAATATTTGATTTTAGCTCATGTGACTGACTTTTGTTGAGGTTGTGTTTTTGTTGCTTCATAGGATGTTTATTTTTCTGGGAATTTTGTTGAATATATAAACAAAGAAATGATTCAGCTCAAATTGTATAAAATCCTTGCATTGTTATCTTAATAAGAAGGACAGTTGCTGCTTCTTAAAATCGACATGAAACCATCTGTTGTTCATCTCCATATAGGGTTAAATAGGTGGGCAGACTGAAATCTTAAGCCTTGATATGGCAATCAATCTAAGCAAAGAAAAACATTAAATCAAAATCTGTCTCTCTGTCTCTGTTTCTTCGGGCATTTTCCAGGAATCATATTACGAAGAACTCAGTGATTCTGAAAATATTTACCACAACCATGAACTGATAACAACAGACTAACATTTATTTAATGTTCAGCAAAACAAAATGAAGTAAGAGCCTTTTTCAAGTCAATTTTTAGTAGATAATCAACTTAATGAAAAAATATATAAACAAAGAAATGATTCTGCTCAAATTGTATAAAATCCTCTCATTGTTATCTTAATATGAAGAACAGTTGCTGTGTCTTAAAATCGACAAACATCGTATTAATATAAAAATGGAAGTTTAATCTTTTTTAACATAAAATTTTAAACAGTCAAGTTATCATAGAAATGTAAATATATTTCGAAAGATATTATTATGTACATATGATTTTTTTCTGGAATAAATCCAAATTTCTTCTAGAATCAAAGTTTCATGGGACATAACTTTGTAACAACAGAGTGGTCTCCCTTTAAATAAAACAATGACATTTTCTTGTTTTTAACTTTTTCTCATATTTGTTTTTTTTACTTTTCTTTTTTTCAGTCCCAAAAAATATTTTATGCAGGACATTTAAGCAAATGAATTTTTATACTTTAGCAGAATTGAATGGAGAGGAGTTGGCTTTAAAAGTATTGAGACAATTCTTTACATAATATTTTTTAAACTCATAAGTGATGCACTCCTGTCGATTCCTTCACATGAACGAGCAAAGGCAGGAAAACCAGCAAGAACCTACATACAACAGATCGGCGCCGATACGGGATGATAGAGAAGGGTGGAGGGACAGGGTCAGGTATATCTGTACTGCTGGTGCTACAAGATGATGATGATGATGGTTGTTTCGCACACTGAAGACCTTTGTTAAGTCAGTTGTTGGGGTAGTTTTGTGTTTATCAGCCTGTATGCTTCCAAGTCCGTATTGGAAGGAGGAGGGGTGGGAAAATGCAAATTTTTCAAGTAAAATGAAAATGTCAACCAAAATAAACAAAACAATAAAAGCAATAAACAAAAGTTTAAGCGCAACAAAATTTTCTTTCAAATATTTTATTATTATTATTGTACAATTTATAAAGAAGTGATAAGCCTATTAAAACTAAATATGTATCAATTTTGTGTTCTTAATGCCTGCTTCTATACTTTTTCTCCCTAACCATTTTATCGAGACCTCTTTTCCAAATCTCCAAAGGAATTCGGTAGGTTTGAAGAGATATATATGTTCTCTTCTTCCACCAGATAATGGTCAGGAGTTGAGAGGGTGTATATTGTTCTTAGCCAGTTGGCTTTGTGTGTCACGTGGGTTATCATATGCAAACGATCTTTGATTTGTCCAGTAGGTCAACTCTCGAAGATTATTGAATTGGGAGTTTTCATTGGTCAAATCTGTCTTTGAAAAAATTTATATATATATATATATATATATATATATATATATATATATATAACCTATGGATCATTACACCTCTGTGATTTGTTAGTTTCAGAAAATATTGATTATTCTTTATTTTACACGTAGGAACGAATAAATACTCAGTGAAAACAATCTTTAATTATCCAACTTGCATGTATACCAGTTATCCTCCCTTTAGCTTTATTTACTAATGTCAATTTTGAAATGGTAAAACTTCTGTTGAAATAATTCTCTTCTACTCCCTTTCCTCCTTCTCCTCTTGGGGAATTAGAAATAAGAAACAAAAGAAAAAAAAAAGAAAATAAAGGTAGTTTGAATATATGCGTTTCAGTAAGTCAGAAATTGTTTCAGCATAACATTTATACTGTAAGCATTGCTTAAAAAGTAAATGTTATGACAAATGAAAAATATCAATATTTTTTTTAGACTGATAAATTGTTGGAGTAAATATATGTCTTCTGCGTCCGTAGAAAATAATGTTAAAATTTTTCCATGGGCAAACCCTCATTGTTCAGATAGTGGAAGAACACCAAGGCCATCACTGATTGGTTCACTGCTAAAACCAACAAATATAATGCAACCTTTATCCAATTCGACATTGTGGACTACTACCCATCGATCACCAAATACACATTTGACAGAGCTCTAGAATTGGCAGCCAAGCATAAGCACGTCTCACATGAGGATATCAGGATAATCAAACACTGCTGCAAATCACTCTTCTTCCATAAAAACAAACCATAAAAACTTAACCAACTATTCGATGTAACCAAGGATAACTTTGATGGTTTGAAAGTGCACGACCTAGTTGGAGCCCTGATACTTTCTTGACTATAAATATAATAAAAAATACTGAGTGTTCAGTAGTGATCCAGGAGACTGGGTTTCAATCCAAGGTCAAGTCATACCAAAGGCTCAAAAAATGGTACTTGATGCCTCCTTCCTTAAGACTCAGCATTATTCAGCATTTTATATATATATCATCATCATCATCATATCGCGCTGGTAGCACGGATATCCCAGACCCTCTCTCGCCACTCCTCCCAATCGTTCATCGCCCTTGGTAGGTCTTCAGGGCAGCATCCCGTATCCTCACATAGCTGCTGAATGTACGTTCGTGCTGGTCGTCCTGCTTTTGCACAGTCATGTGTGGGGATCCATAAGAGTACATCTCTTATGAGTTCATCTCTGCTTCTCCAGCAGTGTCCTGCATGTCTGGTTCGTCTAACTTGAATAGTTTTCGTGATAGGGGGCAGGTGGCCGTACAGTTGGTGTCTTGTGGGGTGTTACTGCCAGGACTTGTTCAGGATTGCATGCAGCATTCTTGTGTAATTGCCATCTAGCTTCTTCTCCAGCCGTTTTGTTAGCGTCCATGTAGTGCAGCCATATAGCAGTATCGATGTGACCGCTGCCTGGAAGAAACTGCGTTTCATTTTATCGGTTAGGTCTGATTTCCATATAATCGATAGCCTATTGATAGCTGTCCATGCTTTCTTTAACCTCGTTTCGATGTCCTTTTCGGTTGATTCGACGCTGCTTCCTAGGTAAGTGAATTTGTCTACTAGTTTAAGAGGGGTTCCTTCTAGAGTGGAGATGTCCCCCATTTGGTTATAGCACATATATTCTGTTTTGTTTGCATTAACATAGAGGCCTATGCTTGCTGCTGCTCATTCCAAACTATGCAGAAGTGTTTCGGCTTGGTCAGGTGTATTTGCCAGTATCGCTATATCATCGGCGTAGTCGGCATCGGTAATTGTTGTTGCGGGGTATCTTCTGCTTCTTTTCTTCATCAGTTCGAAGCCATTCTCTTTGATTTTGTCAATCGATGTTCTAAGTACATAGTCTAGACAAATGATAAAGAGGTACGGGGCCAGCGTGTCCCCTTGTAGTACTCCTGCTACAATGTCAAAGTATTCTGTGTTTTCATCTGGTGATCGTACTTTTACTTTAGTGTTTCTATAGAGAATCGTTATTGCCGCTACGGTTTCTTTAGGTATGCCGTACGCGAGTAGGATTTGTTCCATCTTTCCTCTGTGAATGGAATCGAAAGCCTAGGTAAAGTCGACGAATATTAATGTCGCTTGTAGGTTCTTTGCCCGTACACCTTCAAGGATTCTACGGATGGTTAATATTTGTGAGGTCGTGGATCTATTTCTTCGGAAGCCATTTTGGTTTTTTCTAAGTATGTTGTCGATTTTGGGTTCTATGCGGTTTCGTAGGAGGGCATTGTAGATTTTGGCTGCTATGGATGTAAGTATTATGCCTCGGTAGTTTTTGGCTAATCCGAGGTCCCCCTTTTTAGGGAAGGGGAGTATGCATCCCTTCATCCATCTATCTATCGGATTTTGATTATATACTGCGTTGCAGTGTCGGAGCAGTATGTCGTCAAATTGTCTGGTCTTCCATACTTCCGGGGGAATTTCGT
Organism: Sepioteuthis lessoniana; assembly: GCA_963585895.1. NCBI lineage: Eukaryota > Metazoa > Mollusca > Cephalopoda > Myopsida > Loliginidae > Sepioteuthis > Sepioteuthis lessoniana. Next base: position 87,016,245 of record OY757928.1, read on the forward strand.
CCAGCCCTGCAGCTTTCCTATTTTTAATTTTTCTGAGAACTGAGTCGAGTTCTTCTTGTGTGAACAGTCCTAGTTTAATGTTTAATTGCTTGCTAATTATTCTGGTGATTGGTTCGTGTGTTATTTTTGGTGGGTTTCCAAATAAGTTTCCAAAGTGCTGTTTCCACAGTTTTATTCTGTCTTGTTGGTTTGCTGCTTTAAGTTTTGCTTTGGCTGTGTTCTTTCTTCTGCTCACTTCGTTTATTGTTTGCCAGGCTATTCTAGATTGTCTATATTCCACTGAGTCTCTAATCTTATCTATCTGATTTTGAATGTATTCTGTTTGTTCCTTTATATATATGCCTGCTAATTGATATTGTGCCGTTTTTAGTTTTAAGGCATTTGTGTTTGTTGGGTTTTTTCGATAGTTTTTGGAGGCTGTTTTCACTAGTGCACATTTTTCTCTCACAGCTAAAGTTTCCCATGGGACTCTATATTTAGTTTTAAGTTTTGTTGGAATGTATTTGGCTGATGCCTCGAGGTGTGCATTGACGAAATTTTCATATTTGTCGTTTGGTGTACTTTTTTCCGTCTTTTCTTGTAGTGTTTCGAATCTCTTTCTTAATTCTAATACGTATTTATCTCTTATAGTCATAGTGTTTGGTGGTTGCTGTTCGTTTGGCGTTTTTTCGTAGGCTTAACCGTATTTTCGCCGTGACTATTCAGTGATCGGTGGACACAGCCTCAAAAGAGGAGTATGCCTCGCAATTCAATGTACTATTTTTCCATTTCTTGTTTATAAGGACGTAGTCTATCTGAGCTTTAGTATTGTTTGCGTACGCGTATGTCCATAGTTTGCCCTCCCTTTTTTGGTAATTTGTATTGAGGCATGCTAATCTATTTTCTATCATGAAATCTGTTAGATGTTGCCCATTCCTATTTGATGTGTTGTGGAGGCTGTATTTGTTGTTTCCGTTTTTCCTGATTTAGGCATTCATGTCTCCGCCAATAACTAACGTGTTGTGTTTCGGGATGCTACGCACTAATGAGGATAACTCATCGTAGAAGGTGACTAGTTCAGTTTCTTCACTAACATTGGTGGGGCAGTAGCATGAGATGATTGTTGCTCTGGGGTTGCCGTTAAAAGTAGCTGCCATCATTCCAGGTTGTATTTTCTCAATTCTATTAAGCGTTTTTAATGCTCTAGGTCCTATAAGTAATCCTACCCCTCCTACTGCGGCGTTGACAGAGTTTTTCCATGCGGATACAGTGACGAGCGACCAGCCATTGCCAGTTTCGTGATATTTGATATCTTCGGTGTGCGTGTATCTGTGTTCTTGTATGCATATTATGTCTATCTTATGTTCTTCGGCCGATGCGATTAGCTCTGGTAGTTGTCCTATTCTATTTAAGGTTCTTACGTTAAATGTGGCTATTTGTAGTGTTTGCTTGCATTTTAGTAGTTTTGATCTATTGAGCTCTGTAGCTGATTTTTCGAACACTGAGGCCAGGGCTCCAACCTCAGCAGGACGTGCCCCTTTTTTACCCGCGCGAAGAGCGATGCGGTTTGTGTATGTGGTTTGAGTGTGGGTCATGGTTATCTTTCGATGGCTGTTTTATTCTCTTCTATAGAAGCCACTCTTATAGAGGAGCAGCAGTAGTTCCCCAATCGAATAAACGATCCTGAGCGTAAAGTCGTCAAACTCACGTCCAGGACCCGTTTAGGTATTGAGTTTGGTCGTCCATGGGTTTATTCAAATACCTTTATGTACATCATGCTGCTTCCCATGTGTACGCCAAAAAAAGTGGGTGGGTAAAGTTGTAAGTTTTAACTTGTTAAAGTCCAAGATTAAGGTACTTTCGTCAGACTTTCACTGGTACTGATTTTTTTTGTGGTATTGGGACATTTCCTAGGTTTTTTTTTCTATACTACAGTTTGGAACCTAGTAGGCTTCAGAAATTATAGAGCTTTAAAATTTTTTTTTTCTTTTGTGTTTTAGGCTTTTACTTTTTCTTCTAAACTACTGTTAGGGCTTTCTTTACGAATTTTTAAATTATATTATAGAAGAGATTCAAAAACATTCTGCCTTGTTCGCTGACATTTGGAAAGACTCTTAACATCAATTTGGCTTTATAGTAGAGTAAGCGTGTCTTTACATTTAAAACGCATAGTTTAAGCATTATTTCACAAACAAAATACAGCATAACATTTTGTAAAATTCAGCATTTTAAATTGATAGGACTTAAAGACATACTGACCCATATTGATATATTTCTTCCAGTTGGCTCCAGAGTTCAAATGCTTCTCCTACGTTTTGACTTTTATTGACTATATATATATATATAAACTTTCCACAAAATTTATTTTCATATTCTTTTATTCATATTTTATCTACATAAAGAAATTTTGATTTTTCATTAGTTTTTTCGACAAATTTTGATAAACTGAAAAGGGTCATTTCAAAATTTGTTTGTTAAAAGACAGTTAGTATTAAACGCCATGTTAAATAACTTTTTCTTTTAAAGGGGGAAAATTACAAATTATATCGATTGAATCTCAAAGCAAAGGGACATAACTCAGCATTTTGTTAAGGGAAGCAATTCTTAAATTATCAATATATTTTTTAAAAACTTTTGAGTTACCCAAGAAATTATATAGACTTAAAATAAATTCATTTTAGAATATATTATATTTGCAGGACGAGTAAACTAAGATCATTCTAGTCTCATTTTCAAAATTCCACTCTTTACTTCAACAGAAACAGAGATTTGAAAATAATTCTTAGGAAATTAAATACACCAATTAAAAATAAAATCAATTTGTCATAGTATAAGGTTTGTTGAAATTTAAAAAAATACTTGTAAAAGTTTTGACATGAAATGGGATAAAAAATGAAGCAAATATGACATCAAAGAATTTAGAGCAACAACAATCTGACTATGTCTGGTGGTATCGTGTCTGGGGCATTCTGGGCAAGTGCTAATGATGCTTCGGCTCCAAAATCAATCCTGAACCCAGGTCCACTCAGTCCTGGAGTGATAGTACCTGTTAGTGTCATTGGTTTGACACTACACTGCATGTGATGGTAAAGCTCCAATTCTAGATCTTTTGGGAATGTAAAGTGCTTCTTCATTGGCAATACTCCCAGGTTCACACTTTTCTGGAGTGATACTACCTGTTAGGGTACTATCTATGGATCATATAAAAGTAGGTTTGTTCATTTGTCAATAAACTACAGCTGATCATGAGGCTCGAAATCTAGGGCTTTTGAGAATTGGGCATCCATCTATATTGGCATTATTCCCAGGTCCACTCTAACATGAAGTGGTAGAATCTGTTCTCCTTGGCTTGACACTAAACTGCTCTTGATGTTGAAGTGCCATTGTAAAGCATTTGGGAATGTAGAGAACCTCTTTATTGGCATTACTCCCAGGTCAAATTAAACCTATAGTGCTAGTACCATTTAGGGTACCATCTATGGGGGAAATGGACCTAGTGTTATGGCTTTCACACTAAACTATATCTAGATTTCGGGAATATAGACTACCTCTTCATTGGCATTACTCCCAGATCCTCTCCGACCTGGAATGCTAATACCTGTTAGGGTACCAGCTATGGTGCAAATAGAACTAGTGTCCTGGGTTTAACTCTAAACTGCATCTGATGGTAGAGCTCCAAATTTTCAGGTCCACTACGACCTGGAGTGGTAGTTCATATCCGTGTACCATCTATGGATGATATAAAGTGTCCTGTGTTCGACATTAAACTGCATCTAATGGTGAGGCTCTAATTTTAGTGATTTTGTGAATATAGAGTACCTCTTCAGTGGCATTTCCTCCAGGTCCACTCAAGACCCAGTGAGTGACTACTAATTAAGGCCCTATCCGTGGTTCAAAATATATTATGTAACCATTTATTTACTTGAAACCTTTTAGCTGTGAGCCAACAAATGATTAATTTTAAATTGAATTATTACTATGAGAATGAAATAATTCAATTGTGTGCAAATGAATGAATTATGTTTTATAAAATTATTTGTGTTAGATAGCAATACCTGAAACCATTTAATGACCTGGATTTGAAATTAAACAGCATCTGAAAGCGGGACTACATTCGTGTTATTTAGGGAATGTCATGTACTATGTTTTTCCCATGACTTCCAGGTTTACTTTGACATGCAGTGGTAATACCTGTTAGGATTCCATTTCTTAGTCAAATAGAATTTTTCAATCTTTTACTAAAGATTATTATTTTTAAACAGAATTATTATAGTTAGATATTAATACTTGAAACCATTTAACTGTGTGCAAATAAATGGTTAATATTAAAGAGATTTATTGGTGTTGAATAGCAATAATTGAAACTATTTTGCTGTGTGTAAACAAATGAGCTTTGGCTAATTAAAAAAAAGGTGCCAGTCAACTTTTCATTTAAAAAGCACACACACACACACAGACATATATATATATATATATATATATATATATATATATATATATATATATGAGTGTGTGTGTGTGTGTGTGTGTGTGTGTGTGTGATGAATTCAATAAGTTTCCAGACTTTTTTTTTTTTACAGGCATTTAAAATTGTTGTAGACTCTTCAAAATTCAGTATCTTATTGCTATACATTTTTATGATTTCAAGTTTAAATGAACAGGTACAGCAGCAATTGGAATACACCCTACACCTGATTGTCACAGCTGGTGAATTTCACAAATGCAATCTGGATATGGGGACACTTTAGAAGAACAATATGCAATGAAATTGTGTTTATACTTGGAAAAAATGACACAGAAACGTATGGAATGCTTCAGACTGCTTTCCAACTATCTTGCATGAATCGAGCATCATATTTTGAGTGGCATAAGAGATTCAAGGAAAGCAGGGAGTCTGTGAGGGATGATGAGAGGTGTGGGAGGAGTAAGGAAGTCAGAACACCAGAGTTGATTGGCCAAAGGGTTAGGGTTACTATGTTGAGGTTTTAAGGGAATTCAGGAAGATATTCCGTCGGAAGAGGCCAGCACTCTTCAAATCGGGTTAGACCGGACAATGCACCAGTCTACAACTCCATCCTGGTCACAGACTATTTGACCAAGATGGGCATCAATACAGTTCCTCACTCTCCCAATAGTCCAGGTCTTTCTCCCTGTTACTTTTAGTTATTCCCTAAGCTCAGAGGCTGTTGTTATGAGACAATTGAGGAGATGAAAGAGGCTGTGATGAAGGTCATTGATGCGCTCACACAAGAGACTTCCATGGAGCCTTCCAGAAGCTGCTGGAACAGTACAACAAGTACATTGCAGCCGGAGGAGATTACTTCAAAGGGGAGTAGAGTTTCATGTGAGTACTATCGATAAAAGTGCCCATACAAAAAAAGCCTGGAAACTTATCCTCGTATATAAACAGAATTTTTATTGAGTACCACACCAGAGTTGATGTTCTATAAAACACAACCAAACACTACCAAACAAATCTTGTCTCACTCTGTTCAGCTTTTGTAAGAAATAAATTTATTATTTTTCTTAATATCTATGAAGAATTTTTGGGAATTTCACTCAGAAAGCATCAGCTGCCAACCTTTCACCCCCAGGCAAACCACCCATTCCTTTCCATTTTTCTCAGGTTCACTCTCACCATTTATAAATCAAAAATAGACCTTTTACAAATTATTGGTATTACATAAGTGTACTTGAAACCATATATTTTATTGTAATTTATTTGTATGTGATAAGAATTCCAGGAAACAATGGATTTCTATTAAACTTCTAACAAATTGTAATAGTTTCTTGAAATGTGTTTTACGTTTTATAACTCCTAAGTCGTTGATATTCTGTTAAAAAATTGTGACGGTCCAGTGGCAGGCATAGGGTTAAAATATAAAAATAAAAATCATTATACCAGGATTGGAAATGGTCTAGACAATTGGTGTTTTTGAGCCCTAGAAACAGCACTGGATCAACCGAAAGGAGCAAAGGTTACGACCCAAACAGAGAAACGACATGCGATTGGATAAAGAGTTAGAACATTTTTACCGCCAAAAAGATAGAAGTCTAAAAGTCATTTGTGAGCTTCACCAGAGAGGAAAAGGTCATCCTTTTTGCTAGGTCAAGTGAAAAGTTAAATTCTGATGTTAGAATGGCCTAAAAAGGAACTCGTCAACTCCATTGAACAAGAAATGAAGGTTCAAAGTAAAAAGGAAGATACATCATAAAAAAGAAGAATGATGTGCAGCGGTTCATTAATGGAAGTTCAATGAATATTAAAAAAAAAAAAAGAGAGAAAGGAGAAAGAAGGCGCAAACTAAAAATGAAGGAAACCTTATGAAAAGAAAAAGGTTAGTCGACAATTTTCTTGTAAATGATCTTCATGTCTTAAAAGAAAATTTGAAGGTTACTCAGATTTATTGTGATTCTAGCTATAGAAGTAATGAATAAGAATTTATTATCATCAATAATAAATTGTATTGGGAAAAATTCTTTCTATTTAAGGATTTTATCAAGAATATCTAAAGAGATATTCTGAGAGTTGTTTGCTAAGGACAAGTTGTAGTGAATAATATATTTGTCTGTTTAAAATTGATAACCACTTTAAATACAAAGAGAAGATATTTTATTGGTTATTAAGGAATCAAGAAAATATATAAAGGGGAAAAAAAGGGAAGTTCCCTCCCCTTAATTGTAAAAGAAACAAAGGAATTATGTTTCAATTTTAAAATAAATTGAACAAAAAAATAAAGAAACATTTCTTGAAGGATACAGTTAATAAAATTGGAAGTGACTCTATTGTCATTTGGAGGGATGAACTTTGATATTGACGTGTCATCTTCATGACTGTATATTTTGGGTTTTTTGTCTTTATAATTTTATTTCTTAAAAATAAAATATATTAAAAAAAATATATATACATATATAATAAAAAAATATAACCACGCGTCATATTGTTTGTCCAGTTCCAAATTCGTCACACTTTCATTTACAACATCTCGCTACCTCAACTCGTAAAATATACTCATTCGTGCACGTCTCGAAACTAAACCCATACGCAATCTTTATACTTGACTAGTTATATGGGCTTTTTATAGCTATCAGTAAAAATACAACTCGTTACGGAGGATCGATATTTAGATAGAGTGGTGCGATATTATCGTCAGTAATCCTCCCTGACATTCCAGGATAATGTAACCTATGAAACAAAAATATAGTAGCCGTAACAAAATATATACCCAATTCAACGAAACCATTTTCTGAAAGGGAACAGTTTAGTTTTATTGCCTGATAAAAAAAGAAGGATTCCAGTGGAACCATGGTACCTTGACAGTCAATAAATGAGACAACGAGAATATTGATAAGTTTCAAAAGGGTAGTTTTAATAACAGCTTGAGACGAAGTTTTCTTTGTGCTGTAAGTTGCAGGAAGGAGAAACAGTTGAAAAGGGATGAGCAGGAATTTAGCATTTAGCCAGAAGTTCGTGGTCCTGTTAATGTAGGAGGAAGAAATAAAGGTCTCCTAAAGACTCGAGCAGAAATGAAATAGCCGACGTCAGTACAGGAATCGAATCACAGTAGTCAAGACAAAAGACGAGTTGCTGAAATCAGAGGAGGAATAAAATTGTCGATGTCAGAGGCGGAATTAAACATCCAATTTAAATAATTTAATCTTGGGACTGTTGGTCAAGGAGGGTTTGAACGAATGATGAAGAGGTGGTTTCCTAGGCATAAAACTCCATAAAGTAGATGTTCTCTCCTCATGATGTATTCTGCTGCTAAAGAGAAAGTGAGGACAGGTCTGTCCTATTCGAAAAGTAATTGGGGAGGAGGGAGATTCGTGCGCTTTCCCCGCCTTTTGTATTGCCTGGGAATGTCATCCGAGCAGAAGGGGATAAGTCATCCTCATTGAGTGAAAATATGAGACGAGACAACAACAGTCAAATTAATTTAGGTGCCAAAGAAAAATTCAAAATTCTTTCTGCTACTCATTGGTATATGAGTATAGTTATTTAGATTGGGTTAAAAAAATTTCTTTTGCCTCCCTCGACCCTGTCTTTTTTATGGACTGTACAGGTGAAGAAGACCATAGAATGGAATGGCTGAAATGTGTTGGTATAATGACAGATAGAAAAGGGAGATTTAATTATGTAAAAAATGTAAAATTTATTTCTATGCAAATCTATGTATTTATTCAATGTCCGCAAAATTGGAGGATTTGACACGTAATCACTTTTAAAGTAGAGGCTATCTGATTTGAATTTAGTTTTTCTGACTCCACTGTTTCTTGTTGAAAGGCTAAAGGATACAGTCTACCCTACTATTAATCAATGATTGTGTGAAGAAGAAATAGATTCCAGCCTTTCTGAAGGGTAATAGTATGAATTGCAAGTTGTCATTTACACAAACTTTAAAGATGTATGTATGCAGATATAGGTATATATATATATAGTACAATCCATTACTTTCTTCCATATATCTATATATATATATATATATATATATGTCCATGCATATCTATTGAAATATATATAAATATGTATTTATGTATGTGTTTACACATGTTTTCGTGTTTTTGCATGCGTATGTATATATTTACATATATATATGTATGTTTCAGTTTTGTGGATGTGTGTATAAATGTGTGTGTTTGCACATATTTATATACATATATGCATTTGTGTATGTGTATGTGAGTGTGTTTTTATGTGTATCCTTCAGTATGTGGTTCCATATCTGTGCATTCTTTTAGGGTCATATTACCTCTTTCAAGTTTGATATTTCAAGGAATACTCCAACAGTTGCCCCTGACCACATCGTCAGTGATGTTCTTCCCAAGATCATTTGGTGTTTTGGGTTTTTTAACATCATACACCAGCACTAAGGTGATCCAGATTGTGTTGATCAGCCACCAGCGCCCGTGATGTAGTCGTTATCGTCGTAGGAATTGGACACGGCGACATGAGTTCAAATCCTGGACAAGACTGATTGCATTTCACATAGCACTAATACCATTGGGGAAGGTATGAATCCAATTATTCTCCCCCCAGCTATGGGTAAATAGTAGGACAGACTAGGTTCTTCAGCCTTGGTTAGGCAACTAGTCTAAGAGAAGGAAAACTCTGAATTCAAACCTGTTAAACTCCGCTGAAAAATTGATCTTGTGTCATATCCTGCTCGAGTGGAGGGGTTGGTAAATAGTATCAGCCACCAGCTTGTGGTCAGGAACCTAACAGCAGCAAAAAAAAAAAAAATCGCAAAAACCTCCATGGGACTTGGATTGCCACGAATAACGGGGACGTGCCCAGGGTGATGAAAACAAAGTTTCCGGCTACGGTTATGGTCTTTGGTGTGGTTTCAAGTGAGGGCCACATCATGCCACCTCACATCTTTGAAGTCGGCTTGAATGTCAACACTAAAGTGTATCTGGATGTGCTGAAGAGTGTGGTAATCCCCTGGTGCAATCAGGTGGCCGGTGGCAGACCCTGGGTGTGGCAGCAGGACTCGGCGCCAGCCCATAAGTCCAAAGAGACCCAGGCTTAGCTTCAGAAGGAGTGCTACGACTTTCTACCCTTCTCTCACTGGCCCCCCTTCTCCCCCGACCTGAACCCGCTGGACTACTTTGTTTGGTCATACGTCGAGAACATCACCAACATGATCTCCTACAACACCAAAGCCAGCCTGATCGCCGCCATCCGCCGAGTATTTGCCGAGCTCCCGTCGGCGCTTGTGGAAAAGGCATGCTCCCAGTTCCGGATCCGTATCGAGGCGGTGATTGAGGCTGAAGGCGGCTACATTGAATAGATGTCAGCTCTACAACATAATCAAGTTACCTGAATTGATTTTTTCAGTAAAAGTTTTAAAATAAAGCTGTAGTGTTGTTTTTTAGGACGACAATTTTATCGTTCCACCTGTATAATTACAGAGTCGTTTTTCTAAGTAAAGATTTTAAAACTTTTTAAATAAAGATTTTAAAACTTTTTAAAATGTAACAAGAAAGAAAAGAAAGGGACATGTTTTGATTTATAGTGGTTTTTATTAATTTTAATTAAAATAAAAAAAAAACAATAATTAATAAGAAAATATAAAACATAAACGTCACTGACTGTCGGTCGTGTTTGTAAATAAACACGGTTTTAAAGACAACATTTTTCGTTTATTCGTCTAAATTTTAAAAACAATTTAACAAACACTGCTTGAATTTTCATATTTTTGATTAAATTATGAAAAATCACAATCACTTTTGATTTAATTGCAAGAATTTTAAAATCAGAATCAATCAAATATAGCAATCAAGCAACCAAATTCATTAAAATTTAGGAACAAACAAGAAGCAACAATAAATAAGCAAAAATTATTAATTGAAAATATTTAAAAAATGCAACAAATTAAATTCAATCAAATTAATTCAAACTAAATAAGTTCAAGTTTCTTTCCTAAGGATTTTATCCAAATGTGAACGTAAACGGAAAGACTGGAATTCGAACTTTCGTATTATTATTCCAAAGTCCGGCTTTCCACTGAATCAAGTGAATTTCCTTATTTTATTTAAAGTTAAAATATATTTTCATTTATTAGAAAAACAATGTCTTTAGGGAAATTCAACTAAAAAACAACTGAGTTCGAATTTTAAAATAATATTTTGAAATATTTTGAATCCATTGTTAATCCTCCCGGATGAAATAAAAAGTTATTTTTACCTTTCAAAAAAAAAAAAAGATACACTTCAAAAATTCTAGGATATTTGGTAATTCAATTGCATTTTTAAAATATTTTAATATCAAAAAATGAAAACGAAAAAAAAAAAATGTAAAAATTAACGTTTCTATTTCATTTATGAAGTTAAACTGATTATAAAAAATCATTTTTTGCAAAACTTTTTTTTTGGTTAAATGTTTACTTACTAATTAATTTTTTAAGGATTAAAAACCCTAAACTAACCATAAAAAATTATTCATAAATAAAAAATCTAATTTTTCTTTTTATTTCCATTTTTTTTTCAACGGATTAATATCGATGATAAACTTTCAAATTATCAAAAAAGGGAAAAAATGTTTAGAAAATATTTTTTGAGTGTGTTGTGTTCATTTTGTGCTAAATATTTTCTAAAATTTAAATATTTTTAAAATCATGTTTTAAAATTCAAATGTGGTGGTGTGATTTAAACCTTTTATGTTTCAAATAAATTCAAAACTTATTCAGAAATAATAGGTTTAAACAAAGTTTAAGTCATCATTTTCAAATTTAAATTTTCGACAATAGTGACTTGACTTTTCGTACAAATAATTTTACAGAGTTTTCAAATAAAAAAAAAAAATACTTGAAAATAAAAACAAATTCGGTACTTATGCATCTATGTTACCGCAAAAAAGCCGAACTTTCCCGAGTTTTTCCGGAAACAATCGAAATATGCCGAAAAGCCTAGCAAATAAAATTTAAGATAAAATAATTCAATCAATTTGTTTACAAAGTTACAAACAATTGTAAACATAAATTTATCGCAGTTAAGCGAAAATCTACAATGTGCAGAAAGGGTGATCCAATTTTGCCAAGATAAAAAAAACCTTATTGGCAAAATTAAAAGTTGCCGGGCAGGTGAGCATCCGTGCCACCTAAAAAAAAAAAAAAAAAAAAAAAAAAAAAAGAGGAAAAGTTATGGCTGGTGATGCCGTCTTAACACCAAATGCAGGACATGGATTATTATTAAATTGTTAGGTGAAAGTACAAAATAGTTACAAAACCCTCCCTTCCTCGCCATGGTAAGAATGGATTTCGAAATGAACACGTTATTACTTCTTCACGGTACAATAAGTGTAGAAATACGAAAAAAATTATTTAAAAAGACAAAAAAATGATACACAACCCCCACCCAAAAAATAGATAAAACAAAAATTCAAAAAATTTTTTCATATTGAAAATTGACTGTTGATTTATTCTTTTTTTCATAAAAAGGTTGGTAACATTATCCATTAAAAATTATCTTTTTCTCTTTCTTTTTTTGTCGGTCTTTATGTGTTTTGTCAACAAATTGGTTGACTTATTTTATCGTCTGCTTGTTTAAATTTCGTTCCGGAATATTCCGATTCTTTCCGTTATCGGCCCGGAAATGCTCGGGAAAGTTCGGCTTTTTTGCGGTAACATAGATGCATAACTACCTATTCTTTTTCTCCTGAAAAGGTTGGTAATATTATCTATTAAAAATTATCTTTTTCTCTATCTTTTTTTGTCAGTCTTTATGCGTTTTGTCAACAAATTGGTTGACTTATTTTATCGTCTGCTTGTTTAAATTTCGTTCCGGAATATTCCGATTCTTTCCGTTATCGGCCCGGAAATGCTCGGGAAAGTTCGGCTTTTTTGCGGTAACATAGATGCATAACTACCTATTCTTTTTCTCCTGAAAAGGTTGGTAATATTATCTATTAAAAATTATCTTTTTCTCTATCTTTTTTTGTCAGTCTTTATGCGTTTTGTCAACAAATTGGTTGACTTATTTTATCGTCTGCTTGTTTAAATTTCGTTCCGGAATATTCCGATTCTTTCCGTTATCGGCCCGGAAATGCTCGGGAAAGTTCGGCATTTCTTGCGGTAACATAGATGCATAACTACCTATTCTTTTTCTCCTGAAAAGGTTGGTAACATTATCCATTAAAAATTGTCTTTTTCTCTTTCTTTTTTTGTCGGTCTTTATGCTTTTTGTCAACATAAATGCATAAGTTCCGTAAATTCTTTTAAAATTGAGTAAAGAATAAATTTTGTAGTTTTTAGTCATTCAAGAATGAAAAAAATTTTTATTCAGGAATATTTTTCATGTTTAAAAATGATTCATAAAGTTTCAAGTATAGAAAAGTTAAGTTTTTACGATCGTTTTCTAAGAATTTTTTTAAATGTTTCATTGAAAAGAAAACATTATTTTCTTAAATAAAATATAAAAAAAAAAATTAATTCAAATATTTTTAGAAAATATAATGTTTAACGAGTTTTTTCGGCTTCAGTTTAAATTTTAAAACTATTTTCTTGTGCTACGGCAAAACTAATTTTTTAACCAATTTTGAATTTTGCACCTGTTGAAATAAATGGTGATTAAAATTTTAACTTCTCACTTTGCTAAATGGACTTGGGATAAAATTCTCCCTTTTAATGTCATGTTTTCATTTAAATATTTCCAAATAAATGTTTACTTTTTGGAAACGAAAAACAATGAACTTTCGGACCATTTTTATAATTCCCTTTGCACTTTGGTACTACTCAAGGGGAAGGCATGTTTGGTTCTGAAACTGAGTCAACGCTGAAAGACGCCATGTAGTAAATAAAACAGAACTCTACTAGTAGTGACGTCAGCAAGTTCACTTTAATCATATGACAGGCCTTGGTAATATATATTGCGGAGGCCACGGCTCTGCAGACATTCTACGGCATGTCCGAGAGAGCCAGTGCCAAGTTCGGTGCAAACTCAGCCTTCCCTTGACAGTCCTTTAATATCTACGTCTAGGTTCCATCTGTTTCCGCCTGGCTTTGTGAATTGGGGTAAAATGGAAGTAGCTCTGGCCATGAACTCCCCTCTCCTTAATGCAAAGGAAAAAAAAAGCAAATTTTGGCTAATAAACTGAAAAGAAAATCTATAAGTTTCATTGCATGAGAACTGTCGAGGTCCTGAACAGTTGAGAAATTATCTAAAGTCCCTGAATCTTATGTCACCAGAAAACGTCCAGTTCATCCACCTAAAATTACAAATGCAGCCAGACGACAATTTTATCAAGAAGTTCCTAAAGAACAATCAAGCTCAAGAAATCTACAAATATTTCAGAATTCACCCATCACTCAAAGAAAAGTTCATAAATCTCTCCATGAATCACCAAATCTCCTACATCAAAACAGGAAGACAGCCCCTGCTTTGACTGCTTAACACAAGAAGATGCGCGTAGACTGGATAAAGAAAAAAGCAACATTGACGAAGGAGAAATGGGAAACAGGTGTTTTCTGATGAGAAAAGGTTTAATTTGGATGGGCCCGGCAGCTTCAAGTGTTATTGGCATGATTTAAGGAAGGAGAAGCAACTGTTTCCAAAAAGACTATTTGAGGGAGGATATGTTAAAACTGAATATATTTCTACATTTCCTTAAGGTAAAACTAATTATCTTTAATGATTTTAGTTGAAGATAAATATTCATTTTTTATTGGTAAATATTTGTAAGAATTGGTTTTAATATAGGAAATTTATTTTAAACAAATTCCAAATATTTTTCTTGTCAAATATTTTTAATCAAGAAATGTGTGGAAATGATAAAATACTCTTATTTTACAGAAAAGAATTTCTTTTAGTGCAGATTTCAAATAGAATATTTTATTGAGTGTCAAAATGAACATTGTAAAAAGTCATCCAAGATGGATGCTATTGTAAATATTCTTCACATTATTGTATATTATTTCCATTGAAGTGATAGAATGGAACAATTTGAAATGAGAATGAGTTAATTATAATCTGTTCATAATTCATTGCCTAAATTAATAATTTATCTTTGATGAATGCAATTTACAATCTTTTGTCTTCTTTTATTTTTAGGCGTATCTATTTGGAAATTTAGATATTTAATAGATTTTTATTTTATGTTTGTGTAAAGATGGAGATGTTTCATTGACTGAAAATGTTCATTATGTTTAGCTTACTAATTTGTCAGTTGATTGTAACTGAATATTGAATTTAACATGTACCCAGTGTCCCACTAATGTGACCTTGTGCCATACTAAAATAATGGGACTAAATTAGTCTGTCATCTTGTTCATTCACTATTTTGTCGATGTTTAAAATGTTCAACTGGCAAGTTTAGGTGAAGCTGTTTTGCCAAAACGAAAAGGAACTTTATTTATTTCAGTCTTCCTGTATTATCAGTACCAGTTCAATGGCATTACTCCCAGGTCAACTAAGTCCTAGAGTGGTAGAACCTGTTAGAGTACTATCTCAGATTCAAATAGATCTAGTGACGTTGGTTTGACACTAAACTGCATCTGATGGTAAAGCTCCAATTCTAGATGTTTTGGGAATATAAAGTGCCTCTTCCTTGGCAATACTCCCAGGTTGATACTTATCTGGAGTGATGCTTACCTAATATTTTTAAAACTCATAAATGATGTACTCCTGTGGACCCGTTCATATGAACAAGTAAAGGCAGGAAAACCAGCTAGATCCTACATACAACAGATCAGCGCCAATACGGGATGTAGCCCTGAAGACCTGGCTGAAGTAATGAACGATAGAAAAGGGTGGCAGGCGAGGGTCAGAGATATCTGTACTGATGGTGTGACATGATGATGATGATGATTGTTTTGCACACAGAAGACCTTTATTTAAGTCATTTGTTGGGGTTGTCTTGTGTTGGTCAGCATGTACGCTTCCAAGTTCATATTGGAAGGAGGGGGACAAACGAAAATTCTTTAAGTGCAATGAAAAGTCAACCAAAATAAACAAAACAATAAAAGCAATTAACAAAAGTTTAGGTTCAACAAAATTATCATTATTATTATTGTACAATTCATACAGGCTAAAAAGAAGTGATAAGCCTATTAAAAAAAATGCCTTCTTTATCTCGATGTGAAACTCTCAGTTATCACAGACCCATCACAAAACACACTTGACAGAGCTCTAGAATTGGCAGCCCAGCATGTGCACATCTCATGAGAGGATATCAGGATAATCAAACACTGCTGCAAATCACTCCTTTTCCATAACAACAAACCATAAAAGAACCTAACCAGCTATTCGATGTAAACATGGTTAACTTAAACAGTTTGAAGGTGCATACTTTCTCAATCATCCAATATAATCAAAAATACTGTTATAGGATGTGTTGTATAGCCATGATCACTATACATACACATATGCATTCAGAATCATAACAACGACACAATGAAGATGAGCGACACAGTTCTTTTATAAAAATATACCCCTCACTTTATTTGAAAGGGTTACTAAAGGTTTTACTGTGAGAGGGAGTTGGACATGGAACAGAACTGCAACATATTGACCCCCACTCCTCCGGCCATAATAGTGTTCTTTCCTGTTCTCCTGGGCTGCTTAACAGGAGGCCAAACCTCTCTGGGACTTGATCCTCATTCCAGCATCTTCTCTCCAACTGATTGAACTTCCTGTGCACCAAGTTATATAATAGTTCGATGCCCACCTTCTTCTTGTGGGCATCACAAATCGCACTCTTTCAACCCGTCCACGGTCAAGGTTATATTCTGATATTCCTCAACTGTATGCACCTGTTATTTACACAAGTGCATTTCCTATTTTGACAGCTTGGCTGGGGTCAGTATGTTACAGATGGATACACAGGCAGCAGCCATATCCTCATTCAGAACCCAAATAAAGCAAAATTGGATAGTTACAGGAAAAAAGTATCCAATTCATTAAAATTGCAGGGATTTAAAATCAGCATATACACAAACCTAAAAAAAAATCATTGCATCCATATTTCAATTTAACACAGAACATATTCCAACATATGAATACTAGTATTGTATAATACACCATAGTATATAATAATATACCATGTCTCTTAAGATCATGATATTCCCACCTGTCCAATTATTCTTACGTCTTAAAACCAGCATCAATTTTGTCAATTATACTTACGTATTAAATCAAAACTTTTATTCGGCCAAATCCCCAACTATCTCTCGACTTCTGCTACCTTCTGCTACACATCGCTACACATATATTCATGAGACAACCTCAAATCTGCCATGCTATACATGTATCATCACACACACACACACACACCTACAAACACACACACACACACACACACATACACACACAAAGAATCACTTATATGACCACACACAAAAATATGCAAATATAATCTATACAATCATTCACATAAACAATCACATATACGACTACATACAACAATATGGAAATATGATTTGCACACACACGCACACACACCTACAAACACACACACACACACACACAAACACACACACACACACACACATAGAAATAGAGTTATATGCAATTCTATTGTAAACTTTCTTCTGACTGCACGTTTTTGATTTTTCGATTCACCAAAATCTTTCTTTTTCTGCCTGATTATTGTCATATGAAGAAGGCACGAAACTAGTGGTCACAGAGAAGCATCCAAGCTATTTAATATATATATATATATATATATATATAAAGTGAGGGCAACTCTCTGATGATTTTCTTTGTTATCTTCTTGTGTTTATTATTACATTCATGGTATTACAGGAATTGTTTTTTGGAAAAAACTCGGTACAAGCACCTTTAAAAAGGAAGATATTTTGAAAAATATTTTGTAGATGAGATATAATTAAAGAATTTATTGGAGTAGAAATCCTAATACACTCATCCAATTCCCAAAGTCATGAATACATATCACCTTATTAGGAAGATTAGGACGGACCATTAATATAACCAGAAACATAAAGATACATCCATCCAATTTAAAATGTACATTTTAGGTCACTTTGATTAGGAAGTAAATTATTTTTGAAGAATAACATTGTATTTTTCATTTGTCATTAGGACTAGAGCAATTATGTTACATTTTAAACTTGTCATTAGACAGTTTAATAGAATTCCTTAACAGAAGCCCATCCTAAAATATACATATATATATATATATATATATATATATATATATATTCATTTGGTAACATACATTCACCAGGATTAGTGACAAATCCAAAGATGGGAAATATTCATTTCTGCCTTTTACTCACACTTTTCTTTTGGTTAAAATCAGGAGTTGAAAGCCGTAAGTTCATTCTGTTTTATTTCTCTTCTGTCTATTTTATATATATATATATATATATAGTGTAATCGGATGGAAACTTAAACCTGGTTAAGTTGTCATTATAAATCTATTTCGGCAGAGAATATTACTATACTCTCTGTCTCGTCAGATGACTTTTTACATGTTTTTCACAAAGTTGCAGAACAGTAAATGTGGAGTTACAGTTCGTATTTAAAAAAATAAAAAATAAAAGTAAAAATAAAAAATAATTTAGATTCACAGGCAAGGGCAGAGGGGTTCAAAAACAAAATCTTTCTTTTTCTGTCTGATCTTTGTCATATAAAGAAGGCATGAACCCAGTGGTCACAGAGAAGCATCCAACTATTTAATATATATAAAAAATAATATATATATATATATATATATATATAGAATTAACTAAACCGCTAGTCGAAAATCTTCTACTAAAGTTTCACTTTAACGGATCATCAGGAAGTCTACCTTCGACTAATTCTAAGGAGAAATCACTTTCTTTTATTCAAAAACCACACCTAGCCTAGAATTTGCATAAAAAATAAATAACTAACTAAATGAAAGATACCATATTTTTATTAGGGAAAAAAAAAAAAATTCTCTAAAACCTTTTCCTAATTATATAGTAACCACGCCCTTTTGTGTCTACAACTATTTAACACCTCCGATCTTTTATTTAACATATTCTTACTTTTACAATTTGCTATTACCAATTTTTCCTCCATACAAAGATTACAAGTTCTATTACCTGCCCTATAATTGCGGCATTTCTTTATTACTTCCCATTTCATTATAGGATCTACTCCTGCAGTGGTATACCTATACTTTTCATGCGAGAAAATTGTTCTATGGTTATAGTACCTAGTTTTAAAATCCCGTTGGGTCGACCCAAAGTATATCTTTTTATTTCTCTTATTATTCAAATCACTATATACTTCTACCAAATACACTACACATTCCTGCTTACATTTGCCTTCGAGGGGACACCTAACCTTATCCCTACAGTTGCATTTATCAATCACCTTATTTTTCTTTGTACCTAATTTAGCTATATTGCTCCTATTTATTATTCCATTAATGTTTGGCATGCAACTGTAACTTAATTTAACACAATTCTTATTAAATATCTTATGTAATTGGTTCCCACTAGGGAAGTTTCTTTTTAATATCTTGAAGAACTCCTTTCCCAAGTTATTAACTACTTCCATGTTGTAAGGGGGATTAAACCATAAAATTTTCCTAGGTCTATTTCTCCTTCCTTGTGTTCCAATTCTATCCCTATTCCTATATTCTAAATTGACCCTATATCCGTCATTCTTAAAAGCCTCCTCATATTCCTGCTTACTTATTAAATACGTACAATGGGAATTGTAGAAGAAAATTTGATTTTCAAGAAAAGAGACCAACAAAAAGTGAATCTTTTGATGTGACAGTACTATGCAAATAAGCTAAGTCTTGTAACTTTTGTGAGTGTCTGCTTAAGTCTCTTTTATGTGACCGCTTAGTACTCAATGGAAAGAATAACCAGGCTCGGAAAAAAATTGTTCTGACAGTTAAAACTGTTATATATGTGTAGAAATTATAGTATTGAAAAATGATAAAAAACACTCTGGCTTGCAGTGGTAATACCTGTTTGGGTATCACCTATGAGTCAAATACAACTAGAGTCCTAGGTTTGATACGGCACTGTATCTGATCATTTGGCTTCTAGATCTATAGGGAATATATAGTACCTCTTCATTGGCATTACTCCTAGCTTTAATGTGGCTTGAAGTGATAGTACCCATTAGGGTACTAACTTTAAGTCAAATTGAACTAGTGTCCTGGGTTTAACACTAAACTGCTTCTGACCATAAAGCTCAAATTTTAGAGCTATTTGTAATGTGGAGTAAATATATATGGGCATTACTCCCAGGTTCATCATTACTCAGTGTGGTAGTACCTATTAGGGCACAATCTAGAGGTCATATAGAACTAAGGTCCGGGGTTTGACACTCAAATACATCTGCTTATGAAGCTCCAAGTTTATAGCTTTTGTGAATGTAGATTACCTCTTCATTGGCATTACTCTAACCAGAAATGGTAGTAATTTTTAGGGTACCATGTATGGGTCAAATAGAACTTGTGTCCTGGTTTTGACACTAAACAGCATATCATAGTGAGGCTCCAATTTGAGAGCTTTTGGGATTGTGCATTACCTCTTTATTATCAATACTCCCAGGTCCACTCTAAGCTGGAGCAGTAGTACCTATTAGGTTACTATCTCTGTGTCAAATAGAACTAGAGTCCTGGGTTTGACATTAAACAGCATCTGAGTATAAGACTCCAATTCAGAAGCTTTTTGGAATGTAGAGTAACTCTTCATTGGCATTACTACCAGGTTCACTATGACCTGCATTTTCAGTACCTGTTACAGTACTATCTATGAGTTAAAAGAACTTGTGTCCCTCTGCAGCCAATATCAATTGGGTCACAAGGAGCCTGCCATCTTTCATCCTACACTGCTCAATAAGTTCCTGATATTTAGTGAGCTTATTCTCATCAGACTCTGCCATGTTTTCCTCCCACAATACCATTAACTCCCACATGATCACTTGCTTCATCCAATTCAAATCAAGAATCATGTCTAGTGGATTTTGTGGTCAAACAATATGATCAGGGAATTTCAGCTGCTCATCCAAATCAACAAATAACTCCCAATCTGGGGCTGTGCTAAGAAGCAACGTTTTTTCTGACAGTGCTGATCAAACATTCCCTCCTGCCTTAAGAAAATGATTCTCCTGCTGACAGGCATGTATGTGCCGGTTTGAAGGCATTTGTTAAATATCTTTGCAATTATTCCCAGCACCTGATTATGATGTCAAATCACTGACCCAAAATCCATCACCCAATGCCCTAGTGCAACTACTGAGTATGTGTTTAAGCGATCCTCTCTTTTTGAACAGCGGGCATTGTGGGGTCCCAGTCTTCCCCCAGGTGTTTCAATTTTCTGGTCTCCGTATTGTATCATGAACAGCCAGGATGAGGAATCAAATGTGGACAAAGTTTGAAGCACAAATATCCGACCAGCTAACTTTCATTTTTAAAATACCATCCCATTGGGTCAAGGCACCCTGTTGACCTAACACAACCATTTTGCCAAATTTTAATTCTTCAAAACCAAAAAACTCTGTATACATGCATATTTCAATTTCTTCAAAGATAGATGTCATTGTGATTATCTTTGAGAAGTCAAAATGTGATCATCGATGGAGAGAAACAGATTGTAAGAGATTCATTTCTTTTATGTGTTTCCGAGCATCTACTTAACTTAATTGATGATTTAGTTGAAGATCAATATTCCTTTTGTTGTCGGTAAATATTTGTATGAGTTGTTTTAAACACTGGAAATTATTTTAATTGAATTACAAATTTTTTTTACTTTCAAATATTCTTAATCAAGAATTATCTGGCAATGATAGTATTGAAAAATTATAAAAAACACTCTTATTTTACTGAAATAAATTTGCTTATTTTAGTGGCGATTTCAAATATGATATTTTATTGTGTGTCAAAATGAACATTGTAAAAGGACGTCCAAGATGGATGCTATTGTAAATATTCTTCACATTATTGTATATTATTTCCATTGAAGTGATAGAATGAAACAATTTGAAATGAGTTAATTATAATCTGTTCATAAAAAAAAGACTTCCAAGATGGATGCTATTGTACATATTAATCACATTATTGGGCATTATTTCCATGTAAATGATAGAGTCAAACAAAGTTTAATGAATATAAGTAAATTATTATCTGTACATATAAGTAATTCATAGCCTGAATGAATGATTCATCTTAGATGAATTTCATTTAGGATCTTTAGTCTTATTAGCATTATCTTTTAGTCATATGTCTAGAGGATAATGCTGAAAAATATTCATTTTCATGTCTATGTGAAGGTCAGCTTATCAGTATTAAGGAATTATATGTTACAAGTTTGTATAGACTTTGGAGAAGAATATCACTTGGTAGGATATTGGAATAAGAAATGGAGTTTTTTTCTATTGTAGAAACAGAAAGATAATTGCATATATAATTAGCAAGAATATGTTTTATTGACTGTGAAAATTAAAGAAATAGAAAATGAATTTGAAAAAGAATGAATAAAGTTTTGTGTGTAAAGAAATGTCCTTATTGTCCATATGTGAATATGAATAATAAAAGAAATGAAAGTTTTTCAAAGGGATTTATATTTTTAAGAAGTTTTACTCAGTTGTTGGATAGATATAATGAAATATATTTGTGTACAAGCCAGCCAACTGATATAAATAATGAAATATATTTGTGGCAATGAGAGTATTGAAAAATGATAAAAAACACTGAGAAAATTCTCTGCTGTATTATATTTTGTGGTGTCATATTCACTCTGACACAGCACTTGAAAATGTTTCTTTCCCAGAGGACAGGAATCATAGAGTGTCCACATAAATGTTATGGAATAAAGTGCACAAGTGGATGTCATTGCTATTACCCTTCACGCTGCTCATATGAAACATGTCGCTGTGGATGGAGAGGAACAGGTTGTAATGAAAGTAAGCCAAATAATATTGTCCATTCTAATAATATATTTAAATATATATTTACTTGTATATAAAGGTATATAAGTATAAAGAAGTTGTAAGTTAACCAACGATATTTGAGGACATCATGAAGTCACCCTTTTTAATAGTTAATTAACTGGTATGTAGGGGAAGGTGCTACTCCCTTCCCCAGATTGCTCCACTTATTCTTGATCACTGCTTATAATGCTGAGTGTTCAGCAAGTAGGCATCAAGTACCATTTTTTGTGTCCTTGGTGTAAAGTCTTTATATCTGAGGTAATGGATACTTGCTAGGTATGGACTATTACCAAGATGAATCGATAAGATGAATGATGATTAAAGACAGAGGGAGAACAAACATCTGCTGCTATTCCTGGTACATTCCTTTACTGACCAAATCCCCCAGATGTAGTTGGGGCCGTAACCCCTGTGGCATCAGAGGTTATTTCCCTTTTGTTAGTTAGGATATTACAATGCTTTCTTTTTTTTTTTTTTTTTTTAATAATGATAACAACAATGACAGTGGTGGTAATAATTATCTGGTGAGGGAGTTCATTCAGTCTGTGAAGTGATTGGGATGCTTGAACAGATGGCTCGGACTCTATGTCGGAGGAGATATCTGTTAACCTGAATGAAAGAAAAGAAAGTGATGATGATTCAGATTATTGTGTACGGGTATGTTATTATTTTTTTTTGTTAGTGGTCAAATCTTTTGGGTGGCCGTTTTGTTCTTCTTGAATGCCTGAGGTTTAGAGTTGTGTGTTTCGTTTGGTTGTCTTTGTATTCTGGTGGTGTTGTCGTATGTGTGTAGCTTTCATCTTCAGATGAGGGGTAATCCAGTAGGTTATGTGCAGGGTTTGTTGTCGGCTTAGGGATTTTTTTGAAGAAGCTGTAGTTTGGCTACCTTTATGTGTGGCGGTGATCATGGATCCCTTTTTCTTTGTAATAGTCATTGGGTTAGGCTGGTAAGGTGTGAGAGCCTTTGAGGTGTTGTCGCTTTTTACAATGACTGTATCACCCACCCTGAGATCATTGGATTTCACGTACGCTTTTCTATCAGCGTATTGCTTTATTTTTCTCTTGGCTTCGGTGTCATGCTCCCTAATGCTGGAGTCTTCAGCAATGGGTGTGATCAGGTGTGGCAGGCGGTTTTTTATGGTCCGGCCAAATAGGATTGTGGCTGGGGGTGCGCCGGTGGTGCAATGTGGTGTCGTCCGGTAGTCCAGCAGGAATTTGAATAATTCCTGCTTCCAGCTTTGACCTCTATTTAAGGCAGCTTTAATAGACATTTTTACAGTGCGCATGAAGCGTTCTGTTTCCCCGTTGGCCTGGGGCCATAGGGGTGTTATTCTCCTGTGTCTGAATCCAGTGATGGAGGCATAGGTTTGGATGCTGGTAGTGGGGACATTTGCAGTGGCTCTCTTGCCGGTTTATGGGTACTGACCTGACAGGTGTGGCAGTTCTTGATTTTTTCTTCCATTAGAGGCTGCATGTTTTTGAACCAGACCTTCTCTTGGAGGAGAGCCATGGTTTTCACAATGTCTTGGTGTCCAGCATGTGCTATTTTGACAGCTCTGTTTAGTAGTGCTTCAGGCAGTACCCTTTGAGGATGATGCTATCCTTGTGTGCAAGTGATAGTTCGGCATGATTGGCATGCAGAGTGTGAAATGTTGCTTTGTTTATGCCATCCTCGACACCATGCCATTTGTTGGTAAGGATGGCTTGGATGACGGTGGTGAGTGTCTTGTCTCTTGCCGTTTCCATTGCCACTTCATCAATTGTCATAGCTTTGGGGGTTGAGGTTGAGAGGATGTAGTTTATATATTCCTCTGCTATTTTTTTGTTCTCTGTCGCTTGGTGGTAGGTGTGTTGGATGGGGGCTGAGATAGTCAGCTGGGTTGTCATGGCCTGGTCTGTATATGACGGTCATGTCGTATGGTTGCGTTCTCAAAACCCAGCATTCAATGCGTGCTGATAGTTGGGAGCAGGTATTGTTAAAAATGGAGTTTAGGGGTTTGTGGTCTGTAAAGACAGTGAATGGAGCTCCAAAGATATATATGTGAAAGTGTTCACACGCCCATGTGATTTTGAGTGCTTCACGTTCTGTTTGGGAGTATCTCTGTTTAACTGCGGGTAGAGCACGACTTACAAATTGTACTATCCGTCCATTTCGTGACAGCACAGCAGAAATGCCTACTGGACTGGCATCCGTATGTATTTCAGTGTGTTTGTTCGGGTCAAAGTAGGCAAGTGAGCATGCTCTGCTCAGTGCCTCCTTAATGTTTTTTAGACATTCAGTGTGGCGTTCAGTCCAGGACCACTGTGTGTTTTTTTTTTGTTAGTTGACGGGTGAGGGTGATGCATAGTTTCGAATGAATTCTGCCCCACAGAAGTAAGTCATCCCCAACAAGCTTCTGACTTCTGTTGTGTTTTTAGGGTTGAGTAATTCAAGGATTGCTTTTATTTTGAGGTCGCTTGGGCTGATGCCTTCATTACCGAAGGTGTGTCCAAGGAATTCCAGTGACCTCTTGTTGTACTCACATTTGCTGCTATTTAGGGTGAGTCCTTTTCGCAAAGTCGTCTTAATATCGCATGGAGGTTTTGGTCGTGGTCTTGCTGGTCTGATCCGAAGCCAAGGATGTCGTCACTGATGTTGATGGCTGCCTTGATCCCAGTAAGTGCTTGACTAATTTCTTCCTGGAATATCTCACTTGCGGAGTTGACACCAAAAAAAAGTCTTTTATATCTGTACAGGCCCAGGTGTGTTGCAAAGGTGGTTATATATTGGGATTCTTCAGCTAGTTCCAATTCGTTGTAGCCTTGGTTAAGATCCAATTTGCTGAAAACATTAGCTCCTGATAGAATAGTTTTCAGTTCATTGAGTGTGGGGGTTGGGTGTCATTTCCTTTTGATAGCTTTGTTTGCCGCCCTCATGTCAATGCAAATCCTGATTTTATTTTGACCCTTTTTGGGTACTACAACAATAGGAGATACCCATGGGGTTGGTCCGTCTGCCTTTTCAATCACTCCCTGTTTCTCATCTTTGGCTATTTACTCTTCTATATCCTTCCTTACGTGAAAGGGGACCCTGCAGTATCTCTGAGTGATGGGTGGTATGTTTTCATCTATGTGTAGGTGAACTTTTTTCTCTTTGAGTTTACCCAGACCATTGAACAGGTCTGCGTAGTCCTCTAGAAGTTTAAGAGTGGGGAGTGGGGTCTGTGCATCAGAGTTACTGATGTGGTTGACTGAATGAGTGTTTGCTGACAGTAGTTTGAGCCTTTTACATGTTTCCCAGCCAATAATGGGTTTTTCTGGGTTCTTTATAACATGTATGTCCGCTTGGCAGGAGATGCCTCTAAACTTTAGAAGTGTGCTGAATTGACCTAGGACTGGGGTGGCTTCCTTGACACTGAATCCAGATATTACGGTTTTTGTGGGTCGGAGGAGGGGCGTTGGTCTTAGGGATTTGTAATCTGCCTCAGACAAAATGTTTATGGTGGCGCCAGAGTCAGCTAACACATTGAACATTTGATGGCCATCACCAAAAGATAAGTCAAAGTAAGGAATATTTTTCACTTTACCTGTATGGAATACATATTCCGTGTCACTGCCGCTGTTTGAGTCTCATTGATGGTCCTCAATGTAATTTACCGGTCAATATATATATATATATAGATATATATATATCAAATAATTTATATACTCATTTCAGTTTTCAAAGATAGATAGATTGTAGTTGGGGATCTGACATGACCTAAGCAGAACAATAATGTGAAAGGAAGATCAAAACAGGACAATCTGCACTATAGAATAGAAGATGACACAAATACAGCACTGATCAGTTTGAATCAGTACAAAGCCTTCAAGAGGGTGGAATATCGACTTTGACGATAAGGGTCGTTTTATGACCTGCATTGTTAATACCTGTGTCAGTCCTATCTATGGGTTAAATAAAACTTGTGCCGTGTGTTTGACACTAAATTGCAGCTGTGCATCAGACTCATATTCTAGCGCTTTTTGGAATGAAGAGTACCTCTTTATTGGTATTACTCCTGAGTCCATTCTGACCAGGAGTGGTAGTACCTTTTAGGGTACTATCTATGGGTGAAATAGAATTAATATCCTAGGATTGACACTAAATTGTATATGATCGTGAGGCTCCAATCCTAGATTTTTGGGGAATGTAGAGTACCTCTTCATTGGTATTACTCTCAGGTTCACTTTTAACTACAGGTGTAGTACCTGCTAGGGTGACACCTTCAAATCAAATTGGACTAGTCTCTTGGGATTAGCATCTGATCGTGAGGCTCTAATTCACAATCTTTTGTGAATGTAGAGTACTTCTTCATTAGCATTACACCCAGGTCTACTCGGACATGGAATGCTGGCACCTGTTAGAAATAGTGTCACGAATTTTACAATAAACTGGATCTGATCGTGAGCTTAATATTTTACAGCATTTGGTTATGTGGAGTACTTCTTCATCGGTATTACTTCCACGTCATCTCTGTCGAGATATATATATATGCGTGTGTGTGTGTGCATATGAGTGGTGTTTTATGCAGCAACAAATTACGAAACAGCAAAAAAAAAAAAAAAATTCATTGCTATTAATAACCCAAATGCATTAAATTAGCCAATCCTCTGCAACACAAATTGATTCAATTATCTTGTTTAAAATATACTTTATGCAAAACGACTAAAACCTAAAGTACAAAATTATCATTTAAAACAAATTGACTGGATATTACAACACATCGTCATGTGATATTATCTAAATATATATACATATATATATATATATATATATATATATATATATATATATGTGTGTATATATATATATGTATATATATATAAAGTATGTATGTGTATATATATTAGCACACCAAACACTACTGTACACTAGAAAGCGAAACAGATACAAAACAAAAAACGAAGAAACCTCTCATTGTCCCCAATGTTGACTTATAAAAATGCTTGTTCATGTACCATCTATAGGTGATATGAATAGTGTCCTGGGTTGAACACTAAATGTCATCTGATGGTGAGGCTCTAATTCTAGAGATTTTGTGAATATAGAGTACCTCTTCATTGGCATTAACTCAAAGTCCACTCAGACCCAGTGAGTTACTATTTACCAGGGTCCTATCCGTGATTTAAAATATATTATGTAACCATTTATTTACTTGAAACCTTTTAGTTTTGAGCCAACAAATAATTAATTTTAAATTGAATTATTTGTATGAGATAGAAATAGCTCAATTGTGTGCAAATAAATGAATAATGTTTTACAAAATTATTTGTGTTTGATAGCAATACTTGAAACCATTTAATGACCTGGATATGAAATTAAACAGCATCTGAAAATGAGACAACATTCCTGGTATTTAGGGAATGTCGAGTACTATGTCTTTCACATGATTTGTAGGTTCACTTTGACTCGGAGTGGTAGTACCTGTTTGGATTCCATCTCTGAGTGAAATAGAACTTTTCAATCTTTTACTAAAGATTATATTTTTTAAACAGAATTATTAGAGTTAGATATTAATACTTGAAACCATTTAACGGTGTGCAAATGAATGATTAACATCAAAGAGAATTATTGGTGATGAATAACAATGATTGAAACCATTTCACTGTGTGTAAACAAATGAGCTTTAGCTCATTAAAAAATAATGTGGCTATTCAACTTTTCATTAAAAAAGCACACACACACACACACACACACACACACACATATATATATATATATATATATATATATATATATATATATATATATATATATAACAGGATTTTTATTGATTACCACACCATAGTTGATATGTCATAAAACACAACCAAACACTATGAAGCAAATCTTGTCTCACTCTGTTCAGCTGTTGTAGGTGATAAATTTGTTATCTTTCATAATAACTTTGAAGAATTTTTGGGAATTTGACTCAGGAAGCATCAGCTGCCTACCTTTCACCCCCAGGCAAATCACCCATTCCTTTCCATTTTTCTCAAGTATACTCTCACTATCTTTGAATTGAAAATAGACCTTTTACAAATTATTAGAATTACATATGTGTACTTGAAACCATATATATTTGTGTAATTTATTTGTTTGTGATAAGAATTCTTGTAAACAAATGATTTCGATTAAATTTCTATGAATTGCAAGTTGTCATTTACACATTGTTATATCTTTATATATGTGTGTCCATATATATGTATAGAATTTATATGAATACATATTTATGCATGTGTTTATTTAAGTTTTTGTGTTTATATGTTTCAGTATTTTTACCTGTGTTTATAAATGTGTATGTTTGTACATATGTATATACATATATGTGTGAGTTTATGTGTGCGTCAGTGTGTTTTTATGTGTATGCATGTGCATTTGGTTCCATATCTGTGCATTCTTTAAGGGTCATCAGTCCTTTATCAAGTTTGATATTTCAAGGAATACACCCACAGGTGCCCCTGACCACATCGTCAGTGATGTTCTTCCCAAGATCTTTAGGTATTTTATGTTTTTAAGCATCATGTACCTCCACTAAGGTGACCCTGCTAGTGTTGATCAGCCACCAGCTTGTGGACTGAAACCTAACCGCAGCAAAAAAGAAAATCATAAAAAAATTCCATGAGATATATGAAAAGCAGATATATGAAAATTACCCACCTCTTTATCATAAATCGATTCTATTATCTCGTTTAAAATATACTTTATGCAAAACGACGAAAAGCATTAAGTACAAAATTATCGTTTAAAACAAACTAATAGGATATGACAACATATCAACGTCATGTAATATTATCTATCTATCTATCTATATAAATATATTAGCACATCAACACTATTGTACTCTACTGAGCAAAAAGGGAACCAATACACCTCTCACTGCTCCCAATGTTGACTTAAATAAACGCTTGTCACACATTTGTGTTAGGATATAATTTAAGTCCGGGTAGAGACAAAAATATAATGAATGTTTATTTCGTTGAAATGTTAGGTTGCCAATTACTTGCTCTTTTAATCCACTGGCATCTAGAAGCCTTTTCCACGGTGTCAGTGATTAACCTGATCAATATCATTTTATTTCTACCAGCGAACCTAAACTTCGATAAGGCTTTACAAAGCGACTGAGCCACGACCCCTCTGCAGCCAATTTCAGTTGGGTCACAGTGAACCTGCCATCCTGTCATCTTACACTGCTCAACACATAGCTGGTATTTAGTGATCTTCCTTACGTGGGACTCTGCCATATTTTCCTCCCACGATACCGTCAACTCCCACATGATCACTTGCTTCATTGTATACGAAACAAGAATCATGTCTGGTCAAAGTTGTGTTCGAACAAAAGTTCAGGGAATTTCAGCTGCACATCAAGATCAACAAATAACTCCCAATCTGGGACTGCACTGCATAGCGATGTTTTTATTGACAGTGCTGATCGAACATTTACTCCTGCCTTAAGAAAATTGATTCTCCTGCTTACAGGCTTGTATGAAGTTCATTCGATAAGTTTCCAGAGCTTTTTTTTTGTACGGGCATTTAAAATTGTCGTAGCCTCTTGAAAAGTCAGTATGTTATTGCTATACATCTTATGAGATGACTGACCAATTTTTATGATTTCAGGTTCAAATGAACTGCTACAGCAGCAATTGTAATACACTCTACTAAAGCCTTATTGTCACAGCTGGTGAGTTTCAAAAATGTAATTTCACACTTTAAAAGAACTATATGCCATAAAATTCTGTTTTAAACTTGGAAAAAATGCCACAGAAATGTGTGGAATACTTCAGACTGCTTTTGGAGCATCTTGCTTGAATCGAGCATCAGTTTTTGAGTGACATAAGAGATTCAAGGAAGGCAGGGAATCTGTGAGGGATGAGAGGTGTGGGAGGAGGAAGGCAGTCAGTACACCAGAGCTGATTGGCCAAAGGGTTAAGAAGTGATTTCTAGGGAAGAGGCCAGCACACTTCAAATCGGGTCAGTGGCATTTCCAGCAGGACAATGCACCAGTTCACAACTCCGCCCTTGTCACAGACTATTTGAGCAAGATGGGCATCAAGACAGTTCCTCAGCCTCCCTATAGGCCAGACCTTGCTCCCTGTGACTTTTGGTTATTCCCTAAGGTCAGAGGCTGTCATTATGAGACAATTGATGAGATGAAAGAAGCTGTGACGAAGGTCCTTGACACGCTTACACATGAGGACTTCCATGGGGCCTTCCAGAAGTTGTTGGAACGGTACAACAAGTGCATTGCAGCTGGAGGAGATTACTTCGAAGGGGACTAGTTTCATGTGTGTACTATCAATAAAAAAGTCTGGAAACTTATCGTATGCCCCTCGTATGAGCTGGTCTGAATGGATTTGTTATATACCTTTGAAATTACCCTCAGCACCTGATTATGACATCTGCGATAAAAAAGTCCATCGCCCAATGCCCAAGTGCAGCCAATGAGTAGGTGTATAATATGAAGGACTATGATATTACCATTTAAACATAAATGACAGTTGACGTTGTAGAGTTCTTTTGTCTCTTGTTATATTTAAAAAAACAAAATAAAATAAGATGGCGTTGATATTGATAGTTTTCAATCTTGTAGTTTAATGACAGCTTGAGTGGAAGTTTTTCCTTGTGCCGTGAGTCGAAGAAGATAGCAAGACAGTTATGGTTGTGCAGGAATTTTGTTCTCAGCCAGTCTTCGGGGTCCATTTGGTTTGGTTGTGGGAGGGAGAAATAATTGACAAGGAAATGATCTAAAGGAAGCAGAGGAACAAATGTCGAAATGTGCTCTCTTGTGATGAAAAGTCCCTCTGTCTGCTGTTAGAATCGTCCTCGGATAGAGAGAGAAATGTTATCTCTCACGTCGACTGGTCTTACCTTGCTACCTGTAAGGATGAAAGGGAAAGAGAGGGCGAGCCATGTTAGCCTTGCTTTTTATGGTGCCCGTGGAGGTGTGGGCGGGCAGAATAGCATCGGTCATTCTCATTGGATGAAATGTATAATTTCAAACTTAAATGGCCAAAGCTATTCCCGCACTAAATAATAATTTGAAATTCTTTCTGCTACATGTGTTTAAGCGATTTTCTCATTTCACACCGCGGGCATTGTGGAGTCTCAGCCTTTGCCCAGGTGTGAAGATTTTCTGATCTCAGTATTGTATCATAAACAGCCTGGATGAGGAATCTAATGTGGACAAAGTTTGAACCACAAATGTCCGACCAGCTAACTTTCGTTTTAAAAATACCATCCCATTGAATCTGTTATGGTTGATAAAATGGTGAATGGCGGGTGTTCTAAAAATAGAAAAATGTAGACACACTGACGCCAAGAATTCTAAATTGGGCGGCAAAAATAAGGTAGGAGGAGATGAAAAGAAGGAGTAGGAGTAAGGAGTTAGGAATAGTAGTTTTGGTAGCAGGCCCGAAAAAAGGACATGCGAGGAAAGAAGTTAGTTTACTACTTGAGTCCAGGAAGGACAAGTCAGTTGACTACTAGAATCCGCGGTGAACATTACTCAGTGATTTCCGCTCTTGTATTCACAATAATTTAAGTGGTTATAAACAAATCTTAATTACAACTTGATGTAAAAGCCTGATTTTCTCACACCAAAATAAAACATCATTGAATGGAAGTTTGTGTTTTCTTCAATAATTTCAACACCGAAGAAATACAACAGTGGTGACCCCGACAAAAAGGACAGAAAGCATCCTCGTATACAAAATATATATATATATCCATATAAAAGGATAAATGGAGCAGACAGGAGAGGAAACGACTCATCAAGTTAATATCAAGGCACCAGAATTCATGGAAACTGTTGTAAATGGATGGTTTACGATATCAGAAGCTGAGTTTCACTTGCGAAATGTGACGGCGTCGAAAACAAAGTTTTATGCAATAATATCGTCGCTCCCAGCCGAAGAAGTGGGTAAACTACCGAATCATATCATCGCATCACAGAACTATGAGGAATTAAAATGGATTCTGATAGAAGCTCATGAACAAACCAAACCGGAACTTCTAGAAAAATTAGTGTCGGCTTCGACTATTTCAGAGCGACTGTCGGCATGTTTATATGAAATGCTATCCGTAGCTAAATGGATGGGGAATAGCAATGACACTGTTAGACACAAATTCCTGCGGGCATTACCATCAACAATATCTCCAGTACTAACCTCGTAAAAAGATTTAAACCATAACCAACTTGGCAGGTTAGCAGATAAACTGATACCATTATTGAATAACGATAAGACATTTGTTGTTCAGCGACCCTTGTCTACTAAGAAAAACTCACAAACAAATTATAAAAAAAAATATAGCCAAGACACTTCCGTGCCACTAAATGTCAGGCCGTATCGGAGTAACCAACGGATAAAAATTTGCTGAGCACATATTTATTTCGCCAATGAAACAAGAACATATAAATCTTGGTGTAAATCACTCAGAAAGAACGATTTACAAATGTTGCCTAGTTCCCGACCAGCAACACCTACTGGAAGTGATTTGGAAAACTTGTAGGGCAAACAAGTTCAGTCCCATGAGGTTAACTGCTTTTAGAAATTAACACAAAATTAGGGGCTACCAAATAGAAATTTATTGCAGATACTGGCGCAAGTATCTCAATGTTACCAACTTCTGCAGTAAATGGTATTACATTAAACCCGACTTCCCTATCACTCTCCACTGCGAATGGGGAGAAAATAAAATGCTACGGACAAGCGAGTTTGGAAATTGGAATTCCCAGTTTAAGATCTTTTACCTGGACAATCGTGATCGTTGATATCACCAACTCACTCCTTGGACTGGATTTCCTCAACAAGTTTGGTCTAATAGTAGACTGCAGTAACAAAACCATTTACGATCCTACAACAACCCAGAGAAAGAGTTTTAGAATATTTGCATCATTGGTGAATCTAGTCGTAAATGAAATGGAGCTCCCGTCATTCGTGCGGAACATGATTAACGAAAAATATCCGGACCTAATCACACCACACAAAAACAGTAACAAAAAATACTGCAGCGTCTACCACAGAATTGACACAGGAAGCCATAAGCCAGTATTTGCAAAACCAAGGGGGCTTAAGGTAGAAAAACTGGAAGCCGCACGTAGTGAATTTAAAACCCTATAAAAAGACGGAGTGATCTCCCTTTCCAAAAGCAAATGGTCTAGCCCACTACATATAGTATCTAAACAAAACGGAGGATTTACATGTTGGGGAGACTATCGTTCTCTGAATAGCATAACTAAGACTGACAGGTACCCTATAGCAAATATAAACTCTTTTTCTGAAAAACTTGCGAACAACCGACGATTCTCCAAAATCGATTTAATTTCAGCCTACCACCAAATTAAAATGCATCCGGACGATGTAGCAAAAACTTCTCTGACCACCCCATGAGGTCTTTATGAATATAGTTATATGCCTTTTGGATTAAAAAAATGCACCAGCTACATTTCAACGGTATATAGACAAAATTTTTGAAGACATTGATTGTGTTTTTATATATATTGATGACATTTTAATTTTCAGCAATGATGAGATTTCTCATAAAAAGACATTGAAACTGTTTTTAATATTTTAAATGAACGCAATTTAAAAATTTTAGCCACAAAATCTGTTTGCAATGTGACTTCCCTAGATTTCTAAGATTTTCATTTTAGCGTAGATTGCATTAAACTTACAATTTGTAAAAATAGAAGAGTTAAAATCTTTTCCTTACCCTAAGGACGCAAAACGCTTATGCAGATTTCTCGGAATGGTAGGATTTTATTAAAAATTAATACCAAATTTTCAGAGATAGTTTTACCCTTATCTGAGAGAATGAGGTTATCCCCTAAAGGCTCGTTCACATTAAATGAATCTGAACGACAATCTTTCAGTTCTGTAATTAAGGAACCTAATGATTCATCCTCATTAGCTCACCCTGCACCTAACTGTACAAATTATCAGTTAGTCACCGACTGTAGTAATTATGCTGTCGGTGCGGCATTGCACCAAATTGCGGAAGGAAATCCAATACCGATGGGATTTTTCTCTAAAAAATTAACACAAACACAAATGAGATTATCTGTGATGATACTGCCTCTCGCCCCCACATATTACATCAACTCTTCTAACCATTTCACTTCTTGGCCGGTGATCAACTAGTGGTTCCGAGAGGGGTAACGCACATTTCTTGCCACTACAAGAATACGATCGAGGGAACAGGGGAAAATAGAACAAACGAACAAACACGAACAATATGCTTGGGGTTAACTCAAGTGCAGAAAGGGAGTATGCAACACTACATTTCCGAAAGCATATATGGACTAACGCTAGCATGGATTACTAGCGAAAATTCCACAAAGCAACTGGAATGCTGACATATCTCCCCCCACGGTGGCTGGACCCTCATGTCATGCTGACTCGCCTCTCTGCTACGGTGTCCGGAGTCGACTGCCCCTGTCCATGTCCCGTCGCCAACTGCTGTCAGCTCCTTTGTCCAACCAACTCTCTTGCGTCCCGTTACCACTTCCGGACCCGGCGAGAATTCAAGTCCAAAAACACCTTGTCTGGTTTCGCGCCAAAACAAACAAAGGAGTCGTCTGCTTGGCGGGCCACCTACATAGCGTTACAAATCTACATTTGATCGTGAGCTTTTAGCAGCTCATTTGTCAGTGCTGCACTTCCGTCACCACATAGAAGGTCACCAAGTACTGCTTTTAACTGATCATAAGCCATTGTGTGGTGCATTTTATAGTTTAAACCCTGCTGAATCAGACAGACCACAACGACAATTAGCTATCCTGACAGAATTTATTTCAGATATTGAACATGTAAAAGGTAGTCAGAATATAGTTGCTGATTGTCTATCCCAACCAACTCTTGCTGTACAAATAGATGCATGTGATTTACCTGAATTGCAGAAGCACAAGCATCTGATATTGAAATTCAATCTTCAGGACTTAAAAAAATTCACCATGCCTGGAGATAACCAGTTTATATGGTATGACTTATCAACGTCTTACCCCAGACCTTTTGTTCCATCTAAATTGCATGAGTCCATATTCTATAGTATCCATTCCATAAATCACCCTGGCATTAAATCATCCATTAAGATGATTAATGCTAGATATTACTGGCCAAACATGGATAAATCAATCAAAGAACTTTGTGCATCATGCAAAGGTCTACAAACATACAAAATCACCTATACAGATGTTAGAAATACCATCAACTAGATTTCACACCGTCCACATAGATATAGTAGGACCACTCCCACCAGAAAAAAGCCCAAATAGCAGTTACATCAGCCCTTATAGATATATCCTTACGTGTATTGACCGCACAACTCGTTGGGTAGAAACACAACCTATCAGCGAAATCACTGCATCTAGTGTAGCTGAGGCCTTTATAAACACTTGGGTCACGCGTTATAACTGACAGAGGCCGGCAATTTGAAAGTGAGTTGTTTAGTGAAGTAGCAAAAATAATTGGTTTTTATAGACTACCTACGACAGCTTATTGTAATGGTTTGATTCAGAGAATGCACAGGACCATTAAAACTGCGCTTATAGCACGAAAAGTGTCCTGGCTCTCGGCTCTTCCATTAGTACTTTTTGGAATTCGCAGTATGCCCAACAGTTCTGATTTTTCTCCTTTTTATGCTGTTACAGGCACACAATGTTTGCTACCATAGCTGCTAATAGATTACACAAGCGAGGAGGTTATAACTCAAAATTTCACAATACATTTACATAAAGCCATGTCACAATTCAATGTGAGAGACTTCACCAAAAGAATCACTAAGTCCACAAAATCTTATGTCCCAGAAAACCTTCAAACTTGTGATAAAATTTGGATTAGACTGGATCATGTTTGAAGACCATTAGAGGCACCCTATTCAGGTCCCTACACAGTCCTTCAGCAAACACTTAAATATTTTCTGGTTAAGATGAATAATGATATGGATACCCAAGATTCTGTGGACAAGTTGAAACTATATATAGAAGTACAAAAACAAATAGCAGAGAAACAAGTAGAATAAAAGATGAATAACAACGAAACGCTTAGTGATTCAGAGAAGAAAATAAATGCTAGAAATAAAAAAGAAGATTCTCCCATGATAAATACAAAATCTCGTTCAGGTCGAACTGTTTCCAGGAAGAAAAATAATGAGTACTATTATTATTAGTACGCTCCGTTCAAAAGGGGGAACTTCTGTTATGGTTGATAAAATGGCGATTGGCGAGTGTTCTAAAAATAGAAAAATGTAGACATACTGAAACCAAGAATTAAAAATTGGGCGGCAGAAATTAGGAACCGTTTCTTTCGGTAGGAGGAGATGAAGGGGAGGAGTTGGAGTAAGGAGTAGGAGTTAGGAATAGTCATTTTGGTAGCAGGTCGTAAAAAAAGACACGCGAGGAAAGAAGTTAGTTTACTACTTGAGTCCACGAAGGACAAGTCAGTTGACTACTAGAATCCGCGGTGAACATCACTCAGCGATTTCCGCTCCTGTATTCACAAAAGAGGTTATAAAAAAAACCTTAATTACAACTTGATGTAAAAGCCTGATTTTCTCACACCAAAATAAAACATCATTGAATGGAAGTTTGTGTTTTCTTCAATAATTTCAACACCAAAGAAATACAAGTCCAGGAACCCTGTTAGCCTAACGCAATCATTTTGCCAAATCTTATTTCTTCTAAACCAG
This sequence comes from Sepioteuthis lessoniana, assembly GCA_963585895.1. Taxonomy (NCBI): domain Eukaryota; kingdom Metazoa; phylum Mollusca; class Cephalopoda; order Myopsida; family Loliginidae; genus Sepioteuthis; species Sepioteuthis lessoniana. Next base: position 87,053,287 of record OY757928.1, read on the forward strand.
CTTTCACCTCGTTCTGGGGGAGGTGTCCATATTCTTCACCCGTGGCTCTTCTGATATCTTTGCTGGTACAATAGCCTAGACCAGTATGACTTACAGCTATTCTCCCAACCAGAGGCTTGTGCCTCAATCTTTCTTCTGTGATTCGATACTGGCTGTTACTACTCTCGGCTCCTTTGAGTTCTTAAACATCAAATCCTCTCTAGTCTTGGTGATTATGTAATCTTCCGTTAACCCCTTGAATCGAAGTTGCAGATTGTTTGTTGGCCGATATAAAGCAATACTGTTCAGACTCTGTGGTAAACCTAACCACCTACGTAGGTATCAGCTAATTTTCTTCTCCATAGCTATCACAGTTGTCATTGTAATATTATATATATATATATATATATATATATATATATATATAATCAAAAATGTATATACATTCTTATTTAAATTTCTTCTAAGATAGATATGGGGATTAATTGTAAGAAGGCAAAATATAATCATTCATCAAGAGAAAGAGATTGTAATGAAGATAAAGAAGAGAAATATATAACTTCATTTCCATTATATGATTCTGTTTGAATCAGTACAAAGTCTTCGATAGGGTGGAATATCGACTTATGATGACCACCAGATTCGAACCAGAGTTCTGTAAATGGATTAGCTTGCTGTTGGCTGTCATATGGATTTCCTGAGTGGATCTTTGATGAGGAATGAAGAATGCTGTGTAGAAGAGCAAGGATGAGGTGGCTTTTCCCAAACTTGCATTATGGGTAATGCACTGTTTCTCACCGAGTGCCATAAAGCTTCCTCTCAAGCTTCTTTAGTCCAATGACTTTCTTGTTCTCTGGAGTTAGTGTTGGTTCCTGTTCAGATCCGCTCATTTCAGTTCTTCAAAGATACATATCATGGTGATTATCTTTTAGAATGCAAAATATGATCATTCATCAAGAGAAACAGAATGTAATGAAGACAAGTAAGAGAAACATACTTTCATTTCCCTTATGTGTTTCAGTGCATCTTTCTCAATCGCCAGAATTAATGATGGTTTCTTCTTTGGATCTGCTCGTGGAATGATGTGGATGGTCCCTAGAAGAGGTTCAATTCTTGAAAAACTCTGAGTTCTCGTTCACTTGGTGGCTTCCTCCGAATGTGTTGCTCCTTAGAGAGTGGGCTTTCAAAGCAGGCCTGGTAGACATGCCTGATTGCCTCTGCTATGACAGAGGAGTGAAAGAAACGACTGTGCAGGCTTTCTACAGCATTTCCTGGAGAGCTAGTGCCAAGTTCATTGCTAAATCAGCCTTCTCTCTGTAGTCCTTCAACGTCTACGTCTAAGTCCCGTCTTTGTTTCCCCTTGGCTTTGTGAATTTGAATGCAAGGGAAGTAGGCCTGGCCAGCATGATGTAAAATCCCTATAAAGAATATACATCAAATTTTTTTCAAAATCTCTGTATACATTCATATTTCATTTTCTTCAAAGATAGATGACATTGTGATTATCTTTTAGAATGCAAAATGTGATCATTGATTGATAGAAACAGATTGTAATGAAGACAAGTAAGAGAAATATTTACCTTCATTTTTCTTATGAGTTTCAGTGCATCTACTTATCTTAATTAAGTAGATGATATATTACAATAAAACTTGCATTTTTTAATATTGTTCCGAAATGTCAAATGCTTTCATATCAAAGAAGATTAATAAAAACTGAATATATTTCTACATTCCCCTAAGGCAAACCTAATTGTCTTTAATGATTTAGCTGAAGATTAATTTTCATTTTTTTATTGGTAAATATTTGTGAGAATTAGTTTTAACAGGAAATTTATTTCAAATGAATTCCAAATATTTTTCCGATTTTATATACAATATTTTATATTTTATTTTTTGCCGATTTCATATACAATATTTTATTGAGTGTTGGAATGAACATTGTAAAAAGACTTGAAGTGATAGAATGAAACAATTTGAAATGAGAATGAGTTAATTATAATCTGTTCATAATTCATTGCCTAAATTAATGATTTATCTTTGATGAATGCAATTTACAATCTTTTGTCTTCTTCTATTTTTAGGCGTATCTATTTGGAAATTTAGATATTTAATAGATTTTTATTTTATGTTTGTGTAAAGATGGAGATGTTTCAATGACTGAAAATATTCATTATGTTTAGCTTACTGGTTGATTGTAACTGAATATTAAATCTAACATGTACCCAATGTCCCACTAATGTGACCTTGTGCCAGACTAAAATAATGGGACTAGATTAGTCTGTCATCTTGTTCATTCACTATTCTCTCTATTGTGACTGCAAATTAAAATAAAAAGATCCCCGGATGAGCAACCCTTTAAAAGCGTATGGGAATGGGTGCATTTAAATATTTTTACCACCAAACGGGGAGTTTATTTTTTTTGCACGTGTGAAGACGGGGTGGTCTGGCACTTGATCCCTCATAGAATAAGTCCTTGTTCAGAGTCCTTTCTTGGGCATATAGGAACTGGCATATTATGTGGGGTTAATTTAGGGTTAGGTAAGGGATTTCCAAACTTCACACTATTCACACACCCACCAAGGCCACTAGCTCTTCCTACCCCTAGAACAATGGAAGATATGGAACTCTAGGTTTAGATTTTTTTTTACTTGTAGTTAGTCGAGGGTGACCCGAAGGCTCCCTTTTCGATAGCTACTACACCAAGGTGTAGGGGAGGGCACTACTCCATTCCCTGGATTGCTCCACTTTACCCTTGAACCGTACCTTATAATGCTGAGTGTTAAGCAAGGTGGTATCAAGTTCCATTTTTAAAGTCTTTGGTATGACTCGACCTGATTGAACCCAGGTCTCCCGGGCCATTGGCGAACACTCTAACCGCTGGGCCAATGTTCCGGTTACTCTGGTTTAGATTTAATATTATTAATTATAGTAGTCGACAACTACGGTTTCCCATATAATATTTTTAAAGGAAAATATAGGACAATTTATGCGAAAATTAACTTATGGTGAAAGAAGCTGAAAAAAAAAACATGAGAAATAACAATTTGATAGTTGACGACACAAATGAACAACTTCAACATGTGGGAACATTAAAATATATCAATCTTTTTACTATACACGCAGATACACATATTCAACGCATCGGCTATATTATCAACGGATAGTACATAAACATAAATGTCTTTCTTCTTTTCTTTTCTTTCTTCTTTAGTCTTTCTTTAAATTGAGAGAGAGAGAGAGAGAGTATATAACTGGGTACAGGGAGAAACAGTCTTATAGTTTACTTATCTTTTCCAATGGATTCCTGTAGAGAATATTTTCTCTTTTACGGGCTGACGGACTTTATGTTATATTTAGTTCTGGCTTGAAGGTATGGGTTCTTCTTCTTGTCCAAGATTCTTTCTGCCTTCTTTACCCGGATATGACAACACATCAACATCATGTGATAATATCTATCTATCTATCTATTAGCACAGCAAGCACTAATGTACTCAACAGAGCAAAAACATAAAAAAAAACAAAAAAAAACGAATAAACCTCTCATTGTCCCCAGTGTTGACTTGAAAAAATGCTTGTCACACAGTTGTGTCGGGATATAAGTTAAGTACGGGTAGAGACAAAAAAATAATGACATTTTCCTGACATTTCCAAGTGCCATAAAAGAAATGGCCTAAGCCTTGATGGAGTATATGAAAAGGTATACAGAGGAGAAAATTATTCTTTAAACATTTTTCAGGTAGTTCTGAAATATATATCTTTTCAAATTGAATACATTTCTATATTCACCAAATGAAAAACAAAAACTCTTAAATGATTCAGTTGAAGAATGATATTTTGTTTTTCACTGGTAAATATTTGCCAGAATTGGTTTCAATACTGGACATTTATTTCAATTGAATTCCAAATTTTCTTATTGTCAAATATTCCTAATCAAGAAATGTGAGGGAATAATAAAGTTGAAAAACGAATCACAAAGCATTTTGGGTGTATTTTCATGATCGTTTCATCTGCTTGCCTGATCTCCTGGTTCAGGAGTTTGGCAGCTATCTCACCAACTTTCTGCACCTTCTGGAGGTAGAAGCGACTGCCTGTGAGATGCTGGTTACACACTGCAAAGTCCGTGATATGTTGAAGCAGGTTGGCTTCAACAAGTGGTCAGGACTGGATGTTTTGCCTTCCAAAGTGTACTTGAGGATCTTGCATATATTTGTGACTATTCTGACAGATGTGTTCAACTACTGGTTCGCCCATGGAGTCAATCCTGGTAGTATTAGTGGGGGAGTGATCAGATTGCTGAAGGAAGGTAGCAGGGATGTTTGGAAGAAACAAGATTAGTACCGGCCTATAACTCTGCTAAACATAGAGTTAAAGAATTTTGCACGGATCTTGGCAAACCATTTACTGACTGTCGTTGGGGATCTGATCGGACCTGAGCAGAACTACATTGTGAAAGAAAGATCAATCCAAAACAATCTGCACTTGTAATATTGCCATTCCAGTGTGATGCACCGGAAGGAAGTGACACATTCCAGTGGCCAGTAATCGAAAGAGATCGCATAGGTGGATTAAGGCTGATAATATGGGACAAAGTGAAGGTCCCACTGTGCCACTACAGAGTGATGCACCGGAAGAGAGTGACCTCTGAACTGCATGACAGTTATTTCCACTTGATGATGATTAAATATTCGATTTCAAAGATCGAGTGGGCGTCGAACGATTATATAACTCAGTTGAGTTCGACAGGCCAGTTGAGTTGCAGGCAGTTGGCAATTGAGTTCGACGGGGCAGTTGCAGTAGAGTTGGAGACGGAGAGGACGAGATGTGGTAGGGAAAGCCACATCAGGCTGAAGGGGCTTTTGGGCCCTGATGAATTGGGGTCCAGAGAAGATGCTGATAAGATGCAGTAAAGAAACCCAGCACCCGGCAGAGTGAACCCCAAGGCCTCCGGTTGAGCATCTAGAGAAAAGAGAAAGACACAACGTTGATGGCCATAAGAGTGGAGGTCAAAATATTGAAGTTTCTGTTCGGTCTCCAGCTCCCTCTCACACGCAAAACTTTGAACAACCCTTTTCAAACCTTGCAATAAAGTGAGAGGTAAATGTTTTGTTAAAGAAGTCTTCCTGCGTCTGTCATTATTATTGGGTCGTGATGATGCTGCATGAACATGTAGATGACGATATAACACACTTAATTTGCCAGATCATAGATGGAATAGAAGACAACACGAATACAGCACTGATCAGTTTGAATCGGTAAAAAACCTTCAATAGTTTGGAATATCGATTTTTAGTTACCACCAAATTTAAAGCAAAGTTCTGTAAATGGATTAGCTTCCTGTTGGCTGTCATATGGCTTTCCTGCGTGAATCTTTGATGAGGAATGCAGTGTAGAAAAGCAAGGTTGAGGTGGCTTTTGCCAAACTTGCATGTAACATTGACACTAAGGGTCGTTGTAAACAAAGGGATGAAGCACTGTTTCTCAATGAGTGTCATCAGGCTCCCTCTCAAGATTTCTTGGTTCAATGAATTTCTTGGTCTCTGGAGTTAGTGGTGGGTTCCTGTTTGGATTTGTTTGTGGACTGACTTGGCTTCTTGAACAACTCTGAGATCTCGCTTATCTGATGTACTTGAAAACATAAATATTTGTGTAATTTATTTGTGATAAGAATTCTTGTAAACAAATGATTTCTATTAAATTTCTATCAAATAGTAATAGTTTCTTGAAACCACGTTTTATAACTCCTAAGGCATTGATATTCTGGTAAAAAATATATACCCAATTCAATGAAACAATTTTCTGAAAGAGAACAGATTAGTTTTATTGCCTGATAAAAAAGAAGGATGCCAATAGAATGAATTTTTTTTGTTTTAGCACAGACCAATCATGAAAAAGTTCTTTTCTACAAAGAGTGCCAAAAGTGAAAAGGCAAAATAGGTACAACAGACGTACGGAGGACTATAATACTTTTAAATAGACTGAATTTTCTGCTTTTAAACATTATCTATCGATATTTGTGAATGCATTTTTGTCACCAATGAATAAACATTTGCATGAGGAATTTTGAAAAATCTACACCAACAGAAACAACCTGCATTTTTACAGCAGTGTTGATAGCATTATTTATCTGAAAAATAATATCCTCACAGTTCATTATTTATTGGCTTGATTTTTACTGATTAATTGACCAAAATCCATTTCATGAGCAAACATCTTTTTGACTATAGCTTCAGATTTGTATTACTAAACTCCAACCTCTCCTGCCATATCACCAACATCTATATATAAAATATGAAACAATTTATTTTAGAGAGATTGCCTTATAAGTCATCATTGGCAATGATGATGACTATGTAGAAAAATAAAGTTTTATAGTTGAAAGGTTATTTTATCCAGCAGTATTATTGATTTGTTTGTATCTTGTATTTTTCTGCCTCTATAATGAAAAATATAAAATGTTTAAAATATATTCAAGTTGCATTTAAATTCTCAAAAAAATTGTAGATGGGGTAAATATTTTTATTCCATCATTTTGTAAAAAATAGATTTCTTCTCTGAATATTTTTTTAAAGATTTGAATGATTTGCTTTTCAGAAAATATATTTGCTCATTATTCTTTTTGTAGTTTGTCCTCGTGGAACTTTTGGTGATGGCTGTCAGTTAAAATGTCATTGCTCTAATGATGAGCAATGCAATCACATTAATGGCACATGTCCATCTGGTTGGTGTGCAGCTGGTTACAAGGGAGATAACTGTCAAGAAGGTAAAGTCTTTTTGTTTTTTTAGGATAAAAATTATGCTCCTATAAGAATATCAAATTGAAAGCATTTAAGTTTTAATATTTGACTCACTATCCGAAATTTTTTGTTCTGTCTCATCAATTACAATGAGAAGAGTCATGTTATATGGTCATATGCAGATTCATGCAGAAAGAATCACAAGGACACAATGATAAAGGACGAGCGAAGACTTCTTTAGAAAAATATGTACCTCTCATTTTATTGTAAGGGTTCGAAAAGGGTTACTCAGGGTTTTACTGTGAGAGGGAGTTAGAGACTGAACAACTACTGCAATATATTGACCCCACTCTTATGGCCATCAGCATTGTGTCTTTCTCGTTCTCCTGATGCTCAACTGGAGATCCATTTCCGTTTTATTTTAATTTTTCAAATTTCTTCTGTCAGTTATAATTACGGTAATTAAACTTTTTTATTTTTATATATTTGTCCAGTGTATTTTCTATTCATGTTAAGTTCGATAATTAATTTTTAATAGAAAATTTAATGCTGATATTAATTTCGATACCATTTAATTAGCTACGTATTTTTTAGTGTATATGTTGGATACGTTTTTTTTTCCTGGATTCACTATTTATATCTATGTTTTTAAATTTTTATAGTTTAAATTTAGTCTTATGTCTACATCTAGCTATTAATTCACTTCTCTTATTTAATAACTTATCTGGCCAATTATAATTTAAAATATAAATTTTCTCTTCTAGGCATAAATTGCGTCTACCGTTAAAATTATTTGGAGTATTTGATTTTTTAAAAATAGACCATTCTATCTCAGGGGTCAAACCTTTGTTTTTTAAAAACCAGAAATGTTTGGATAGTTCCGTATGGTTTTTTTAGGTGTTCGTGGGAGAAGGTAAATTTATGGTTGAAATACCTCTTTTTCCATGTAGTGGATGCTAGCCCGATATAAGTTTTCTTATCTGTGATATTCTCTTTAGGGTAAATTATAGCTTGATATATTTCGTTATTTAAATTGCAAAGGCCATTCACGTGACAAATTTCTCGGGGTTTACAATTACATTCTTTTTTTTTATACCATTATTATTATTGTTTTTATTATTTCTATTATTTATTTGATTCTGAAAATCTTTAGTTATATTTTTATTATGGCTATTAATTATTTGAAAAGTATTTTTCGTGCAAGAGTAACTTATTTTTAACGTTTTTCTGTTAAATATTTTTTGCAGTTTATTTCCGTGTTGAAAATGTTTATCCACTAGTTTCAAAAAATATTTTCCGATATTTATATTAGTTAGCCTACAGAACGGGGGGTTGAACCATATTATTTTCCTTTTTCTATTTTTACGTCTATTTTCCTTATTTATTTCTTTATTATTATTACCATTAGGCACCTTCTCTTCTTTATAGGTAAAGTTTTCATTATACCCGCTACTTATTAGTGCGTCAATATACATTTTACTACCTTTTCAGAATATTTCTTCATTTGCTGATAGATTTCTTATTCTTAGGTTTACAGCTTTTGGAACTTGTTTAATTATAGCTTTAGGGTGGTTTGAATTTACGTTAATATATGAAGGGGACTGATCCATTTTTATAAAAGGTTTATAGATGTTGTTAGAGAGGTCTAGGGTCACGTCCAAGAAATTAACTATCTTATTGTTTGATGATATTTCTATTTTAAAACCTAAGAGTTTAAAGGCCCTAATAATTTTCTTTTGTATACTAGAGGTATTTGGCCCATTACTATTCGGGATATACATTAACCCATCATCTCGTATCAAACCTCCATGATCTGAATTAATAATTCGATTTAGCACATGAAATATATATAGACCCACAAGGTCTGATATTTTGGAAGAGTCATATCCCCCCATAGGTACATCAAAATTTAAAGGTCCACTTTTTATCCATGTGGTTCCATTATTTTCTAAGACTGTTTTTCTACATGCTAATATTATATCATATTGTTCCTTAGTTATATCTATATATTCTCTTGCGTAGTTGATACTATCTATTAGGATTTTTTTAGATATAGACGGATAAAAGTCATTGATGTCAAATTGTATAAAGCTAGCTTTACTTTTGTTTTTTATCCCCCTGAACCATTCAATGGTATCAAAAGAGTTTCTCCAAAGATTACTATGGCTTGCCTCTCTCACATTCGTAACAATATTTTGAATTATATTTTTAGAAATTTTACCTAACTCGGTTTTAGAGGGATTAATTAATCTAGTTTGCAATTTATTTATAAAATTTGGTTTATGGTCCTTAAATAGAATGCAAGCATCTTTCTTTTGGAATTTTCCTAACCTATCGTTAATATTTAGTTTACTAGCAAAATTTCCAGTATCTTTATTTATTTGGTCTATTGTGTTATCCTTATCAATTTTATAATTATCCGTAATTTTTTTATTTAAAATTTCATGGTACTGTTACCAGATGAGATCTTGCCTTGATTTGAAAAAACAAAAAGAAAGGAGAAAAGAAGAAAAGAAAAAAAAAACGGAAGTTACCACTTCGAGTTCTCAACCCAAAATGAAAAGTTAGTCGCTCACGCATGGGCTCCGCGCAGAACTTCCGTTTGCGATAAATTAACAAAAAAAAAAAAATACATTAATAAATATCCAATCGGAACGCTTCCCACGGGGCACAAAAATTGCCGTTTGTGAGCCTCCAAAAAATATATAAATAGACGGACCAAATAATCATCAGCCAGACTTGTTCTTTCACACGACCCGTGTTAAAGATTCTTCGCCACCGTCCGGCGCCTGTCACCCAATACATCAAACGATCGCCGCCGCTACCAACGCTGTCCTAATTCCGAGAAAACCATCCCTTCACCACGAGACAAGTACAGTACATGAACTTTGTAACTACTACCACTGAATTCATTCTTTAACTGTGAACATATTTCTCCATTCTACTCTCTGTACTTAATCTATTTATAAAAATTTTTTCTATAACATCATTACTGTGTTATTGTGAGTATCTATACGTTCTTTGTTTTGCAACAATACACATTTCTCGCCCACAAACCAACCAACGGCCAGTCCAGGAGCCAAAAACAGCACCCTATAGCCCAAGCACTGGAGGGTGACGTTGACGCGGAAATTGCCTGCATGGCAAGTGAGGGTGTTATCGAACCTTGCAACGACCCTAAAGGATTTAACAGTCCTGTTTTTGCCGTCCGCAAGAAAAACGGAAAGATTCGAGTGGTCGCAAATTTCAAAAGAACCCTCAACAAGGTGTTAGTCGATCTCGACCCATACCCAATACCTACCATTGACTCGACATTCAACAAGATTGGCGAAGGTAACAAGTACTTCTCAACACTCGACCTCCGCAATGGCTATTGGCAAATCATTATTGACGAACGTGACCGCCATAAAACGGCCTTTACTTGGAAAGGACGCTGTTTCTAATACACCCGTCTGGCCTTCGGTCTAACATCCGCTGGACAAATCTTCTCTCGATGCATAGCTGAGGCTCTCGACACAGTGGCCTCACGCGCGAACATATCGTCATATATCGACGATAATCTTGTCCACGCCAAAACCTTCGAGGAATATGTGACAGCGCTGGAGCAATTATTTATTGCTCTACGCAAGTTCGGATTAAAACTAAACCCGGAAAAATGCATTTTTCTTGCGTCCGAAGCTAAATTTCTCGGTCGCATCGTGAATAGTGACGGGTTTAAGGCCGACCCCGAATATGTCCGCGCCATTATCGACATGAAACCCCCGACAACGAGAAAAGAACTACAAAGTCTCATCGGACGTCTCGTATGGATTCGGCAATTCATCGAGACACGCCTTAACGAGAGCATCAGAACCGACATGTTCTCCAATCTAATGGCCCCCATAAACGAACTAAACAAGCCCGGACGGACATTCATCTGGACCGAAGGGGCCAACAAAGCTTTCAATAAAATTAAGAAGCGCCTCGCTTCACCACCAATCATTTCATTCCCCGATTTCACCGGACTCTTTACCCTCACCACCGACGCCAGCGATATCGCATGTGGGGCCATTCTCATGCAAGAGAATAAACACGGCCAAAAGAAAATAATAGCAGTGGCCTCACACACCTTTAACGCGACGGAGCGCAACTGGTCAACAACTGAACGTGAGGCATATGCGATAAAATGGGCCATCACCAAATTCGATTACTTCTTGCGTAGTCGTCCCTTCGTCGTCCTCACAGATCATCGATCTCTCACATACTTGGATCAACGTGAATTCAACAATGCGAAGATACGACGATGGCAGGAGGAAATATCGTGCTACAAATTCGTCTTGGAATATGTAGAAGGTGAATCGAATGTCTGGGCAGACATGCTCAGTCGGAGATATGGCCACAGCAAGGACAAGCTTACGGCAGACCCCACACCTGCAGGGAAGCGCTTCAAACTCCAAGGCTCCAGTCTAAACATCTACGTTCCATCCTGGTGCATGGACGAAATCAAGAGCTCCCAGCTGCTCCCTGGGACTCACACAACACGGAACATTCAGCATCATCTGCAGGCCATCGACGCATTCCTCGCGTTTCATGCCACATCGACCATCCCGGTTGAAGAGATAGCTGACCACATGGGTATTGCAGCGGAACAAGCCTCTGATGACACACTTTCAAAAATCATCAGAGCTCTTCAGTTGGCAACCCCAAGACCGGACGCTACCCTACTCGACCCCAAAGATCATCGTACCGGGCTATATAACAAGCACATGCACCAATTCTACTTGGAACCTGGTACATCTGGATTGATGATCAGGGATACTACAAACACACCAAAACTGGTAGTACCCTACAAGCTCCGGACAAAATATCTCCACCAAGCCCATGACTGTGTCAACCACTCAGGGATCTCCCACATGCAGGAACACCTATCCAGCTACTGGTGGGAGTTCAAAAATCGCGATATCAGGGCGTATGTTCAGTCATGCCAAACCTGCGCTAAACGCAAGGGAAATTACGGCATGCGCCGAAACTGGTCCACGGGCCATTGCAAGAGAGGCGGAAAACCATTCGAGGTTGTCTACATAGATTTTGTCTCAATGCCCCTCTCAAAGGGCAAGCGGTACATCCTTACTATTCTAGACAGCTTCAGCCGCCACCTCATGGCCATGCCATGTGCCAGAGACCGAGCAATCGACGCAGCCCGCGGACTCTACCAGTTCTTTCTTCGTCACCGCGAGATTCCCCGCATTGTCTCCTCCGACCGAGGAACCCACTTCACTGGCGAGGTCTACAAGGAATTTTGTGACCTAACCTCGATCACCCGGGAACTTCACTGCCCGTGGCGACCACAAAGCTCGGGGAAAATTGAGAGGCAACACCGGACCTTAAAAAACGCCCTTTACATGATCTGCGAAGACAGAAATTGTGAATGGACGGACGTTCTCGAATCGGCAGTTTCCTCAATGAATGCCACAGCCAACACCGCCACTGGTGCATCCCCGCATTACATTATCACCGGCCGCCAACCAAACATTGGTCTACCGAAGATCCCCTGCCAAGACATCGTTAACAACAACCCAGGTGCTTACGGTATGCAGATAAACGCTTTGCTCCGACAGGTGCATCAAAGAGTCGCCTTGGCGAACAACGAGGCTGACCACAAAATGGAAGCCAAACTGAACCGCAGCATCTTCAAAGACCCGATACAAGTCGGTGACAAGGTGCTACTCCACCGACCGCAATCCGCAACAGCCCACTTGTCTCACCTGCCTTGGATAGGTGACTTTGAGGTCACCAAAACGAACGGTTTGGTGGTTCAAGTGAAAAACGAAAACTGTGAAACGCATTGGGTTCACTGCGGACACGTCCGTCGACTCGTACCGCGACCAAATAACCTGCAGCACATGCATCGACCACCCCCACCTCCAACTCTATCCCCACCTCACCAAATTCCCAATCACCCGTCGACACGACCACTCCTACCTCCTTGTCCACCCCGGCAACCTACCCATCACCCGTTGTCACGACCCCCTACACTTTCGTCAGGGGAGCATCTTGTCGCAAATGACTGCAGTTCCGGAGACAATACTCAAAACCCAACGAAACGAACAACACGCGGGCAACTCCCAGCACGCTTTAAAGACTTCGTTATGTGCCAAAAAACAAAATAAATAATACACAACACCAAAACAAAACACGCACTCAAGCAAGCAAGCACTAACAACATAGCAACCTCAAATCATGGTAAGATCTAGGGTAGCTGTTACAAGATGAGATCTTGCCTTGATTTGAAAAAACAAAAAGAAAGGAGAAAAGAATTTTAACCGGATGGATGCGTGGAGCCTTATGCGTGGCGACGCGTTTATACATTTTGTATCTGGCAGCCGACGAGTCAATATCCGGTTGGGAGTTTTATTGTTAATTCCTAAATCCCCACATATATACATTTTCGCATGTGTGTGTGTGTATGAGTGCGTGTTTTTATGTGTATCCATGTGCATTTCGTTCCGTATCTGTGCATTCTTTAAGGTTCATCATTCCTTTATCAAGTTTGATATTTCAAGGAATGCACCCGCAGGTGCCCCTGACCACATATTTAGTCATGTTTTTCCCAAGATCATTAGTTGTTTTGGGTTTTTCAACATCATACACCTCCACGAAGGTAACCCAGCTCGTGATGATCTGCCACCAGCGTGTGGACAGGAACCTAACAGCAGCAAAAAAAAAAAAAAAAAAAAAAAAAAATCACAAGAAATTCTATGAGACTTTATAGAAAGCAGCTCCAGCGGAACACCCAATTAAATGTGTCTCCGAGTAGTTACTTTCTTATAAAAAAAAAGGCAGCAACCAAGGAAATGGTTTCTCTCCAAACAGAGAAATTACAAATTGCAAAATGGCAAAAAAATTCTTGGTTATTAATAACTCAAATATATTCAAATTATCCCCCCCACCTCTGCAACATAAATCGATTCAATTATCTCAATTAAAATATACTTTATGCAAAATGAGTAAAAACATTAAGTAGAAAATTATCGTTTAAAACAAACTCATTGGATATTACAACACATCAACGTCATGTAATATTATCTAAATATATGTATATATACATTATATATATATATATATGTGTGTGTGTGTGTGTGTGTGTGTGTGTGTGTGTGTGTGTGTGTGTGTGTAAGTATGTGTATGTATATATATTAGCACACCAAACACTATTGTACCTTAAAGAGCAAAACAAAAACAAAACAAAAAAAACGAATAAACATCTTATTGTCCCCAATGTTGACTCATAAAACAATTGTCACACAATTATGTCAGGATACGATTTAAATCCGGGTAAAGACAAAAAAAGAATGATTGTTTATTTCTTTGAAATGTTTGGTTGTCAACTACTTGCTCTCTTAATCCACAGCCATCTCGAAGCCTTTTTCACAATGTCTGTGATTAACCTGATTGATATCGTTTTATTTCTACCAGCCAACCCAAACTTGGTTAAGGCTTTACAAAGCGACTGAGCCACTGCAGCCAATTTCAATTCAGTCACAGTGAGCCTACAATCCTTTCATCTGACACTGTTCAACAAGGTCGTGATATTTGCAAGAATTGGTTTCAATATAGGACATTTATTTTGATTGAATTTCAAATTTTCTTATTGTCAAATATTCGTAATAAAGTTGACTATTCTGACAGATGTGTTCAGTCACTGGTTTGCCCAGGGAGTCAATCCTGGTAGCATTAGTAGGGGAGTGATCACATTACTGAAAGGATGTGGCAGAGATGTTTGGGAAAATGAGATGACTACAAGCCAATAACTCTGCTAAACACAGAGTAATTTAGTGTTTCGGGAAATTGTTAATTTCTCTAATACTATATATTTTAGGCAACACAAATGAATAACAAAACTTCTTTTAACAACACAACAAAGTAAGGTTTATTCGTAGCAGGCGTGAAGGAGTGAGAGTGAGAAAGTGTCTCTTTTGCGTCGCTGGTCGGTATGTTGGTCCTTGGATCGTAGGAAGCGTGTTTGAAGCTAGCAGCGAGCGAAGTGTTCCAAGTGGAATCAGTGCAGTCATGTGAGAGAGATGTGTTTCTTCTGCTAGCTCCGGGCTCTCTGACTTTGTCCGTTCTACAAAAAGAGACCAGAAAAATAGTTCCTGAGAGGGAGAAGGAATCAATGCGCTCTGCCAGTTGATTGGTCAGTGAGTGACCGACTCTCTTAACAGGGGCATTGATTCGCGAAAGGAAATAGATCTGTGGCTGCTACAGTAAAAACATTTTACATGGATCTTGGCAAAACATTTGCTGATGGTTGTTGGGAATCTGATCGGACTTGAGCAGAAGTATAGTGTGAAGAAACGATCATTCCAGATCAATCTGCACTTGATGTGTGAGATCATCGAGGGAATAGATGACACAAATACAGTTCTGATCAGTTTGAATCAGTACAAAGCCTTCAAGTGGTTGGAATATCGACTTTGATGGTAAGGGTCGTTTTATGACCTGCATTGTTAGTACCTATGACAGTCCTATCTATGGGTCAAATAAAACTGTAGGTTCGACACTAAATTGCAGCTGTTCATCAGACTCAAATTCGAGCGCTTTTGGGAATGAAGAGTACCTCTTTATTGGTATTACTCCTGAGTCCATTCTGACCAGGAGTGGTAGTACCTTTTAGGGTACTATCTATGGGTGAAATAGAATTAATGTCCTAGGATTGACGCTAAATTGTATATGATGGTGAGGCTCCAATCCTAGAGATTTGGGGAATGTAGAGTACCTCTTCACTGGTATTACTCCCAGGTCCACTTTTAACTATAGATGTAGTACCTGCTAGGGTGACACCTTCAAATCAAATTGGACTAGTCTCTTGGGATTAGCATCTGATCCCGAGGCTCCAATTCACAAGCTTTTGCAAATGTAGACTACTTCTTCATTGGCATTACACTTAGGTCTACTCTGACATGGAGTGCTGGCACCTATTAGAAGTAGTGTCAAGAATTTTACAAGATACTGGATCCACTCATGAGGTAAATATTCTAGAGCTTTTGGTAATGTTGAGTACCTCTTCATTGGTATTACTTCCAGGTCATTTCTGTCGAGGAGTTATAGTACCTGTTAAGGTAATATCTATGGGTCAAATAAAACTCGTGTCCTGATTTTGACAATAAACTGCATCTGATCGTGTGGCTCAAATTCAAGAGCTTTTGGCAATGTTGAATACCTATTCATGGACATTATCCCCAGCACACTTTGTCCTGGAGGGGTACTACCTGTTAGAGTAGCATCTATGGGTCAAATAGAACTCGTGTCCTGGGTATGACACTAAACTGCATCTGATCGTGATTATTATCAAATGTGTCTCCGAGTAATTACTTTCCTACAAAAAAAGTGGGGGCGGGAACCGAGGAAGTGTTTTCCCTCCAAACAGAGAAAGTGATTGCCCAGAGACTCATCTAAAGGCTCGGAACAGACTAAATGATTAGCAACTCCGTACGAGGCGGAAATAGACAACTCCTTATATTTTAAAGAATATTTTCATACCCACAAAACAACAAAAACTCCTCCCGTCTCAAATGAAAGTATCGCTGACAAAACCGAAACACTAAATAATTAAAATAGTTTCTAACAAGGAGTATTTAGCAGCAACAAATTACGAAACGGCAAAAAAATCATTCTATCGTTTGCTATTAATAACCCCAATCCACTCAAATTACCCCCCCATTCCAACACAAACATATTCAATTACCTTGTTTAAGATATACTTTATGCAAACCGACTATGAATATTAAGTACAAAAATTATCCCTTAAAACAAACTAACAGGATATGAAAACACATCAACATCATGTGATAATATTTATATATATATATATATATATAAACGTTTTCAGTATTAGAAAATGTACTACAAAACTCCATGTGCAAATTAATTCTGTTAATAAATATACACATTAATACATACCCACTCGCATATATATATATATATATATATATATATATATATATATATATATATATATATGCCATTAAGATGTGCGTCATTGCTTGTGGAAACTTTTCGAACCAAAGATGGCGCATGATGCTTTTATCCATGTGTCTGAGTGCCAGAAGACTTATCATGAAACGAAGAATTTGGGAAGGGGTTCTGTCTCCCATTGAGACGTTGAAAAGTTCTCTCAACTTTACGTTGTCCGTTGTTTCCAGTCTTGAAAGAATGGCTTCTTTCAGCATGTCGAATTGATTTTCCAGAGGTGGATGTTCAAGGATATCCTCTACTTCCTCGGTGATTTTGCTTGGGAGGGTCACTACAACGTGTGTGAACATAATTCGTTGTGAAGTATTCGTCCTGTTGGCGAAAATGGCTTCGAGCTGGTGGAACCTTACTCTTGGTCTGTTTGTGTTGAAAGATGGAACACGAAGAGTTATGGAGTTCTGAACGTCTGCTGATAAGTTCTTTTCGGCCTCCATAGTGTTGAATGTGTTGAGTGAAAAAAATGACCGGCCATCTTCAAAAACTTGCACTGGTGAAAGAAAAATAAATTTTTAACCCGTAGTTGATTACAGTCGGTGTTTTTATAGTCGAGAGGTCACCATTTGTAGGGTACTAATGGTAATGAATGAAAAGACAATATTAACAATAGTGCTACAAAAATAAAGAAATTTATTTCTTTGATGGGAACTGAAATGTAGAAGGGTTTACAGCGATTTGTGTATCAAGTCACGACCGTAAATGCCAGTTCAGGCTGCAGCGTGGATAATGATCTTTATCCAAATTGAAATTGTCACATAACACCGTTGTTTGAAGATAAAACGAACACGGCACCACCGAGAAAAAGTTAGTACGTTTCACTCCGGGTTGGTGTGAGTAACTGATCTGTTTATTTCTATGTTATTACATTCAAAGGTTTTGTGGGAGGGGAAGGGAGCGGTCATACTGTTCTCTATGTTCTAAGGGAAAAAAGCTAGCCACATTTGCCGACCCATTCAACAATACAATATATATAACCATTCATCCATCGCCATATGCACAGCAATCACCAAAATACCACATTTGCTCTATGAAGGAGTCCTACTTAAAACCGAGATTAATGAATGATTTTATGTACAAGTATGATTTATTTACAATGAATATGATGGGAATGGGAAAAAAACCCGAAATATATACAGAAGCAAAAAAACAAAGGAAAAATCCCCCGTTTGGTTGACGGGGACAATGACTGACTACATACTGCTAACTAGGTTTCAAGGGGAAAACATTGCCTACTTACCGGGGGTGGGGTCCCGAAGGACCCGTACCGTAGACGCCATGGGCCAGCAGAGGAGGGAAGGATGACTCCAACGTTGCCCCCTTTCTTACGACCAGGCTCGCTGCATTCACCCACCTTCTGCTGAATGTTATGCGATCCAAGCGTTTTCTATCGCATCTGATTTTGACCCTCAGCTGATGCCGAAAATACAAAACCAGATCACGATGAGAAAAGTTTGCATCGTCATACAATCCCTTCTTTCGCGTAATCCAAATCACCATTCGAGCTACAGCTAGGATCGCGAGAAACACCACACGCTTCTCACCCTGAAACGGAGGAAGAACGTTGTCCACGACGTAACCAACGTCGAGCAGCACGAGCTGCTTGGGTTCGATGCGAGCCGTCCACTCCCCGACGTGATCCCAAAACGGGCGAACTCGCTCGCAATAGTAGAAGGCATGCTCAGCCGTTTCTTCTAATCCACTGCCGCAGCGAGGACAATCAGGCAGGTCTGCCAGGCCCGCTTTGTAGTTCAAGCCGACAAGGGGTAAAGCATTCCGTAAAAGTCGCCAGGTGAGCGAGAACTCGGAGTTGTTCAACAAGCTCGATCCTGGCGCCCAATTCCAATGAGAGCGGATCTCCTCCGCCGTCCAGCCTCGCCGCTCGCTAAGAGGATCAGAAGCGGAACCCACCACTAACTCCCGATATAGCTCTTTCCGAGGCCGTGAAAGGTCACTGGACCTAAGAAGGTTACGAAGGGCCTTTCGGCACTCGCGGACAAACAGTGCTTCGCCCAAAGGCCTACGTCGACCTTCAGCCTTTGGGTCTGACTGGATGCGAGGAAAAGTCCGACTCGCCTTTCGTCTCCACATTGCGTCCCCCGTCAAGGACCGGCCCAGGTATGCAAGTCTTTCAGCAATCCAGTGGCTCTCCAGATCAGGTATACCCAGACCCCCGTTGCGTGTACGTTGGATACAGACCTGTCTACGGACCATCGGCCTTGCACCTCCCCAGAGCAATCTGGAGAGGGATTGTTGCAGTGCCAACCGACGTTCCTTAGGCAGAGGAAGTACAGCCAATCGGTAAAGGATCAGAGGGAAGACGTACGTGGTGCACGCCTCCGCCCTGCCCTGTAAGGACAACCTCCCTGAAAGCCAGATTCCCACCTGAGCATTCACCTTGGTTTGTACTTCCGACCAATTTCGCTCCAGTTGGAGGTCGGGCCCGAATGACACCCCGAGGATGCGGATGGGTCCGTCACTCCAGCGGAAGGACCCTGGAAGAGTATTGCTACCCCTCCAGGCACCGAGCCGCAAACCTTCGCTTTTGTCAAAATTGACCTTGACTCCTGCGATCCGCTCGTACTCGACAACCGCCTCTTTCACAGCCTTTATATCCAGATGGCGGGATACAAAGACTGTGATGTCATCAGCGAATGCGGAAACCCTTGCCGTAAGAGGGCCAGCAAAGGGGACACCGCGTAGGGACGGACTTGTCCTCTCATCCCTAAGCCTGCGCAGTAGGGGCTCCAACGTGAGGACACAGAGAAGAGGAGACAGGGGGCAGCCCTGCTGGACCGAACGCTCGATCGCGAATACCCTCGAACGCCTTCCGTTCACCTGCACCACTGCCTGAGGGTTATGGTACATCATGCTGTTCCATCTGCGGAACTCCGGTTTGAATCCGGCAGTCTCCAAAACAGACGCCAAGAACCGATGGTCAACCCTATCGAAGGCCTTGGACTGATCTAGACTGATCAGCACGGCTTCGGTGTCGTCTTCTATCCCCTCTAGGACCTCGCGAATCAAGTGCAGATTGTCCTGGGTCGATCTTCCCTTCACAGCAAAGGTCTGTTCATGGCCGATCAGATCACTGATGACACGCTGTAAACGATTCGCTAAGACCCGGGCCAAAATCTTTAACTCTGTGTTAAGCACAGTTATGGGCCTGTAGTCATCTAAACCCTCCCCAACATGTCTGCCACCTTTCTTCAGCAATGTGATCACGCCCTTGGTTACACTACCAGGGATGGCTCCCTGGGCGAACCAATGGTTGAATACATCCGTCAGAGTAGGGACAAACATGTGCGACATCCTCAAGTACATTTCGTAGGGCAATCCATCTAGTCCCGGCGACTTGTTGAAGCCGACCTGCTTCAACGCATCACGGACTTCGCATTCAGTAACTGCACCCTCGCAGCTAGCCGCTTCCGCCACCCCAAGCCGGGGGAAGTCGGCAAGATAGCTACGAAACTCCCGGATCGGGAGGTCAGGGCAGCGGGCAAAGCGACCCTGAAAGTGCGCCCGAAAGGCATCACGCATCTCACGACTCGAATGCAGCAGTCACCCGTCCGCGGTCTTGACAGACGCGATGTACCAATCAGGAAACCTTCGCACTTCTTCTTCACGCGCAGTCGCGTTCGATTTCACAGCTTCGTAGAGAACTCTATTTAACCTTGATCTAACTACGAATCCCTTGTAGCGCTCGCTACTCTCACGCTCAAGGTCCCTCCTAGCTAGTTCTACACCTAGGGAGTCCCCCACCGCCGCCCGGGAAAGTCTATCTTCTATAGACTTCGCCTCCTTGGCCTTATCTAGGTTGAGCTGTTGACCGTATTTGGTGGCGAAGTCTCTAATCCTATATTTGAGAGAAACCCACCACCTATTCCCGGTAACCGCCCCCACTAACGCCCGCTGAATTAGGGATTCTAGCCGGTCCCGGAAGTCCCGTATCTCCAGTAAGGAGGTATTGAACTTCCAGTAGCCAGCTAGACTAGGCCTATTTGCTAACCGCAGACTGACCCTAACAAGTTGATGGTCAGTCCACGCTATCAGGTGGAACGTGGGACAACTAACGAAATCAATGTCAGCTCGTCTAACTAACACTCTGTCCAAGTAGGAACCCACTTTGGCAGAGGGCGAGCTATCTAGCCACGTTCACATCTCCCGCCCTGGGTGATCAAGACGAAACCTGTCGACGAGACCGTGACGAGTCACGAAGCCGACAAGGCTGCTCTCACACCTTCCCGCACGACTAGCTCCCCGACCGACCTTATCTATCTTGGGATCAAGGATCGCATTCCAATCACCCATTAAGACTAGCTGCTTCGTATCGTCCAGGAACGGCGCCAACCGACGAAAAAAGGAAACCCTCTCCGCAGCGACATTGGAGGCATAAACCGCAACCAGACGAAACTTGAAACTTTTCACGGCAACATCGGCCACAACCAGCCGGGCCCCGTCACCTGCAAAAACAACGTCAACATCAGCATCAAGGCTGCGTCCAACTAACAAGGAGACCCCAGCGCTGACGCGGCTGCCGTATGCTGAGAAAACGTTAAAGTCGCTTTCCAGCACCCGACAGTCAGCATCGCAAGTGAAGTGGGTCTCCTGCACTGCAGCAACATCTACCTAGAGCTTCTTGAGTTCACCAAGCAAGCGCGCACACTTGCTTGAATCCCTCAGTCCCCTCACATTCAAACTGGCAACGTTTAAAGCCATCAATCCCACTTACCTTACTCATCGTCGACTACGGGCCGGAAATCCTTGGGTGTGAGGATGCCAACAGCCTGACGCATGGAACCGGTGCCGAGTTCAGTTGTTACTCGGTTGTCCCTGGTGATTCCGCCGACATCTAATGGGAACTTCAGTTTTAGGGACCTATAAAGAGACGGGTGAACCAAAATAGGGACCCTACCCGAACAAAAAGGAATACATTTTTTTAGGGAGGAGTGCTCCAATTCCGCCAGCTTTATGCCCGTATCAGTCTGACAGACTGTACTCAAGAACTTCCACACGCCCTTGGTACGGTCACCAGCTGACCGGAAAAAAGTGGTCACCATGGCTGCACTCCTGAAATTTGCGGGGTTTGATATATTGAGATTTTTTATTTTTTCTAAGCTGAGCAACGGCTTTAGTGCCTTCCGGAGCTGGAAGTCCCCAACTGCTTCCAGCTCCGCAGAGCACAAAGCCGCTGTCCGCTGTATCTGTCCGATTGATAGTTCTTTTTCTTTTTTGTAATTTGCTTTCTTTTTCGCAGCAGGAGGGTCAGGTTTTCTTTTAGGAGAAATGATAGCCGGGAAAAGTTCTTGCGATGAAATGTCTGTAGGGCTGAGTGAGGGAAAGGATGGGGTTCGAGCTATGCTCGAGGGTTGTGCCCTTTCAGCAGACTGAGATCTGGGGAGTGAGATTTTGTATGGGCGGTGATATTTTCGGAAGAGATGTTCCTGCTGGGGTGAAAGAGGTGAAAGAGGGTTCATTTGTTGGGGAGGAGACTGTAATGTTATTTTTGGAGGTGGAAACGGTGGTGGAGGTAGTGGTGGAGATGGGAGAGGTAACTGTGGTTGAGAGGAGGGGCCTGCCTCAGGATGGGTTTTTTCTGGGCATATTTTCTTTGCTGCCCCTTCCCCACTGTCC
The DNA here is from genome assembly GCA_963585895.1 of Sepioteuthis lessoniana. Classification (NCBI taxonomy): domain Eukaryota; kingdom Metazoa; phylum Mollusca; class Cephalopoda; order Myopsida; family Loliginidae; genus Sepioteuthis; species Sepioteuthis lessoniana. The sequence continues at coordinate 87,075,639 of OY757928.1, forward strand.
CTTCTCATCTTTAGGTTTGTTGACGTTTCCATATCCTCTATGGATTTGTTTTTCTTTTTGGTGATCTTGGGTGATGGTGCTGGTGTTGCTGGTGTCTTGGGGGTTGCTGGTTTCTTTTGAGTTATCAGCTTTTTTGGTGTTGCTGTGATTGTTGCTGGTGCTGCTGTTGCTGTGAATTTTGCTGGTGCTGCCGGTGATCCTGTTGTTGTTGTAACTGCTGCTGCTGCCGGTGGTTCTGTTGTTGTTGTTGCTGCTGCTGCTGCCGGTGGTTCTGTTGTTGTTGTTGTTGCTGCTGCTACTTCTTGTGTTGGGGCCTTGGTTTGTTTTTGAGGAGGGGATGTAATTGGACTTTTTTCCCCTTGTTTAGGGGATCCCCTCCTCTTTTTGGTCACCTCAGTCTAGCCCTCCTGGTTGTTTTTTGGCTGGACCTGACCCGGGCCCTTGGCCTCCGCTTCCTTGTTGATGGTGATGGTGGTGGCCGCTGCGTCTTTTGTTGTTGGTGGTGGTGTTGTTGCCTTATCTTTATTTTCAGGTCGCTGGGGGCAAAACTTTGCGATATGTCCGACTTGTTTGCACCCCCAGCACCAGGGGCGTCTTCCTTCCACCATCACCATCATCTGCCGATCCCCGCAAATCAGAGTTTCAGGGATGGCTTCAAAGCCATCCCTTGTCAGGCACAGCCGGAAGGCATAATCCCCGTAGGCTGTCCCGGCCGGGGATCTGAGGAGGTTGAACTCCTCAACGTGGCCATAGGCACTTAGATATGCCGCCAGGACCTCCCCAGTGATGATGGCCGGGACATTACAGATCGTGAGGCGGAGCCTATGGGTGCCTTTATACTCCGGCTTTAGCCTGAAGTGCTTAGTGATGATGTCCGATTCTGCCGTTTTGGCAGCTTGTTTTTCTGTAGGAAGCAGGACATCCCATGTCACAAAACTTTTACGACAAAAGTATTGGCATGGGATGCCTGCCTTCCTCAATAGCTCCTCAAATACTTCTTTAATCAGCCCCACCAGCCTTTTTGTTTTAAGGTCGGAAACGACCAGCGAGAGGACTCTTGGGGTGATTTTTTCTGCGATTTCCGGGATGGGCAGTATTTCATTGCCTTTGAAATATTTGGCAAATCTGCCCACCCGGTCTTTCTCGTATTCTTCCGGTCCTCTCTGCTGGCCTTTCCAGGCTGTGGGGCTTCTTTGGGCCGGCTGAATCGGGCTGTCCTGCATCTCCTTGGAAACTCGAGTCTCCTGTGCATCGCCGGGGATCGGCAGCGAAGGCCAATTCGATCCTATTAGGCTTGGAGTTGTCCTAATAGGGGTTGCCGTTTCCCCCTCCATGGCTGAGGTAGAATCAGCAGCCAGGAGGGTAAAAGAACTAAACCTCCACCTGCTGCAAGTATGGATGGGGGTTCCTCGAGATAACCAGTTCAACCTAATCCAAGTAACGGAGGCAATAACAAGATAGACTGATCTTTTTAAAAAAAATTCGACTTCGAGTCTGCCTGTGAGGAACTGATCTGTGTTATCTGGAAAATGGTGTGTTTTTATAACATTAAGGTGGATCCTGCGCGCATGCGTTGACTTTCGAAAATTCTTGGGGCGCGTATTTTAGAGACTTCCTATTGGTCCTCAAAACCATTCTTAATTGTTTATTTTTTTAACGTCTGTGTGGGCGTTAGTTGGAGGTCTTTGCGCCAATTTTGATCTATTTTCTCCGGAAAATTCTTTTGACAAGGAAATTGCATCATTTCCTATACATATATATATATATCTAGGATGATGATGATGACAAACGTATATACATGCTTATTTAAATTTCTTCAAAAATAGATATCATGTTGATTATCCTTAAGAATGCAAAATATGAGAGAAAGAGATTGTAATGAAGACATGTAAGAGAAACATTTACCTTCATTTCCCTTATTTGTTTCAGTGCATCTACTTATCTTAATTAAATAGGCGATATATGACAATGAAATTTACATTTGTTATTTTGTTTCTTTTCAGAATGTCCAACAGGAACATTTGGCTATAATTGTCAAGATACATGTCATTGTGCTAACAATTCCAATTGCAATAAAAAAAATGGCTCATGCCGACAGGAAAAATGTGAAAAGGGATACACAGGAGCAACTTGCCAAAGAAGTAAGAAAATTCATTAAAATTTTTTTTATTAGTTCTGAAATGAATATCTTTTCAAATTGAATACATTTCTACATTCACCAAATGAAAAGCCTAAAAATCTTTCATGATTCAGTTGAAGAATGAAATTCTATTTTTCATTAGGAAATATTAGCAAAGGAAATTTATTTCAAATGTATTCCAAATATTTTTCTTGTGAAATATTCTTAATCAATCCAGAACAATCTGCCTTTAATGTGCGAGATGATAGAGGGAATAGAAGATGACATGAATAGAGCATTGATCAGTTTGAATCAGTACAAAACCTTTGATAGGGTGGAATATCGACTTTTGGTGACCACCAGATTCGAAGCAGAGTTTTGCAAATGGATTAGCTTGCTGTCGGCTGTCATAAGGATTCCTGTGTGAATCTTTGGTGAGGAATGAAGTGTTGAAGTACAAGGTTGTGGTGGCTTTTCCCAAACTTGCATCTATTGCTTACACTAAGGTTCTTTGTAGACAAAAGAGTAAAGCAGAGTTTCTCACCGAGTGCCGTAAGGCTCCCTCTCAAATCCAATGACTTTATCAGTCTGCTGAGATAGTGAGGGGTTCCTCTTTGGATGCACTGGTGGAGCGACTTGGCTGGTTCCTGGAGGAGGTACTCTTTCTTGAACATTTCTGAGTTCTCACTCACCTGGCGGCTTGCTCAAAATGTGTTGCCCCTTTGCAACTGGGCTTTCAAAGCAGGACTGGTAGACTTGCGTTATTGCCTCCGCTGCAGCAGAGGAGTGGAAGAAATGGCTGTGCAGACCTTCTACAGCATGTCCTAGACAGCCAGTGCCGACTTAAGAGCTGACAGTCTTGGGTTTGACACTAAACTGCATCTGATGGTAAGACTTCAAATCGAGACATTTTGGGAATGTTGAATTCATGTTCATTGACATTACTCCCAGGTCTACTCTGCCCTGAAATTTTCATAACTATCAGGGTACCATCTATGGGTCAAATAGAACAAGTGTCTTGTGTTTGACACTAAACTGCATATTGTAGTGAAGCTCTAGTTTGAGAGCTTTTATGATTGTACAGTACCTCTCATTAACATTACTCCCAGGTCAACTTTGACATGGAGTGGTAATACCCTTTACGGTCCCACAATCAAGTCAAATACAACTAGTGTTCTGGGTTTGACACTAAACTGCATCTGAGTGTGAGATTTCAATTTGAGAACTTTTTGGATTTTGTCCAGTCCCTTTTCGTTGGCCTTACTCCCTGGTCCACTCTGCCATGGAGTGATAGAACCCTATATGGTCCTAAGTTCAAGTCAAATACAAGTACTATGCTGGGTTTGACACAAAACTGTATCTGATTGTGAGGTTCCTTATCTAAAGCTTTCAGGAATGTAGAGAGCCACTTTTTGACAACTCCCAGGTCCACTCTGACCAGTATCAGAAGTACCTGTAATGGTACCGTTGAGCGGACAAATAAAGATAGTGTTCTGGGTTTGATACTAAAATGCATCTGATCATGAGACTCCAATTCTTGAGCTTTTGATGATTTCTTTGGCATTACTCCCAGGTTGACTCCGACCTGAAGTGATAGTACCTGTTTGGCTACTATGTATGTGTCAAATAGAAAGAGTGTCCTGGATTTGACAGTAAATTGCAACTGATCTTGAGGCCCCAGTTCTAGAGGTTTTGAGAAGGTAAAGTACATTTTCAATTGGGTCACTATGAGGTACACTCTGGACCTGAGTTGTTGTTCCTGTTAGAATACTGTATATGGGTCAAGTATACCTAACATCTGCCCTAAACTGCATCTGAAGGTGAGGCTCCAATTCTAGATCTTTTTAGGAATATGAAGTACCTCTTCATTGGGAACACTCCCAGGTCCACTAAGACCTGGAGTGATAGTACCTGCAAGGGTACCACCTAGGGGTCAAAAATCACTAGTCTCCTAGGTTTAAGACTGAACCGTGCCCGTGCATCAGGCTCCAATTCTCAAGCTTTTGGGAAGGCAGAGTACCTCTTCATTGGCATTACTATCAGGTATACCATGAACTGGAGTCGTAGTAGCTGTAAGGGTACCATCTATGAGTCAAATAGAACTACGGTCCTGGATTTGACACTAAACTGCATGTGCATCAGGCTCCAACTTGAAAGAATTGGGAATGTAGGGTACATCTTCAAAAGCATTACTGCCAGGTCTACTTAGAGCTGAAGCTGATTACTTGTAAGGGTACCATCTACTGGTCAAAAAACTAGTCTTCTAGCTTTGAAACTAAACTACATCTAATCAAGAGGCTTCAATTCTAGAACTTTAGTTAATGCAGAGTACATCTTCATTGGCATCACTCCCAGGTCCTCTCCGACCTAGAATGGTAGTACCTGTTAGGGTACTATCTATGGTGCAAATAGAACTAGTGTTCTGGGTTTAACACTAAATTGCATCTGATGGTAGAGCTCCAAATATAGAGCTTTTAGGAATATACTGTACCTCTTCATTGGCATTAATTCCAGGTCCACTACAACCTGGAGTGGTAGTTCATGTCCGTGTATCATCTATGGGTGATATGAATAGTATCCTGGTTTCGACATTAAACTGCATGTGAATTTTGTACTCAGCCAGATACTTCAGGCTCCATTTGGTTTAGTGGGGAGAAATAATTGACAAGAAAAGGGTCACCTAAACGAAGCAGAGGAACAAATGTCGAAATGTGCACTCTTGTGATGAAAAGTCCCTCTGTCTGCTGTTGGAATCGTCCTTGGAGAGAGAGAGAGAAATGTTATCTCTCTTGTCAGCTGGTCTTACCTTGCTGCCAGTAAGGAGGAAAGGGAAAGAGAGGACAAGCCATGTTAGCCCTGCTTTTTATGGTGCCCAGGGAGTGCTCGAGTGGAATAGCATCGGTCATTCTCATTGGATGAAATTTATGATTTCAAAATTAAATGGCCAAAGCTATTCCCGCACTAAATAATAATTTGAAATTCTTTCTCCTACATGTGTTTAAGCGATCCTCTCATTTCACACGGCGGGCATTGTGGAGTCTCAACCTTTCTCCAGGTGTGAAGATTTGCTAGTCTCGGTATGGTATCATAAACAGCTATTAGGAATGTAGAGTACCTCTTCATTGGCATTACTCCCACATCCACTCTAACCTGTCATCTTGTTCATTTACTCTTCTGCTTATGTCTAAAATGTTCAGCCTTAAGTTGTCCTGCCAAAATGAAAAGGAACTTTATTCATATTAGTCTACTTCTACAAAACTGCGTCTGATGGCGAGGCTCTAATTCTAAACATCTTGTGAATGTAGAGTACATTATTTCCAGATCCACTTTGACCCTGTGAGTTATTATTTATTAGGGTCTTATCCATGGCTCAAAATATATCCAGCCTGATAGCTATCAAAGAAGGAAATCAAATGGCCAACACACTTGCGAAAGAAGTAACTAAAATGATGATTACAACTCTTAAACTTCCATTCACAGACTACAAAATCAAAACCAAACTCTACATAAGAAGGAAATGGCAAACACTATTAGACAGATTCCCAAATAAGAAACTTTATAAACATCAAGCGAAAATTAAACTGGAAATTACAGAACTGTTACCTAAGCAAAGACAAGATATCATATTAAGCAAAATTAGAATTGGACACAACATACTCAACACATGCCTACCTGCTCAAGGGAGAAACAGTACCGATGCTGCATTTGATGTTTAGGCTCCAATTTTAGAGCTTTTGGGTTGCAGAATACCTCTTCATTGTCATTAATCCTTGCTCCACTCTGACTTTACGGTACTATCTATGGGTCTAATAGAAATATTTTCCTTGGCTTGACACTAAACTTCATCTGATGGTAAGGATTCAAATCGAAAGATTTTGGGAATCTTTAATTCCTATTCATGGACATTACTTGCAGGTCCATGCTGTCCTGAAATTTTAGTAACTGTCAGGGTACCATGCATTAGTCAAATAGAACAAGTGTCTTGTGCTTGACGCTAAACTGCATCTGATTGTGAGGCTGCAATTAGAGAGCTTTTTGCAATGTTCAGTACCTCTTCATTGGGTTACTCCCAAGTCCTTTGACATGGTGTTGTAGAACCGTTGTGGTCCCAATATCAAGTCAAATACAAGTAATGTGCTGGGTTTGACACAAACCTGGAGTCGTAGTAGCTGTAAGAGTACCATCTATGTGTCAAATAGAACTAGTCCTGGGTTTGACACTAAACTGCATGTGCGTCAGGCTCCAAGTTGAGAGAATTGGAAATAGAGGGTACCTCCTTTATGGCATTAATGCCAGGTCCACTTTGAGCTGAAGTCGATTGCTTGTAAGGGTACCATCTATGGGTTAAAAAGACTAGTCTTTTAGGTTTGAAACTAAACTGCATCTAATCAAGAGGCTCCAATTCTAGGGCTTTAGGGAATGTAGAGTACCACTTCATTGGCATTACTCCCAGATCCTCTCCGACCTTGAATGCTAGTACCTGTTAAAGTACCATCTATGCTGCAAATAGAACTAGTGTCCTGGGTTCAACACTAAACTGCATCTGATAGTAGAGTGCCAAATCTAGAGCTTTTAAAAAAATACTGTACCTCTTCATTGGCAATACTCCCAGGCCTACTACAACCTGGAGTGGTAGTTCATGTCCGTGTACCATCTATGGGTGATATAAATAGTGTCCTGGTTTCGACACTAAACTGCATGTGATGGTGAAGCTCTAATTCTAGAGATTTTGTGAACGTAGAGTACCTCTTCATTGGCATTACGTCCAGGTCCACTCAGACCCAGTGAGTGACTACTTTTTAGGGTCCTATCTGTGGTTCAGAATATATTATGTAACCAAAAAAATCTTGTCTCACTCTGTTCAGCTGTTGTAAGAGATAAATTTATTATCTTTCGTTATATCATTGAAGAATTTTTGGGAATTTGACCCAGGAAGCATCAGCTGCCTACCTTTCACCACCGGGAAAATCACCAATTCCTTTCCATTTTTTTCAAGTTCGCTGTCACCATCTATGAATCTAAAGTGGATCTTTTACAAATTATTATTATTAAATAAGTGTACTTGAAACCATATATGTTGGTGTAATATATTTGTATGTGATAACCGAGGAAATGTTTTCCGTCGAAACAGAGAAAGTAATTGCCCAGAGACTCACTTTAACGCTCAGAACAGACTAAAAAGTAAGCAACTCCATACGAGGTGGAAATAGACAACTTCCTATACTTTTAAAACTATTTTCAAATCTACAAAATAATAAAAACTCCTCCTGTCTCAAATAAAAGTATCGCATACATAACTGAAATGCTAAATAATTAAAATGGTTTTGAACAAGGAGTATTTAGCAGAAACAAATTATGAAACGGCAAAAAAATTCATTCTTTAATTTACTATGAATCACCCCAATGCACTCAAATTACCCCCCCTCAACAACAAAAATCGATTCAATTATCTCATTTAAAATATACTTTATGCAAAACGACTAAAAATATTCAGTACAAATTATCGCTTAAAACCAACTAATAGGATATGACAACACATCAACGTCATGTGATAATATCTATATATCTATATATCTATATAGAACTAGTGTCCTGGGTTCAACACTAAACTGCATCTGAACAGCAAGAACTATTTTACTCAACAGAGCAAAAACAAAAAAAAAAAAAAAAAAAAAACGAATAAACCTCTCATTGTCCCCAGTGTTAACTTAAAAAAAACGGTTGTTACACAATTATGTTAGGATATAATTTAAGTATGGGTAGAGACAAAAGCATTATGTCATTTTGCTGACATTTCCAAGTTGAATAAAACAAATGGCCAATGCCTTGATGGAGAATGTGAAAAGGGATACACAGGAGAAACTTGCCAAAAAAAAATAAGAAAACTCTTCTTTAAACATTTTTCCTGTAGTTCTGAAATATATATCTTTTCAAATTGAATACATTTCTATATTCACCAAATGAAAAACAAAAAATCTTAAATGATTCATTTGAAGAATGATATTTTGTTTTTCACTGGTAAATATTTGCCAGAATTGATTTCAATATAGGACATTTATTTGAATTCCAAATTTTCTTATTGTCAAATATTCATAATCAAGATATGTGAGGGAATGATAAAGTTGAAAAATGAATCACAAAGCGTTTTGTGTGTATTTTCATGATCGTTTTATCTGCGTGCCTGATCTCCTGGTTCTGGAGTTTGGCAGCTATCTCACCAACTTTCTGCACCTTCTGGAGGTAGAAGCGGCTGTCTGTGAGATGCTGGTTACACACTGCAAAGTCCGTGATATGTTGAAGCTGGTCTGCCTGAACAAGTGGCCAGTACTGGATGTTTTGCATTACACAGTGTACTTAAGGATCTTGCATATATTTGGGACTATTCTGACAGATGTGTTCAACCACTGGTTCGCCCATGGAGTCAATCCTGGTAGTATTAGTGGGGGAGTGATCAGATTGCTGAAGGAAGGCAGCAAGGATGTTTGGAAGAAACAAGATTAGTACCGGCCTATAACTCTGCTAAACATAGAGTTAAAGAATTTTGAACGGATCTTGGCAAACCATTTGCTGATTGTTGTTGGGGATCTGATAGGACCTGGGCAGAACTACATTGTGAAAAAAAGATCAATCCCAAACAATCTGCACTTAATTTGCCAGATCATAGAGGGAATAGAAGACAACACGAATACAGCAGTGATCAATTTGAATCGGTACAAAACCTTCAATAGGTTGGAATATCGATTTTTAGTTACCACCTAATTTGAAGCAGAGTTCTGCAAATGGATTAGCTTCCTGTTGGCTGTCATATGGCTTTCCTGCGTGAATCTTTGATGAGGAATGCAGTGTAGAAAAGCAAGGTTGAGGTGGCTTTTGCCAAACTTGCATGTAACATTGACACTAAGGGTCATTGTAAACAAAGGGATGAAGCACTGTTTCTCAACGAGTGCTATCAGGCTCCCTCTCAAGATTCCTTGGTTCAATGAATTTCTTGGTCTCTGGAGTTAGTGGTGGGTTCCTGTTCGGATCTGCTCGTGGACTGACTTGGCTTCTTGAACAACACTGAGATCTCGCTTACCCGGCAGCTTGCTTGGAATGTGTTGCCCTTTTGCAACTGGGCTTTCAAATTAAGCCTAGTAGACATGCCTCATGGCACCCACTGCGGCAGAAGAGTGGAAGAAACGGCTGTGCAGACCTTCTACAGCATGACCTAGAGAGCCAGTGCCAAGTTCAGTGCTAACTTAACCTACCCTTGACAGTCCTTCAATATCTACGTCTAGGTTCCCTCTGTTTCCCCCTGGCTTTGTGAATTGGGGTGAAAGGGAGTTGCCCAGGCCAGCACGACTTATTGCCACCGTTCCTATTAGAGTCTTCTGTTTTTACTAGCCCTCAGCCTTCCCCAGTTCTTTCCTTGCACTCCATTTCCTTCCAGTGTGAACTTCATTGCTGGCTGCTGTGACTTTTTGATCTTTAAAGTCCCTATAAAGAATATAAATAATTTTTTTTTCAAAAACTCTTTATACTGTCAGGTGGTCCCACTGAGAGAAGAGAAATAAGGAATTTCTACTATCCTTCGTGTTTGAATTAGCAAGCTGTCAAAGAATGACCGTTAAGAGAGATAGTAATGTAGGTCAATCCCGAGGTAACAAATCCAGGTCAGAATGCAAACCAAGAGATCTTTGCACTTTGTAACCGGATGGGTAAAGAATGGGGTACAGGGACATATAGAAGCCCTAACTAATCACCTGACAGGGGAAGGAAGAAGATAGAAGCCAAATGATTGGCTAGAATCCCAAAGCAGAAATAGCCCCCTTCTTCCATCAGCGGAAATATGAATCAGAAAATCAGTTTTGAACATGAGGTTGTCATGAGAGGATGCGAGTCCCATGCCAAGACTCCGGGTAAAGGAAGTGGAAAGAATCTTAGACAAGAAGAAGAAGAAGCCATACCTTCAAGCCAGAACTAAAAATATCATAAAGTCCGTTAGCCCGTAAAAGAGGAAATATTCTCCACAGGAATCCATCGGAAAAAGATAAGTAAGCTATAAGACTGTTTCTCCCTGTACCCAATTATATACTCTCTCTCTCTCAATTTGAAGAAAGACTAAAGAAGAAAGAAAAGAAAAGAAGAAAGACATTTATGTTTATGTACTTTCCGTTGATGATATAGCCGACGCGTTGAATATGTGTATCCGCGTGTATAGTAAAAAGATTGATATATTTTAATGTTCCCACGTGTTGAAGTTGTTCATTTGTGTCGTCTACTATCAAGTTACAATTTTATGTTTCTTTTTCAGCTTCTATTTGCCTTATGTTATTCTCGCTTAAATTGTTCTATGAATTCCTTTAAAAATATCAAATGGGAAGCTGGAGTTCTCAACTGCTATAATTAATATTATTACATCGAAACCTAGAGGTCCATATCTTCCATAAATCTAGGGGTGGAAGAACAAGTGGGTGTGGGAATAGTGGGAAATTTGGAAACCCCTTGCCAACAGCGGTCAGTCTAGCCATAAATTAACCCCCTCATAATATGCCAGTTCCTATATGCCCAAGAAAGGACTCAGAACAAGGACTTACTCTATGAGGGATCAAGTGCCAGACCGCCTCGTCTTCATACGTGCGAAAAAAATGAACTCCCTGTTTGGTGATAACTTTATTTAAATGCACCAGGTCCCATATGCTTTTAAATGGTTAAATGATCCGGGGATCTTTTTATTTTAATTTGCCGTCAAAATACAATCATATTTTAATTTCTTTAAAGATAGATGTCATTATGATTATATTTTAGAATGCAAAATTTGATCATTGACACAGAAACAGATTTTAATGAAGATAAGTAAGAGAAACATTTACCTTCATTTCTTTTATGTTTCAGTGCATCTACTTATCTTAATTAAGTAGGTGATATATTATAATAAAACTTGCATTTTTTGATATTATTCCTGAATGACAAATGCTTTCATATCAAAGAAGATTAATAAAAACTGAATATATTTCTACATTCCCCTAAAGCAAACTTAATTATCTTTAATGATTTAGCTGAAGATTAATTTTCATTTTTTTGGTTTTAACATAGGAAATTTATTTCAAATGAATTCCAAATATCTTTCTTTTCAAATATTCTTAATCAAGAAATGTGTGGAAATGTTAGTATTGAAAAATGAGAAGAAACACAGTTATTTTAATGAAATGAATTTATTTCTTTTAGTGCAGATTTCAAATACAATATTTTATTGTGTGTCAAAATGAAGACATCCAAGATGGATGCTATTGTAAATGTCATTGTGATTATCTTTTAGAATTCAAAATTTGATCATTGATAGAAACAGGTAATATTTATTTCAAATGAATTCCAAATATTTTTCCGATTTCATATACAATATTTGATATTTTATTTTTTTGTCAATTTCATCTACAATATATTATTGAGTGTTCAAATGAAAATTGTAAAAAGACATCCAAGATGGATGCTATTGTAAATATTCTTCACATTATTGTATATTATTTCCATTGAAGTGATAGAATGAAACAATTTGAAATGAGAATAAGTTAATTATAATCTGTTCATAATTCATTGCCTAAATTAATGATTTATCTTTTATGAATGCAATTTACAATCTTTTGTCTTCTTCTATTTTTAGGCGGATCTATTTGGAAATTTAGATATTTAATAGATTTTTATTTTATGTTTGTGTAAAGATGGAGATGTTTCAATGACTGAAAATATTCATTTTGTTTAGCTTACTGATTTGTCAGTTGATTGTAACTGAATATTAAATTTAACATGTACATAGTTTCTCACTTAGGTGACCTTGTGCCAGACTAAAATAATGGGACTAAATTAGTCTGTCATCTTATTCATTTACTATTCTGTTTATGTTTATGATGTTCAACTGGCAAGTTTAGCAGAAGCCATCTTGCCAAAATGAAAAAGAACTGCTTATTTCAATCTACGTGTATTATCAGTACCAGTTCAATGGCATTACTCCCAGGTCAACTTACTCCTAGAGTAGTAGAACCTGTTAGAGTACTATCTCCGTGTCAAATAGAACTAGTGTCATTGTTTTGACACTAAACTGTATCTGATGGTGTTATACACAAGCATGTGGTTGCAAGAAAAATAAGATTGATGTGGAGATTTAGTTTATTTTGTTTATTGAATAAATAAGATAAACAAGCGGATGAAATATCTGGCCGGTTATCGGGGGGTTGTCAATTTGGTGACAAGTGGTTGCTTTGATCTGGTCAGACGGTGTTGTTGGGTGACGCTCTTGGGACGGCCGAAGATTCAACTGCTGGGTGATCTCTGTTTTGGCCTATTTATGAGTTTTTGATTTCAAACACCGGCTTCAGAAAATGCTACTTGTGGAAAAATAGGATTAGTTGAAAAATGGACTTTGTTTTTATTACTGAGAATTTTCTGGAGATTTTGGATAGACTGTGCGCGGAGCCTATGCATAGAAGCCATGATTTTCTCAGTTTGACACTGACCGTTGCTGGGTCAACATCCGATAGTTGTTATTTTCTTCTACAGTGTCGATGACTGTGGGTCTGTGTTTTGTGTGTTTTAGTAGTTAGGTGTGTGAAGGGTTAAGTGTATGAATCAGAAGAGATTTGATGTATTTTACTATTACAAGGCTCCCCCAGATGTTGTTCTGATTTATAATGTATGGATGAGGAAATGTGTGTCAGAAGGATCTACTGCATGATAAAGTCTTTAAAACGTGCGGGAATTTGTCTGCGTGTTAGTCTTATAGGCATTAGTTTTGTTTCATTTTGTTGTAGTTGTGAGGATATATTATTCGATATGGAGTTTTGTGTGAGATTATACGATTCGAAAGGGGGTGAAGATGAGGGATCCTGAATGTTTTGGTTAGCATGGTACAGTGGAGGTGGAGGTGGTGGTATCTGAGATAGGTGTGCTGGTCGCGGTTTAAGACGATGAATATGTACTCGGTAGATTCAGGCTGTGTCACCATTTTCATTCGGCACCTGACTCATCACATCATTTGTTTTTAAATAAAATTTCTGTCATTGATATTCTGTTAAAAATATATACCCAATTCAACAAAATCATTTTCTGAAATGGGACGGATTAGTTTTATGGCCAGATAAAAAAAGAAGGATGACAGTGGAACCATGTTTTATTTTATTTTATTTTTTTTGGCACAGTTCATTCATGAAAAAAATCTTTTCTACGTTGTGCCTAAAGTGAAGTGGCAAAAAAGATATCAACAGATATACGGAGGACTATAATACTTTTAAATTTTCAACCTTTAAATATTTTTAATCCATCATTTTGTTAAAAATAGATTTCTCCTCTGATTATTTTGTTTAAGATTTGAATGATTTGATTTTCATGAAATATATTTTTTACTTATTATTCTTTTTTTAGAGTGTCCTCATGGAACTTTTGGTGATAACTGTCAGTTAAAATGTCATTGAAAATATATTTGCTTATTATTCTTTTTGTCACCATAGAAAAAGCATCTGCATGAGTAACTTTGAAAAATCTACACCAACTGAAACAACTGGCATTTTCACAGCAGTGTTGATGGCATTGTTTATCTGGAAAATAATATCCTCAAAGTTCCTCATTTATTGGCTTAATTTTTACTGATTAATTGACCAAAATCCATTTCATGGGTCAACAGCTTTTGACCATGACTTCACATTTGCATTATAAAACCCCAACCTCCGCTGCCATATCACCAACATCTATATCTGATGTTGTATGATTACTAATAAAATAGGAAACAATATTTTAAAGAGACCATCTTATAAGTTATCATTAGAAATGATGGTGACTACGAAGAAAAATAATTATTATTGATCTGTCTGTATTTTGTATTTTCTGCCTCTATAATGAAAAATATCAAATGTTTAAAATATTCACAAGTTGCATATAAATTCTCCAAAAAAAATTGTAGATGGAACAAATATTTTTATTCCATCATTTTGTAAAAAATAGATTTCTCCACTGAATATTTTGTTTAAGATTTGAATGATTTGTTTTTCATGAAATATATTTGCTTATTATTCTTTTTTTAGAGTGTCCTCTTGCAACATTTGGTGATGGCTGTCAATTCAAATGTCATTGCAAAAATTATTGGTCATGCCATCATATTACTGGCAATTGTCCATATGGTCCTTGTGCAGCTGGTTACAAGGGAGATAACTGTCAAGAAGGTAAAGTCTTTTTGCTTTTTTTAGGATAAAAATTTTGTTCCTATAAGAATATCAAATTGAAAGCATTTAAGTTATAATATTTTACTCACTATCCAAAATTCTTTGTTCTGTACCATCAATTACAATGAGAAGAGTCATTAACATTGAATATTTTTTCTATTTCATTTCATGAATGTTATATTTTGGCAAGTCAATTCTCCAGACTTAATCGTATTTCTCTGGGGAAGGAAGGTGTTTGTTTTCCGGAAAAAGTTGTTTAAATTGGGTTAAAATTTTCCTTTTACCTCACTCGACCTTATCTTTTCCTTCAAACATTACATTGGTGTAACAGAGCATAAAATAGAGAATTTACAACCATAAACTTTCTTTCAAAAACAGCAACTACACCTCTTATACCTTAGTCCTAGAGTGTTAGAAAATGCTAGAGTACTATCTCTGAGTCAAATAGACATGGTGTTGTTGGTTTGACACGAAACTGCATCTGATGGTAAGGCTCCAATTGATAATGTAAAGTGCCCCTTCTTTGACGCTACTCTCAGGTCAACACTTCTCTGGAGTGATAGGTACCTGTTAGGGTACTCTCTATGGATCATATTGATATAGTTTTCTTCATTTGACACTAAACTACATCTTATCATGAGGATTGAATTCTAGGGTTTCTGGGAATAAGGTTTACCTCTATATTGGCATTATTCCCAGTCCCACTTTAAAATGAAGTGGTAGTACCTGTTAGGGTACTCCCAATGGGCCAAGTGGAACTAGTTTCCTGGGTTTGACACAAAACTGCTTTTGATGGTGATGCTCCATAGTAGAGCACTTAGGAATATAGAGTACCTCTTCAGTGGCATTACTCCCACTTCCACTCTAACCTGTTATCTTGTTCATTTACTCTTCTGTTCATGTTTAAAATGTTTAAATGGATGAAGCTGTCTTGCCAAAATGAAAAGGAACTTTATTTATATCAGTCTACTTCTCCTAAACTGGATCTGGTGGTGAGGCTCTTATTCTAGACATCATGTGAATGTAGAGTACATTACTTCCAGGTCCACTTTAAACCAAGTGAGTTATTATTTATTAGGGTCCTATCTGTGATTCAAAATATATTCTGCCTGATAGCAATCAAAGAAGGAAATTAAATGGCCAACATATTTGCGAAAGAAGCAACTAAAATGATGATTACAACTCTTAAACTTCCATTCACTGACTATAAAATCAATTTTATGGAGGTGCCCGTGATGTAATGGTTATCGTCATTGGAAATGGACACGGCAACACGAGTTCAAATCCTGGATGAGATTGATTACATTTCAAATAGCACTAATACCCTTGGGTAAGGTATGAATCCAATTATTCTCCCTCCAGCTATAGGTAAATAGGGCAGACAAGGTTCTTCAGCCTTGGTGAGGCAACTAGTCCAGAAGGAAAACTCTGACTTCAAACCTGTTAAACTCCACTTAAAAATTGACCTTGTGTCATATCCTGCCCGAGTGGAGAGGTTGGTAAATATGATAAAATCAAAATCAAACACTACATAAGAAGAAAATGGCAAACACTGTAAGAACATTTGCAAGAAAAGCTACCGCACAACAAGCCTTGCCCTGCTATTCAAAGATTTACCTGCCTCTCAAATAATAGAGTACCTAAAAAAATAGACTACTTCCAACTCCTATAGAACAAACACTGCTTGAAATCGGTTTAACTGTATTATCACTAAATGAGCTTTGCTGATCTAAACCTTGCTACCTATGAACTATTTGTTTTCAAATTATACATATTGTATACATGTACAAACTCTGCTTGGCATTGAATGACCCGCTGTGGTTGATATGCCATAAAACCTAAATCTACCTCCCTCCCAATTCGAGGAATTTTGAAGATAAGGTGTACCTTTTCAGTGTCTTTACTCCCATTTCCACTCTGATCTGGGGTTGATGTACAAATTAGGGTACCATCCATAGGTCAAACAATTCTAGTTTTGACCCTATACTAAATCTGATGGTCAGGCTCCAATTTTAGAGCTTTTAGGCTGCAAAATACCTTTTCATTGTCATTACTCCCAGGTCCACTCTGACTTGAGTGGTAGTACCTGTTAGGGTACCATCTATGGGTCAAATAGAAATATTGTCCTGGGTTTGACACTAAACTACATATGATGGTAGAGCTTCATATCAAGAGATTTTGGGTATGTTGAATTCCTATTCAGGGACATTACTCCCAGGTCCACTCTCACCTGAAATTTTAGTAACTATCAGGGTACCATCTATGCGTCAAATAGAACAAGCGTCTTGGGTTTGTACACCTGATGGTAAGGCTCCAATTTGAGAGCTTTTGGGATTGTACAGTACCTCTTCATTGGCATTACTCCCAGGTCCACTCTGACATGGAGTGGTAGAACCCTATATGGTCCCAATTTCAACTCAAATACAAGTATTGTGCTGGGTTTGACACAAAAATGCATCTGATTGTGAGGTTCCTAATATAGAGCTTTCAGGAATGTAGAGGACCATATTTTTGACAACTCCCTGGTCAACTCTGACCAGTAATGCAAGTACATTCTAGGGGACAATAAAAGTAGTGTCTTGGGTTTGATACTAAAGTGTATCTGATTGTGAGTTTCCTTATCTAGAGTTTTCAGGAATGTAGAGGGCCATATTTTTGACAACTCCCAGATCAACTCTGACCAGTAATGGAAGTACATGTAATTGTATCATCTTGGGGACAAATAAAAGTAGTGTCTTGGGTTTGATACTAAAGTGTATCTGATCATGAGACTCCGATTCTTGAGCTTTTGGGAATGTAGAGTACCACTTCTTTGGCATTACTCCCAGGTTGACTTTGACCTGGGCTGATAGTACCTGTTTGGCTAATATGTATGGGTCAAATAGAAAAAGTGTCCTGGGTTTGACAGTAAATTGCATCTGAAGATGAGGCTCCAGTTCTAGAGGTTTTGAGAAGGTAACATATGTCTTCAATTTGGTCACTACGAGGTACACTCTGAACTTGTGTGGTTGTACCTGTTAGGGTACTATATATGGGTCAAGTATACCTAACATCTACCCTAAACTGCATCTGAAGGTGAGGCTCCAATTCTAGATCTTTTTAAGAATATAAAGTTCCTCTTCATTGGCAACACTCCCAAATTCACTGCTAGGGTACCATCAAGGGGTCAAATGGAACTAGTGTTGTAGATTTAATCCTGAACTGTGCCAGTGAATCAGGCTCTAATTCTTGAGCTTTTAGGAAAGTAGAGTATATCTTTATTGGCATTACTCTCAGGTCCACCATGACCTGGAGTCGTAGTAGCTGTAAGGGTACCATCTATAAGTCAAATAGAGCTACGGTCCTGGGTTTAACACTAAACTGCATGTGCATCAGGCTCCAACTTGAGACGATTGGGAATATTGGGTACCCCTTCAATGGCATTACTGCCTGGTCAACTTTGAGCTGAAGATCATTACTTGCAAGGATACCATCTATGGGTTAAAAAAACTAGTCTTCTAGGTTTGAAACTAAAGTGCATCTAATCAAGAGGCTCCAATTCTAGAGCTTTAGGGAATGTAGAATACCTCTTCATTGGCATTACTCCTAGGTCCTCTCCAAGCTTAAATGGTAGTACCTGTTAGGGTACCATCTATGGTACAAATAGAACTATAATTAAATAGTGTCCTGGGTTCGACACTATACTGCATCTGATGCTGAGACTCTAATTCTTGAGATTTTGTGAATGTAGAGTACCTCTTCATTGGCAATACTCCCAGGTCCACTCAGACCCAGTTTGTGACAACTCATTAGGGTTCCATCCATGGTTCAAAATATATTATGTAACCATTTATTTACTTGAAACCTTTTAGCTGTGAGCCAACAAATTATTAATTTTAAATGGAATTATTTGTATGAGATAGAAATAGATCAATTGTGTGCAAATAATGAATAATGTTTTACAAAATTATTTGTGTTAGATAGCAATACTTGAAACCATTTAATGACTTGGATATGAAATTAAACAGAATCTAATTGTGAGACTACATTCCTGGTATTTGGGGAATGATGAGTATTATGTCTTTGCCATGACTTCCAGGTTCACTTTGACTCTGAATGGTAGTACCTGTAAGGGTTACATCTCTGAGTCAAATAGATCTTTTCAATCTTTTATGAAAGATTATTATTTTGAAACAGAATTATTATTGTTAGATATCAATACTTGAATCTATTTAACTGTGAGCAAAAAATAATAAATATCAAAGGGAATTATTGGTGTTGAATAACAATAATTGAAACCATTTCACTGTGTGTAAAAAAATGAGCTTTAACTCCTTACAAAAAAATTGCACAGACCACTCATAAAAATAAATAAGCGTCTGCATGAGAAACTTTGAAAAATCCACACTAACAGAAACAACCTGCATTTTCCCAGCAGTGTTGATGGCATTGTTAACTGGAAAATAATATCCTCCCAGTTCATCATTTATTGGCTGGATTTGTATTGATTAATTGACCAAAATCCATTTCATGAGTAAACATCTTTTTGACAATAGCTTCACATTTGCATCACTAAACCAGAATCTCTTCCGCCATATTGCCAAAATCTAAGTCTGATATTGTAGGATTACAAATAAAAATGCAAAGAACAATTTTAGAGAGACTATAGGATACACATTTTTTCTAGTCTTAAAATAAGCAATAAAAACATACTTAAGAACATTCTAGAAATTTAGGATAAAAATTGCATTAGCATTTAAGTTACATTTTTATATTTTTCAACCAATCAGCTAAAAACATAGAATAGAACATTCTAGAAAAATAGGATCGGAAGTCAACTAACAGATTGGTCAATGAATGTCTATGTGCCAAAATTTTAGGACGATTCTTTGATCCACCTGTAGGATATAAATAACACAGAGTTAGGGAGCCATTAACCAAGACGAAGACTAAAGCCACAAGCCACTAAGCCAGTAAAGCAGTAGCCGATACTGTGTCTGGCAAATTCCTTTCCTTCATCAACTAAAGTTCATGACCTAGCTTCAGATGGCCGCGAATCTCATTCAAAAGAAAAACCCGACAAACTTTCTTTCATCAACATGACACGCTGTCGCCACAATCATAAAACAAGACATGAACTTAATGTAAGTAAGAACGACTTATTTACGGACTCCGTTAACATACACACATCTTTAAACAAATTTATTTTCTTCTTGCCAAACTTTATTTTCCAAAAGACCATTTGCACATCATGTATTTTATTTGTTTTCATATTCTGTTAAATGCGTATTAAATTGTTTGTTGTTTAATGTTCGTTGTGTTCTATTCCATTTCTTTCACGCGATTGTAAAGTTTTGTGTTGTATTTGTGGTGGAAATAATTTAGAGAGCAATACCCGTAAAGTACGGACGCACATCTACGGAAATAATCAAAATAACATCCATCCACCACAAGACCATCTTTTAAGTTATCATTGACAATGGTTGTGACTATGTTGAAAAATAAAGTTTTGTAGCTGAAAGGCTAATTTATCCAACATTATTATTGATTTAAATTCTTTAAAAAAAAAATTGTAGATGGAACAAATATCTTTATTCCATCATTTTGTAAAAATAGATTTCTTCTCTGAATATTTTGATTAAGATTTGAATGATTTGTTTTTCATGAAATATATTTGCTTATTAATCTTTTTTTAGAGTGTATGTCTATGCAAATGTATGTATTTATTCAATATCACATAATCACTTTTAAAGTAGAGGCTCTCGGCTGTGAATTCAGTTTCTCTTCGACTACATTGTTTCTTGTAGAAAGGCTAAAGGATGCAGTCTACCCTGCTATTTATCGATGATTGTATGAGGAAGATATAGATTCCAGCCTTTCCCAAGAGTAATAGTATGAATTGAAATTTGTCATTTACACATTGTTGCTATTTTTAAAGATGTATGTATATATATATATAGGTCCATGTATATGTAAAAAATATATATAAATACTTATTTATGTGTGTATTTACATATGTTTTTTTGTGTTTTTGCAAGCGTATATATATATATATATATATATATATATATATATATGAGTATTTAGCAGCAACAAATTACAAAACGGCAAAAAAATTCGTTCTAAAATTTGCTATTAATAACCCTAATACATTCAAATTACCACCCCCACCTCTGCAACATTAATCGATTCAATTATTTCGTTTAAAATGTACTTTATGTAAAAACGACTAAAAACATTAAATACAAAATTATCATTAAAAATAAACTAATAGGATATGACAACACATCAACGTCATGTGATATCTATATATATATATATATATATTAGCATGCCAAGCACTATCGTACCCTAGAAAGCAAAACAAAAAACAAAAATAGAACGAATAAACCCCAACTTGGTTAAGGCTTTACAAAGTGACTGAGCGACAAACCCTCTGCAGCCAATTTCAGTTGGGTCACAGTGAGACTGCCATCCTTTCATCCTATACTCCTAAGCAAGTTACTGATATTTAGTGAGCTTCCTCTCGTGGGACTTGCCATGTTTTCCTCCCACGATACCATCAACTCCCACATGATCACTTTCTTCATCTGATTCAAAACAAGAATCATGTCTGGCTGAAGTTGTGTTCGAACAATATGATCAGGGAATTTCAGCTGCTCATCCAAATCAACAAATAACTTCCCTTCAGGGGCTGTGCTAAGTAGCAATGTTTTTTTCTGACGTTGCTGATTGAACATCCCTTCCTGCCTTAAGAAAATTGAATCTCCTGCTGATAGGCTCGTATGTGCTGATCCGAAAACATTTGTTAAATACATTTGCAATTACCCTCAGCACCTGATTATGACACCTGATATAACGTCCATCACCCAATACTCTAGTGCAGCAACTGAGAATGTTTTTAAGCGATCCTCTCTTTTCACACAGCGGGCATTGTGGAGTTTCAGACTCCCCCCAGGTGTGAACATTCGTTGGTCTCGGTATTAACAGCCTGAATGAGGAATCGAATGTGGATGAAGATTGAACCACAATTGTCCCACCAGCTAACTTTCCTTTTTAAATACCATCAAATTGATTCCAGGCACCCTGTAGGCCTAACACAACCACTTTGCCAAATCTTAATTCTTCTACATCAGCTCTCACCTAGTTTTGGAGGAGGTGTCGATATTTTTCACCTAGCATTCTATTCACCAGAGATACGTTGGATATTGTTAGTAAACTACGAAACAAAATCCAAGTGGTGAGTTTCGCGAGGAGAATACTTGTCCCGCTTAGAGCGCAGTGCGAAAATAAGCAGATGGTGATCGATGTAGATCACAAATTGCCGACCCTCTAGTGACTGCTGAAAGTGTTTCACTGCAAGTTACATAGCCAGGAGTTCACGGCTAAACATGCTGTAACATTGTTCTGCGGGTTTCAGCCGTCTCGAAAAATAAGCGAGAGGTTGTAACTGCTATTGGTGTTGCTGTTGCAAAACTGCACCTACAGCTGTGCCCGATACATCAATGACCAGTGAAAACTGGGCGTCGGGTACAAGATGTGCAAGTAGCGATGTTGCTGCTAGTTTCTCCTTCACTTCGTTAATGGCTTTCAGCTGCATATCATTCAGCG
This sequence comes from Sepioteuthis lessoniana, assembly GCA_963585895.1. Classification (NCBI taxonomy): domain Eukaryota; kingdom Metazoa; phylum Mollusca; class Cephalopoda; order Myopsida; family Loliginidae; genus Sepioteuthis; species Sepioteuthis lessoniana. The sequence continues at coordinate 87,097,536 of OY757928.1, forward strand.
AAATCTGCTCATTTTTCTTTTTCCTGTTACGTAACAGGTCAGAAAGAGGAGACAGGAGATCTGCACAATGTGTGATAAAACGACTGTAATAGTTAAGCAGACCAAGGAAGTGCCTTAGTTGGTGAAGCGAAGTGGGTGGTCGGTCTTGTAAAGCCTTCACCTTTCAGGTAAGAGAGATATCCCTTCAGGGCTGAAAATGTGGCCCAAGAAAGTTAGTGATGAAGCACCGAAAATACATTTACCAGGGTTAATCCTCACTTGTTATTTCTGAAACCGTTCAAATAGTAGACAGAGGTGAGTAAAATGTTCCTCAGGTGAGGCACTTGCTACGAGGATGTCGTCTATATAGTTATAGACTAAGTCAAAATCACGCACTACTTCATCCATGAAGCGTGGGAAGGTACTAGCCGCGTTTCGCAAACCGAAAGGCATAGTCCAAAATTCAAACGCTCAAAATGGAATTGTTACCGCAGTTTTAGGTATATCGGCCGGATTTACTGGTATCTGATGGTAAGCCTTAACCAGGTCTAATTTGGAGAAGGTCTTACAACCATGCAGAGTGGAAGCGAAGTCCTGTATATGTGAGATTGGGTAACGATCAGGTACCATCATGGCATTCAGTCGTCGATAGTCCCCAGTCGGACGCCAATCTCCAGAGCACTTCGGAACCATATGCAAAGGGGAAGCCCATGAACTGGACGAGGGGCGTATAATTCCCAGCTGCAGCATATGGTTAAATTCTGCTTCACTGCCTTTAGTCTATCTGCAGAGAGGCGGCGAGAGCGTGAGAACTCAGGAGTACCTGTGGTTTCAATGTGATGAGTTGTTGAGTACGTTGACTTGCTCACAAGAAAATTCAAATTTGTTAACTCTTGGTAAGAGTGTAATAGGGTTTGGTATGGGTCATCGGTGGCGGGAATAAAAAATACCGGGCTGATAGGTGAGGTATTTGCCTTAAAACCTGTGACAGAAAGTTCCGTATTAGTGTCAATAAGAAGTCATTTGTGCATATCCACTAAGAGGTTGAAGTGGGTCAGAAAGTCCAAGCCTAGAATAGGGTATGTTTGTTTTGTTGGCTTGAGTTGGTGTTTTTCTTGTGGACAGGCTGAAAAGAAAATAATTCCTCGTTGGAAAAAATTTTTTTTGATTTTTTGTTGTAGAAGCATGTGTTCCAAAAAATATCGGTATTTGGGTAAAGGGATGAATATTGCTGTAACCTCTGTATTTGATGACTTGTTGAATAAAACTGTCGTTGCATATTGGCGCCGCTATGTCTGGTAGACAAAAAATGATATCTCTTTTTAAAAAGATTGGTTTACTTGCCATAAAAATTTTCTTTCTTTTATGACTTCGTAAAATGAAGTATTTTACTGTCTTTCACTGTCACAAAAAAGGTTTTTCTTAATGAATATTTTGCTGAAAGAAAAATTTTGTTCACGTTTTCGACGTTGGTTAATGTCTCTTGAATCCACACATGTGCCAGGATAGGACTTTACACTCCTATAACTTAGTTTGGGCGGTATGCCACTTGTTCCCACGACAAAGATGGCGGATGCACACATATTCAGTTCCGGGAAACCGTTGGCCAGGAGAACCACGTGACCTGCGTAAAACTACGTCCACACGTAAATTTTGTCCTACGCTTGGAGCCACTTCCAAGACTCGTATTTTCTATAAATACGTCGTCTTCAAACACTCTTTCTCTTTTTACACAATTTCTTCGCAGCGGCAACACACTCCCTCCAGTGTGATTCAACAGACGTCAAATAGCAACAACATGGATGGGACTTGCAGACATTCATTTCTTCAATATGCATCGAATAAGAGAGTTTTCCCAGTCTCAGAGAAACCAACTGTTTCCAACCATAAAAAGAAAGAAATTTTAAATATGTAATCCTTTTGTAGTTTAGTAGTGTTAGTTACACACACACACACACACACACACATACACACCTGATTATTTTATTAATAGAATTAGCGATATATTTAATGTATCAATGTTTTATTATAGTCTATAAATTTGTTTTGTTCGTCGCCTTGTTTTGAATGTTCTTTTTGTCCGCGCCGTTTCATATCTTTTACCCATTCGTTTCATATCTTTTATTCATTGGCTTCCTTCATTTACTACTTTTTTCCATGTGCCTTATTCCAAGCAAAACTTATATAAACTTTATTAACATTAGTGTTCGCCAATGGTCCGGGAGACCTGGGTTCACTCCCAGGTCGAGTCATACCAAAGACTCAAAAAATGGTACTTAATGCTGCCTTGCTTAACACTCAGCATTATAAGGCAAGGATCGAGGTAAAGTAGAGCAATCCAGGGAAAGGAGTAGCGCCCTTCCCTACACCTTGGTATAGTAGCTATAGAAAAGGAAGCCTCCGGGTCACCCTCGACTAAGGTCGTCAACTTACTTACTTTACTATATGTAGGGGAACGTAAATACTAAATACAGGTCACTCCCCCTACACCAGTGAGGAAGGAAAAGGAAAAATTCCGTTGTCAGTTTCTTTAAGCCAGGAAGCTTTTTTCTCTTCTCTTTTGTTTGCCTTGCTCTCCGTAAATGAAGGCTGAGTTTCATGTTATTCCATTTTTCTGTTTCGTGATTTGGAAGGTTGGTCAATTTCACGTCAAGGTCACCAATTTAGTTTTTTTAATGTTTAGTTTCCATAACACTATAAATTAATTGACAATACAAATAAATAATAAAAGTTCTTTTGCAAACACACAAACAAAAGCTTTATTATTATAGCAGAAGTAAAAGAGTCAGAGTGAGAAATGTTTCTTTTTGGTGTCGCCGGTTAGTATGTTGGTCCTTGAGTTTGTAGGAGGTGTGTCATTGTAGCAAGTAGCGCGTGTGACTGTCGCAAGACTGGTTCTTCTGTGCGTGTAGCTAGCAACAGCATGCTCTTCAGTGAAAGTATTCATGTTGAATGTCTGTAGCAGAGGACACAAGAGGGTTTGTCTTCACTATGAGCTGGGTTCTCTCTCTGACTTGTCGTGACTTCCAAAAAGGGTTAGAAAAAATAGTTCTTGAGAGGAAGAAGGAATCAATGTGCTCTGCCTCGGGTTGGTCAGTGTGTGGCTGAATCGCTTGGCGGGGGCATTGATTCGTGAGAGGAAATAGATCTGTGACTGCTACACATTCTTTCATTAGTAAATATTTGTAAGAATTGCTTTGTAATTCATTGCCTAAATTAAAGATTTATCTTTGATGAATGCAATTTACAATCTTTCGTCTTCTTCTATTTTTAGATTTTTATTTCATATTTGTATAAACATGAAAATGTTTCAATAACTGAAAATATTCATAATGTTTAGCTTACTAATTTATCTGTTGATTGTAATTGAAGATTAAATTTAACATCTACCCAGTGTCCAACTAATTTAACCATGACAAATACTCTGACAAATAGATTTCTCCACTGAATATTTTGTTTTAAATTTCAATGATTTGCTTTTCATGAAATAAATTTGCTTATTCTTTTTGTAGTTTGTCCTGATGGAACTTTTGGTGATGGCTGTCAATTAAAATGTCATTGCTACAATTATGGGCAATGCAATCATATTAATGGCACATGTTCATCTGGTTTGTGTGCAGCTGGTTACAAGGGAGATAACTGTCAAGAAGGTAAAGTCTTTTTGCTTTATTAGGATAAAAATTATGCTCCTATAAGAATATCAAATTGAAAGCATTTAAGTTATAATATTTTACTCACTATCCAAAATTTTTTACTTACAATGCGAAATTCTCTGTTCTGTACCATCTATTCATGAATGATTGTGTGAAGAATAAGTAGATTCCAGCCTTTCCCAAGGGTAATAGTATAAAATTGAAATTTATTTACACATTGTTGCTATCTTTAAAGATGTATTTATGCATATATATATATATATATGATCGTGCATGTGTATATATATATATATAAATACATATTTATATATGTATTAATATATGCTTTTGTGTTTGTGCATATATATATATATATATATATATATATATATGTATGTATGTATGTTTCAGTGTTTGTGCATGTCTAAATAAATGATTTCTATTTATTTTTGACATGCACAAACACTGAAACATATATATATATATAAATATATATATATATATATATACATGCACAAACACAAAAGCATATATAAATACATATATAAATATGTATTTTTATATATATATACATTTGTACGATCATATATATATTTATATATACATATATATGATCATGCATATGTATACATATATATGTATTTACATATGCTTTTGTGTCTGTATATATATATATATATATATATGTTTCAGTGTTTGTGCTTGTCTATATAAATGTGTGCACATTTCTATATAAATGGATATACATATATGTGAATGTATGTGAGTGTATTTTTATGTGTATGCATGTGCACATGGTTGCATATCTGTGCATTCTTTAAGGGTCATCATTCCTTTATCAAGTTTGATATTTCAAGGAATACACCCACATCTGCCCCTGACCACATCGTCAGTGATGTTCTTCCCAAGATCTTTAGGTGTTTCGGGTCTTTCTACATCATACACCTTCAATAAGGTGATCCAGCTAGTGTGATCAGCCACCAGTTTGTGGTCTGGAACCACAAAGCTGAAAAAAATCACAGAAATATCCATGAGACTTTATATAATGTAGCACCAGTGGAACATCCAATTAAATCCATCTCCGGAGAAATCTGCTCCCATAAAAAAGGTGGGATCCAAGCAAATGGTTTCTCTCCAAACAGAGAAAGGGATTGCCTGGTGATATACCTTGATGCAGAGATAGAGAACTTCCTATACTTTTAAAAGTATTTTCAAACCCACAAAACAATAAAAACTCCTTACGTCTCAAATAAAAGGATTGCTTAGATAATAGAAATGCTTAATACATAAAATACTTTCTGGCAAGGAGTATTTAGCAGCAACAAATTACGAAATGGCAAAAAAATATTCATTCTTTAATTTGCTATTAATGCCTCTATTGTATGCACATTACACCCCCTCCACAACATTAATCGATTCAATTATCTCGTTTAAAATATACTTTATGCAAAAAGGCTAAAAGCCTAAATACAAAATTATCGTTTAAAACAAACTAATAGGATATGACAAGACATCAACATCATGTGATATTGTCTATATATATATATATATATATATATGTATGTATGCATGTATTTAAATTAAACTATTAGTATGAGATAGAAATAGTTCAATTATGTGCAAATAATGAATAATGTTTTATAAGATTATTAGTGTAAGATAGCAATACTTGAAACCATTTAATGACCTGGATATGAAATTAAACAGCATCTGGTAGTGAGAATACATTGCTGGTATTTGGGGAATGTAGAGTACTATGTCTTTCCCATGACATCCAGGTTCACTTTGACTCGGAGTGGTAGTACCTGTTAGGATTCAATCTCTGAGTGAAATAGAACTTTTTAATCTTTTACTAAAGATTATTATTTTTAAAAAGAATTATTAAAGTTAGATATTAATACTTGAAACCATTTAACTGTGTGCAAATAAATGATTAATATTATAGAGAATTATTAGTGTTGAATAACAATAATTGAAACCAATTCACTGTGTGTAAGCAAAAAAAAAAAAATAAAGTGGCAATTCAACTTTTCATTAAAAAAGCACACACACACACACACACACACGTGCATATATATATATATATATATATATTGTGACGGCAAATCAAAATAAAAAGATCCCCGGATGAGCAACCATTTAAACGCGTATGGGAACTGGTGCATTTAAATATTGTTATTACCAAACGGGTTTTTTTTTGCACGTGTGAGGACGGGGCGGCCTGGCACTTGATCCCTCGTAGAATAAGTCCTTGTGCAGAGTCCCTTATTGGGCATGTAGGAACTGGTATATCATGTGGGGGTTACTTTATGGCTAGACTGGCTGTCGTTGGTAAGGGGTTTCCAAATTTCACACTATACGCACACCCACCAAGGCCACTAGTTCTTCCTCCCCTAGAACAATGGAAGATATGGACCTCTAGGTTTAGATGTAATAATAATAATTATAGCAGTCGACAACTCCGGTTTCCCGTGTAATATTTTTAAAGGAATTCATATAGGACAATTAAAGTGAGGATAACATAAGGCGAATAGAAGCTGGAGAAGAAACATGAAATAGCAACTTTGATAGCGGACGATACAAATGAATAACTTCAACACGTAGGACCATTAAAATATATCAATCTTTTTACTACACACGCAGATACACATATTCAACGCGTCGGCTAGATTATTAACGGATTGTGCATAAACTTAAATGTCTTTCTTCTTTTCTTTTCTTTCTTCTTTAGTCTTTCTTTAAATTGAGAGAGAGAGGTAATTGGGTATAGGGAGAAACAGTCTTAAAGTTTACTTATCTTTACGACAACTTTCCTTTGGAGAGTATTTTCCTTTTTTTTCGAGTTGACGGCATTTATTTTATTTTTAGGTCTGGCTTGAAGGTATGGCTTCTTCTCCCACTTGTCCAAGATACTTTCCGTCTTTCTTTACCCGGAGTCTTGGCATTAGATCCATTCACCGCGACCTCTGTCCAAAAACTGATTTTCTTTTTTCCTATTTCCGCTGACGGGAAGATGGTGCCACTTCCGTTTTAGGGTCCTAGCCAATCATTTGGCTTCCATCTTCTTCCTTCCCCTGTCAGGCGATTCGTTAGGGCTACTATATGTCCCTGTACCCTATTCTTTACCCATCCGGTCACAAAGTACAAACATCTGTTACCTTTCACTCTAACCCACATTCTTTACTTTGACCTATATTACTATTCTGTCTTAACGGTCATTCTTTGGGTGGTCTGCTAACTTAAATACGAGGGATGGTAGAAATTCCTTATTTCTCTTCTCTTAGTGGGAGACCTCGTTACAATATATATATATATATATATATATATATATATATATATATTAGCGTGTAGAAAAACTATCTTAGGAAATAATGGAACCACATGGATAAAAAGTGGACCTATGAATTTTGATGTACCTATGGGGGGATACGAATCCTCCCAAATAGCAGACCTTGTGGGTCTATATATATTGCATGTACTAAATAGAATTATCAATTCAGATCATAAAGGATTGTATCGATGATGGGTTAAAATGTATCCCGAATAGTAATGGCCCAAATAGCTCTAGTATACAAAAGAAAATTATAAGAGCCTTTAAACTATTAGGTTTTAAAATAGAAATATCATCAAACAATAAGATAGTCAATTTCTTGGATGTGACCCTAGACCTTTCTAACAACACCTATAAACCTTTCATGAAAATGGATCAGTCCCCTTCATATATTAACGTAAATTCAAACCACCCTAAAGCTATAATTAAACAAGTTCCAAAAGCTGTAAACCTAAGAATAAGAAATCTATCAGCAAATGAAGAAATATTCCGAAAAGGTAGTAAAATGTATATTGATGCACTAAAAAGTAGCGGCTATAAAGAAAGCTTTACCTATAAAGAAGAGAAGGTGCCTAATGGTAATAATAATAAAGATATAAATAAGGAAAATAGACGTAAAAATAGAAAAAGTAAAATAATATGGTTAAACCCCCCGTTCCGTAGGCTAACTAATATAAAATTTGGAAAATATTTTTTGAAAGTAGTAGATAAACACTTTAAACATACACACTAGGAAAAAAATAGGTACCTAATTAAATGGTATCGAAATTAATATAAGCATTAATATTTCTCTTAAAAGTTAATTATCGAACTTAACATGAAAAGAAAATATATTAAATAAATAAATAATAAAGTTAAATTACCGTAATTATAACTAACAGAAGAAATTTGAAAATCAAATAAAACGGAAATTCAATAAAGCGAGAAGGTAACTCCTTAATCTCTTACCCCCCACTCCACCCCACGTGTCTATTCTGTTTTAATTAATTATCCATTGGATCTTAAGAAGTCCTGTATAATTTTTTTCTTCGTGTTTTTGGTTCACACCAGAAACTGAAAAACAGGATGGAAATAAATTTATAATCCTAAATTAACCGGTCTTTGGTTTTTTCTGAAAGAAATATTGCTCTGTAATAAATTACATTGAGCTCTCTACCAGGCAAATTAAAATGTTCGGCTCTTGAATGATTTTCTTGTCCTGAAGGAATTACTCCAAACTCTGGTTTAACTTGATATATATATATATATATAAACAGGATTTTTATTGATTACCACACCATAGTTGATATGCCATAAAACAGAACCAAAAACTACGAAACAAATCTTGTCTCACTCTGTTCAGCTGTTGTAGGTGATAAATTTATTATCTTTCATAATAACTTTGAAGAATTTTTGGGAATTTGACTCAGGAAGCATCAGCTCCCTACATTTCAACACCAAGAAAATCACCCATTTTTCATGCGTTTATTTATGTTTTTGTGTTTATATGTTTCAGTATTTTTACCTGTGTATATCATCATCATCATCATCATGTCGCGCTGGTAGCACGGATATCCCTGACGCTCTCTCGCCACTCCTCCCTATCGTTCATCGCCCTAGGCAGGTCTTCAGGACAACATCCCGTATCCTCACATAGCTGCTGGATGTGTGTTCGTTCTGGTCGTCCTGCTTTTTCACGGCCCTGTGTGGGGGTCCATAAGAGTACATCACTTATGAGTTCGTCCCTGCTTCTCCAGCAGTGTCCTGCATGTCTGGTTCGTCTAACTTGAATAGTTTTCGTGATAGGAGGCAGGTGGCCGTACAGTTGGTGTCTTGTGGGGTGTTGCCGCCAGGACTTGTTCAAGATTGCACGTAGCATTCTTGTGTAATTGCCGTCTAGCTTCTTCTCCAGCCGTTTTGGTAGCGTCCATGTAGTGCAGCCATATAGCAGTATCGATGTGACCGCTGCCTAGAAGAAACTGCGTTTCATTTTATCGGTTAGGTCTGATTTCCATATAATCGATAGCCTGTTGATAGCTGTCTATGCTTTCGTTAACCTCGTTTCGATGTCCTTTTCGGTTGATTCGACGCTGCTTCCTAGGTAAGTGAATTTGTCTACTAGTTTAAGAGGGGTTCCTTCTAGAGTGGAGATGTCCCCCGTTTGATTATAGCACATATATTCCGTTTTGTGTGCATTAACATAGAGGCCTACGCCTGCGGCTGCTCGTTCCAAGCTATGCAGTAGTTTTTCGGCTTGGTCGGGTGTATTTGCCAGTATCGCTATGTCATCGGCGTAGTCGGCGTCGGTAATTGTTTTTGCGGGGTACCTTCTGCTTCTTTTCTTCGTCAGTTCGAAGCCATTCTCTCTGATTTTGTCAGCCGATGTTCTAAGTACGTAGTCTAGACAAATGATAAAGAGGTACGGAGCCAGCGTGTCCCCTTGTAGTACTCCTGCTACAATGTCGAAGTATTCTGTGTCTCCATCTGGTGATCGTACTTTTACTTTGGTGTTTCTACAGAGAATCGTTATTGCTGCCACGGTTTCTTTAGGTATGCCGTACGCCAGTAGGATTTGTTCCATCTTTCCTCTGTGAATGGAATCGAAGGCCTTGGTAAAGTCGACAAATATTAATGTCGCTTGTAGGTTTTTTGCCCCTACACCTTCAAGGATTCTACGGATGGTTAATATTTGTGAGGTAGTGGATCTATTTCTTCGGAAGCCATTTTGGTTTTTCCTAAGTATGTTGTCGATTTTGGGTTCTATGCGGTTTCGTAGTAGGGCATTGTAGATTTTGGCTGCTATGGATGTAAGTGTCATGCCTCTGTAGTTTTTGGCTTCATCCATCTATCTATCGGATTTTGATTGTATACTGCGTTGCAGTGTCGGAGCAGTATGTAGTCGAATTTTCTGGTCTTCCATACTACTGGGGGAATCTCGTCCAGCCCTGCAGCTTTCCTATTTTTAATTTTTCTGAGAACCGAGTCGAGTTCTTCTTGTGTGAACGGTCCTAGTTTAATGTCTAATTGTTTACTAATTATTCTGGTGATTGGTTCATGTGTTATTTTCGGTGGGTTTCCTAGTAGGTTTTCGAAGTGCTGTTTCCACAGTTTTATTCTTTCTTGTTGGTTTGCTGCTTTCAGTTTTGCTTTGGCTGTGTTCTTTCTTCTACTCACTTCGTTTATTGTTTGCCAGGCTATCTTAGATTGTCTATCTTCCACCGAGTCTCTAATCTTATCTATCTGATTTTGAATGTATTCTTTCTGTTCCTTTATATATATGCCTGCTAATTGATATTGTGCCGTTTTTAGTTTTAAGGCATTTGTGTTTGTTGGGTTTTTTCGATAGTTTTTGGAGGCTGTTTTCACGAGTGCACGTTTTTCTCTCACCGCTAAAGTTTCCCATGGGACTCTGTATTTAGTTTTGAGTTTTGTTGGAATGCATTTCGCTGCTGCCTCGAGGTGTGCATTGACGAAATTTTCATATTCGTCGTTTGGTGTACTTTTTCCCGTCTTTTCTTGTAGTGTTTCGAATCTGTTTCTTAATTCTAATACGTATTTATCTCTTATATCCCTGTTGTTCAAAAGGGCCCAGTCATAGTGTTTGGTGGTCGCTGTTCGTTTGGCGTTTTTTCGTAGGTTTAGCCGTATTTTCGCCGTGACTATTCGGTGATAGGTGGACACCCCCTCGAAAGAGGAGTATGCCTCGCAATTCATTGCACTATTTTTCCATTCCTTGTTTATGAGGACGTACTCTATCTGAGCTTTAGTATTGTTCGCGTACGTGTATGTCCATAGTTTGCCCTCCCTTTTTTGGTAGTTTGTATTGAGGCATGCAATTCTATTTTCTATCATGAAATCTGTTATGTATAGAATGCTTCAGATTGCTTTTGGAGCATCTTGCATGAATCGAGCATCAGTTTTTGAGTGGCATAAGAGATTCAAAGAAGGCAGGGTGTCCGTGAGGAATGATGAGAGCTGTGCGAGGAGTAAGGGAGTCAATTCACCAGAGTTGATTGGCCATAGGGTTAGGGTTAGGGTTAATATGTTGAGTTTTTAAGGGAGTTCAGGAAGAGATTCCGTCGGAAGAGGCCAGCACTCTTCAAATCGGGTCAGTTGCATTTCCAGCAGGACAATGCACCATTTCACAACTCCATCCTTGTCACAGACTATTTGACCAAGATGGGCATCAAGATAGTTCCTCAAGCTCCCTATAGTCCAGACCTTGCTCCCTGTGACTTTTGCTTATTCCCTAAGCTCAGAGGCTGTCGTTATGAGACAATTGAGGAGATGAAAGAGTCTGTGATGAAGGTCATTGAAACGCTTACACAAGGGGACTTCCATGGGGCATTCCAGAAGTTGTTGGAATGGTACAACATTGCAGCCTGGGGAGATTACTTCGAAGGGGACTAGAGTTCCATGTGTGTACTATCAATAAAAGTGCCCATACGAAAAAAGTCTTGAAACTTATCGTATGCCCCTCGGATGTGCTGGTATGAATGGATTTGTTGAATACCTTTGAAATTACTCTCAGCACCTGATTATGACGGCAGCGATAAAAAATAAGTCCATCGCCCAATGCCCAAGTGCAGCCAATTAGTAGGTGTATGATATGAGGGACTATGATATTGCCATTTAAACATAAATGGCAGTTGATGTTGTAGAGTTCTTTTGCTTGTTATATTAAAAGAAAGAAAATGAAATAAGAAGGTGTTGATGTTGATAGTTTTCAATGTTGTAGTTTAATGACAGCTTGAGTGGAAGTTTTTCCTTGTGCTGTGTGTCGAAGAAGTTGTTATTGGTTGTGCAGGAATTTTGTTCTCAGCCACATGCTTTTGGGTCCATTTGGTTTAGGGGGGAGAAATAATTGACAAGGAAATGGTCTACTAAAGGAAGCAGAGGAACAAATGTCGAAATGTGCTCTCTTGTTATGAAATGTCCCTCTGTCTGCTGTTAGAATTGTCCTCGGATAGAGAGAGAAATGTTATCTCTCGTGTCGACTGGTCTTACCTTGCTGCCAGTAAGGAGGAAAGGGAAAGAGAGGGCGAGCCGTGTTAGCCCTGCTTTTTATGGTGCCCGTGGAGGTGTGCGCGGGCAGAATAGCATCGGTCATTCTCATTGGATGAAATGTATAATTTCAAACTTAAACGGCCAAAGCTATTCCCGCACTAAATAATAATTTGAAATTCTTTCTGTTACATGTATTTAAGCGATCCTCTCATTTCAAAATGAATAAAATACATCACTGTGCAGGAAGGCTATGCGCATGCATCCGGTTGAAATGTAACTTCATACTTACAATTTAAAACATCCTTTTTTTCCCCCACTCAATCAGAAACCTTCCCCTTAAAAGTTTTTCAATTGAATTTCAAAAATATCTTCTTGTCAAAGAATCAAGTAATGTGTAGGAATGAAAGTATTGAAAAAGGATTAAAAAACACTCTTATTTTACAGAAATAAATTTGCTTGTTTTAGAGCAGATTTCAATTACAATATTTTATTGAGTGTCAAATTGTAAAAAGATATCCAAGATGGATGCTATTGTAAATATTCTTCACATTATTGTATATTATTTCCATTGAAATGATAGAATGAAAAAATTTGAAATGAGAATGAGTTAATTATAATCTGTTCATAATTCATTGCCTAAATTAATGATTTATCTTTGATGAATGCAATTTACAATCTTTTGTCTTCTTCTATTTTTAGGCGTATCTATTTGGAAATTTAGATATTTAATAAATTTTTATTTTATGTTTATGTAAAGATGGAGATGTTTCAATGACTGAAAATATTCATTATGTTTAGCTTACTAATTTGTCAGTTGATTGTAACTGAATATTAAATTTAACATTTAACGGCTGTCAGGGGGTTGTCAATTCGGTGACAAGTGGTTGCTTTGATCTGGTCAAACAGTGTTGTTGGTTGACGCTCTCGGGACGGCCATCTTTTCAACTGCTGGGTGACCTCTGTTTGGCCTATTTATGAGTTTCTGATTTCAAACACCGGCTCTAGAAAATACTACTTGTGGAAAAATATGATTGGTTGAAAAATAGACTTTTTTTTATTACTGAGAATCTTCTGTGGATTTTGGATAGACTATGCACAGAGCCTATGCACAGAAGCCATAATTTTCTCAGTTTGACACTGACCGTTGTTGGGTCAACATCCGGTAGCTGTTATTTTCTTCTACAGTGTCGATGACTGTAGGTCTGTGTTTTGTGTGTTTTAGTAGTTAGGTGTTTGAAGGGTTAATTGGATGAAGCAGAAGAGGTTTGATATATTTTACTATAACAAGGCTCCCCCAGATCTTGTTCTGATTTATAATGTATGGATGAGGAAATGTGTGTAGGAAGGATCTACTGCGTGATAAAGTCTTTAAAACGTGTGGGGATTTGTCCCCGTGTTAGTCTTATAGGCATTCGTTTTGTTTCATTTTGGGGTAGTTGTGAGGATATATAATTCGATATGGAATTCTGTGTGATATTATGCGACTCGAAAGGGGGTGAAGATGAGGGATCCTGAGTGTTTTGGTGAGTGTGGTAAGTGGGGGGCGGGTATGTGAGATAGGTGTGCAGGTCGCGGTTTAAGATGACGAATATGTGCTTGGTGGATTCAGGCTGTGTCACCATTTTCATTCTGCACCTGACTCATAACATCATTTGTTTTAATGACTTTAAAGTCTCCTATCCAGGGTAGGTTTGATGATTGGGCTATGGTTGCTCGTGGCCGATAAAGTAAAATCTTATCGCCGACTTGTATTGGGTCTTTTTATATGCAACGGTTTAGGCTAGCTTCAAGTTTGTGATCGGTTTCGTCGTTAGCTAGGGTGACACAATGGTGAATTCGCCTTAGTAGCGCATTTATTTGCATACCATAAGCTCCTGGATCGTTGCTTGCAAGCTCCTTTGAGAGTAGTTCAGGCAAATCAATATTGGGGTGGCGACCAGTAATTGCGTAGTGTGGGGATACACCAGTAGCGCTGTTGACCGTGGCATTCATGGATGAAGTGACGGATTCAAGTATGTCTGTCTATTCACAGTTTCTATCCTCACAAGGAATGTAGAGGGCGTTGTTCATTGTGTGATGTTGCCACTCGATATTTCCGGAGCTTTGTGGCCGACAGCTTTGTAGACATTTGGGCACAGAATTGTTTGTAGACTTCACCAGTAAAATGAGTGCAATGATCAGAGAATACTATGTGTGGTATTTCTCTGCGGCAAAGAAAGAATTGGTACAGACCGCGGGCCGCATCGATTGCTCAGTCTCTTGTGCATGGTATGGCCGTGAAGTGCCGACTGGAGCTGTCTAAAATAGTCAGGATGTAGCTCTTTCCTTTGGAGTTGGGCATTGTGACGAAGTCTATACAGACGAGCTCGAATATACAAGCGTGTGGTTGCAAGAAACAAAGACTGATGAGGAGATTTAGTTTATTTTGTTTATTGAATAAATAAAATAAACAAGTGGATGAAATATCTGACCGGCTTTTGGAGGGTTGTCAATTCGGCGACGAGTGGTTGCTTTGATCTGGTCTGACCGTGTTATCGGATGATGCTCTCGTGATGGCCATCTTTTCAACTGCTGGGTGACCTCTTTTTGGCCTATTTATGAGTTTCCGATTTCAAACACCGGCTCCAGAAAATGCTACATGTGGAAAAAATATGATTGGTTGAAATATAAACTTTTTTTTATAACTTAGAATTTTCTGTGGATTTTGGAAAGACTATGTTCGGAGCCTATGCGCAGAAACCATGATTTTCTCAGTTTGACACTGACCGTTGTTGGGTCAACATCTGGTAGCTGTTATTTTCTTCTACAGTGTCGATGTCTGTGGGTCTGTGTTATGTGTGTTTTAGTAGATAGGTGTGTGAAGGTTAAGTGGATGAATCAGAAGATATTTGATGTATTTTACTATATTAATGGTAAGGCTCCAATTCTAGATCTGTTGGGAATGAAAAGTGCCTCTTTATTGGCAATACTCCCTGGTCCACACTTATCTGGAGTGATACTACTTGTTAGTGTATTATCTATGGATCATATAGAAGTAGTTTTTTTGTTTGACACTAAACTATAGCTGATTTTGAGGCTCGGATTCTTGGGCGTTTGGGATTCAGGCACACCTGTATATTGGCATTATTCCCAGGTCCACTCTAATATGTAATGTTAGTATCTGTTAGGGTACCCTCAATGGAGCAAGTAGAACTTTTCTCCTGGGTTTGACACTAAACTGCTTTTGATGATGAGGCACCATTGAAGAGCTATGTAGAGTACCTCTTCACTGGCATTACTCCCACTTCCACTCTAACCTGGAGTAAAAGAACCTTTCAGGGTACTATCTCTGGGAAAATAGATCTAGTTTCCTGGATTTGATACTTAAATCCATCTAATTGTGAAATATTTGGGAGCAGTTGGTAATAAGGTGTAGCTCTTAATTGGCATTACTCCCATGTCGACTCTGACCTGTATTGGAAGTACCAGTTTTGGTACGATCTATGGGTCAAATAGAACTAGTGTCTTGGGTTTGACACTAACCCTCATATAATCGTAATGCTCCAATTTGAGAGCATTTGTGAATGTTGAGTACCTCTTCATTGGCATTATTCCCAGGTCAACTCTGACCTAGACTGGTAGCACCATTTTGGCTACGACCTAAGGACGAAAGGAACTAGTGTTCTGGGTTTGACATTAAACTGCTTTTGGGAATGTAAAGTGCCTCTTCATTGGCAATACTCCCAGTACCATACCGATCTGGAGTAGTAATAGCTGGTAGGGTACTATCTACGGCTCCAATAACACAAGTGTTCTTCATTTGATACTAAAATAGACCTGATCATGAAACTCCAATTCTAGAGCTTTTGGGAATATAGTGTAACTTTTCATTGGCAAGATGCCCAGGTCCACTCTCACTTGAAATGGTAGTACCAGTTAGGGTAGTAACTGTTCGGGTACCATTTATGGGTTAAATTGAACTAGTGTCCTTCATTTGACACTAAACTGCATCTGATAGAGAGGCTTTAATTCGAGAGATTTTAGTAATGTTGAATACCTATTCATGGGCATTACTCCCAGCACCACCCTGACATGAAATGGTAGAACAAGTTAGGGTCCCTCCTATGAGTCAAACATGATGTTGCAATTCTAGAGCTTTTGAGGATGTAGAATTCATCTTCATTAAATTACTCCCAGACCCACTCTCAATTTATTAGGGTCATACCTTTGAATTAAATTTAACTTGGACTGACACTAATCTGCCTCTGATTGGGCTGCACCAATTCTAGAATTTTTGGCATTAGGGTTTATCTCTTCAGTGGCATTACTCTCAGGTCTACTCTGGCATGGAGTGGTAGTACCCATTAGGGTCCCACCTTCATGTCAAATACAACTAGTGTTCTGGGTTTGACACTAAACTGCATCTGATTGTGAGGTTTCTAATCTATAGCTTTCGGGAATGTAGAGTACCACTTCTTTAACAATGTTGCATACATATATATACTGGATACATACCGACGCAATGATAACAGACGCAGTAATAAACGACGCATGAAGAAAGGACGCAAGAATGAAGGACGCAGGAAGACTTCTTTACAAATATTTTACCTCTCACTTTATTGCAAGGGTTCGAAAGGGTTGTTCAAGGTTTGCATGTGAGAGGGTGCTGGAGACCGAACATAAACTTCATATTTTGACCCCACTGTTATGACCGTCATGTTGTGTCTTTCTTGTTCTCCTGATGTTGGGGTCTACTCCATCGGGGCTTTTCAGAGGGCCCCCTCGGTCGGGTGTGGCCTTCCCTACCACATCTGGTCTCTACTGTCTGGAAGTCTGCTGGCAACTGCTCTGGGACCCAAACTCAACTGAGTTAAATAATAACTCAACGCCCACACGATCGCCTACTGGATCTTTGAAATCGAATATTTAATCATCATCAAGCGGATATAACTGTCATGCAGTTCAGAGGTTACTCTCTTCCGGTGCATGACTGTAATGACACAATGGGACCTTCACCTTGTCCCATATCATAAGCCTTAATACGCCAACGCGATCTTTTTCGATTACTGACCGTTGGAATGTGTCACTTCCTTCCGGTGTATTACCTTGGAATAGTATTTTTGGGCCGGGTCGAAGGTCAAAATATAACAACAACTCCCAGGTCCACTCTAACCAGTGTTTGAAATACCTGTTATGGTAGCATCAAGGAGACAAATAAAAATAGTGTCCTGGGTTTGATACGAAAAAGGAATCTGATCATGAGTCTCTGATTCTTGAGCTTTTTGGAATGGAAAGTACCTCTTCTTTGGCATTACTCCCAGGTTGACTCTGACCTGGGGTGATAGTACCTGTTTGGCTACTATATATGGGCCAAATAGAAAGAGTGTCTTGGGTTTAACAGTAAATTGCATCTGATCGTGAAGCTCTTTGTCAAATAGTCTTTGACAAGGATGAGCACCCTTGGGACAAACTTTGCCCAAATCTTCTGCATCTTCAGTTCCTCGTGAATAATTGTGTATACAGTTCCCACACTGTCATCAAACTGTGCACTTATTGTCTCTATAGATACACGCCGGTCCTTATCCATGAAATTCTTTATTTGGCAATCAACTCTGTTGTTCTGACTTCCTTACTCCTCCCACACCTCTCATCAGCCTTCATACACTCCCTGCCTTCCTTTAATCTCTATGCCACTCAAAAACTGATGCTCGATTCATGCAAGATGCTTCAAAAGCAGTCTGAAGTATTCTTTACGTTTCTGTGGCATTTTTTTCAAGTTTAAAACACAATTTTATTGCATATCGTTCTTCTAAAGTGTCCTCCCATCCAGATTGCATTTTTGAAACTCACCAGCTGTGACTACCAGGCTTTAGAAGGGTGTATTCCAATTGCTGTTGTAGCTGTTCATTCAAAGCTGAAATCATAAAAATAGATCAGTCATCTCATAAGATATATAGCAATAACATACTGAATTTTTAAGAGTCTATAACAATTTTAAATGCCCATACGAAAAAAGTCTGGAAACCTATCGTATGTACCTCGTAACTGTTAGGGTACTATATGAGGGTCAAATATACCTAGCATCCACCCTAAACTGCATCTAAAGTTGAGGCTCCAATTCTAGATCTTTCTAGGAATATGAATATCTCTCATTGGGAAGTCTCCCAGGTCCACTATGGCCTGGATTGGTAGTACCTGTTAGTGCACCACCTAGAGGTCAAATAGAACTAATGTCCAGAGTTTGACACTAAACTGCATCTGTGCATCAGGATCCAATTCTGGAGATTTTGGGAATGTAGGGTACCTCTTCATCGGCATTACTCACAGGCCCACTATGAGCTGAAGTTGATTACCTGTAAGGATACCATCTATTGGTAAAAAATAACGAGTATCCTAGGTTTTAATCTAAACTGCATCTAATGAAGAGGCTCCAATTCTAGAGCTTTAGGGAATGTAGAGTACCTTTTCATTGCATTACTCCATGTTATTCTCTGGTTCACAGTGGTAATACCTGTTAGGGTATCATCTATGAGTCAAATACCACTAGAGTCCTGGGTTTGATACGACACTGCATCTGATCGTTTGGCTCTAATTCTAGATCTATAGGGAATATATAGTACCTCTTCATTGGCATTACTCCTAGCTTTAATGTGGCTTGAAGTGATAGTACCCATTAGGGTACTATCTTTAAGTCAAATTGAACTAGTGTCCTGGGTTTATTACTAAACTGCTTCTGACCATTAAGCTCAAATTTTAGAGCTATTTGTATTGTGGAGTAAATGTATATGGGCATTACTCCCAGGTTCTTCATTACCCAGTGTGGTAGTACCTATTAGGGTACCATCTAGAGGTCATATAGAACTAAGGTCCGGGGTTTGACACTCAAATACATCTGCTTATGAAGCTCCAAGTTTATAGCTTTTGTGAATGTAGATTACCTCTTCATTGGCATTACTCTAACCAGAAATGGTAGTAATTTTTAGGGTACCATGTATGGGTCAAATAAAACTTGTGTCCTGGGTTTGACACTAAACAGCACATCATAGTAAGGCTCCAATTTGAGAGCTTTTGGGATTGGGCACTACCTCTTTATTATCAATACTCCCAGGTCCACTCTGAGCTGGAGCAGTAGTACCTATTAGTGTACTATCTCTGTGTCAAATAGAACTAGAATCCTGGGTTTGACATTAAACATCATCTGAGTATAAGACTCCAATTCAGAAGCTTTTTGGAATGTAGAGTAACTCTTCATTGGCATTACTACCAGGTTCACAATGACCTGCATTGTCAGTATCTGTTACAGTACTATCTATGAGTTAAAAGAACTTGTGTCCTTCTGCAGACAATATCAATTGGGTCAGAAGGAGCCTGCCATCCTTTCATCCTACACTGCTCAATAAGTTCTTGATATTTAGTGAGCTTACTCTCATGAGACTCTGCCATGTTTTCCTCCCACAATACCATTAACTCCCACATGATCACTTGCTTCATCCAATTCAAAACAAGAATCATGTTTGGACGAAGTTGTGTTCGAAGAATATAATCAGGGAATTTCAGCTGCTCATCCAAATCAACAAATAACTTCCAATCTGGGATTGTGCTAAGTAGCAACGTTTTTCCTGACAGTGCTGATCGAACATTCCCTCCTGCCTTAAGAAAATGATTTTCCTGCTGACAGGCTTGGATGTGCCGGTTTGAAGGCATTTGTTAAATACATTTGTAATTATTCCCAGCACCTGATTATGATGTCAGCATCACTGACCCAACATCCATCACCCAATGCCATAGTGCAACTACTGAGTATATGTTTAAGCGATCCTCTCTTTTCAAACAGTAGGCATTGTGGAGTCACAGCCTTCCCCCAGGTGTTACAATTTTCTGGTCTCAGTATTGTATTATAAACAGCCTGGATGAGGAATCAAATGTGGACAAAGTTTGAAGTACAAATATTCAACCAGCTAACTTTCCTTTTTAAAATACCATCCCATTGGGTCAAGGCACCCTGTTGACCTAACACAACCATTTTGCCATATTTTAATTCTTCCAAACCAAAAAACTCTGTATACATGCATATTTCAATTTCTTCAAAGATAGATGTCATTGTGATTATCTTTGAGAAGTCAAAATGTGATCATCGATGGAGAGAAACAGATTGTAAGAGATTCATTTCTTTTATGTGTTTCAGTGCATCAACTTATCTTAATTGATGATTTAGTTGAAGATCAATATTCCTTTTTTTATTGGTAGATATTTGTATGAATTTCTTTTAACATTGGAAATTATTTTAAGTGAATTCCAAATTTTTTTTACTATCAAATATTCTTAATCAAAAAATGTATGGAAATGATTGTATTGAAAAATGATAAAAAACACTCTTATTTTAATGATATAAATTTGCTTATTTTAGTGCGGATTTCAAATATAATATTTTATTGTGTGTCAAAACGAACATTGTTAAAAAGACATCCAAGATGGATGCTATTGTAAATATTCATCACATTATTGGGCATTATTTCCATGTAAATGATAAAGAGAATTATTAGTGTTGAATAACAATAATTGAAACCATTTAACTGCGTGTAAACAAATGAGCTTTGGCTCATTAAAAAATGAAGTTGCAATTAAACTTTTCATATAAAAAGAATATATATACATATATATATAAAGGAACAGGATTGTTATTGAATAGTCCACCAGAGTTGATGTGCCATAAAACACAACCAAACACTTACAAACAAATCTTGTCTCACTCTGATCAGCTGTTGTAAGAGATTAATTTATTATCTTTCATTAAAGAATTTTGGGGAATTTGACTCAGGAAGCATCAGCTGCCAACCTTGCACTGCCAGGAAAATAACACATTCCTTTCCATTTTTCTCAAGTTAACTCTTACCATCTGTGAATCGAAAATAGATGTTTTACATATTATTTGTATTACATAAGTGTACTTGAAACCATAAATATTTGTGTAATTTATTTGTGATAAGAATTCTTGTAAACAAATGATTTCTATTAAATTTCTATCAAATAGTAATAGTTTTTTGAAACTACGTTTTATAACTCCTTAGGCATGGATATTCTCGTAAAAAATATATACCCAATTCAACGAAACAATTTTCTGAAAGAGAACAGATTAGTTTTATTGCCTGATAAAAAAGAAGGATGTCAATAGAATGAATTTTTTTTGTTTTGGCACAGACCATTAATGAAAAAGTTCTTTTCTACAAAGACTGCCGAAAGTGAAAAGGCAAAATAGATACAACAGACATACGGAGGAATATAATACTTTTAAATAGACTGAATTTTCTGCTTTTAAACATTATCTATCGATATTTGTAAATGCATTTTTGTCACCAATGAATAAAAATATGTATGAGGAACTTTGAAAGTTCTATACCAACAGAAACAACCTGCATTTTTACAGCAGTGTTGATAGCATTGTTTATCTGAAAAATAATATCCTCACAGTTCATTATTTATTGGCTTGATTTTTACTGATTAATTGACCAAAATCCATTTCATGAGTAAACATCTTTTTGACTATAGCTTCAGATTTGTATTACTAAACTCCAACCTCTCCTGCCATATCACCAACATCTATATCTGTTTTTGTATGATTTCTAATAAAATATGAAACAATTTTTTTAGAGAGATTGCCTTATAAGTTATCATTGGCAATGATGGTGACTATGTAGAAAAATAAAGTTTTATAGCTGAAAGGTTATTTTATCCAACAGTATTATTGATTTGTTTGTATCTTGTATTTTTTTATCTCTATAATGAAAAATATAAAATGTTTAAAATACATAAAAGTTGCATATAAATTCTCAAAAAAATGTAGATTGGGTAAATATTTTTATTCCATCATTTTGTAAAAAATAGATTTCTTCTCTGAATATTTTTTTAAGATTTGAATGTTTTGCTTTTCATGAAATATATTTGCTTATTATTCTTTTTTTAGAGTGTCCTCGTGGAACTTTTGGTGATGGCTGTCTGTTAAAATGTCATTGCAAATATAATAGGAAATGCAATCATATTAACGGCACATGTCCATCTGGCGGGTGTGCCGCTGGTTTCAAGGGAGATAACTGTCAAGAAGGTAAAGTCTTTTTGTTTTTTAGGATAAAAATTATGCTTCTATAAGAATATCAAATTAAAAACATTTAAGTTTTAATATTTTAATCACTATCCAAAATTTTTTGTTCTGTACCATCTATTACAATGAGAAGAGTTATGAACATGGAACATTATTTTTTATTTCATTTTATCAATATTATATTTTGGCAAGTACATTCTACAGTCTTCATCGGATTTTCCTGGGGAAAGAAGGTGTTTATTTTCTGGAAAAAGTTGCAACATATTGGTATATGAGAATCGTTGTTTAGATTGGGTTAAAAAATTTCTTTTCCTTCATGCAACATTATCTTTTTTTATGGACAGTACAGCTGAAGAAGGCCATAGAAAGGATTGGCTAAAATATGTTGGCATAATGAAAGAAAAAAAAAAGGGAGATTTAATCATGCAAAAAATGTAGAATTTATGTCAATGCAAATGTATGTATTTATTGAATGTCTTCAAAATTGAAGGATTTGACACATAATCACGTTTAAAGTAGAGGCTATTTGGTCTGAATTCAGTTTTTCTTTGACTACCCTGTTTCTTGTAGAAAGACTAAAGGATGAAGTCTACCCTACTATTTATCAATAACTGTATGAGGAAGATAGAGGTCCCATCCTTTCCCGAGGGTAATAGTATGAACTGAAATTTGTCATTTACACATTGTTGCTGTTGTGACGTGATATAAAATATTTATCCCAAGACGGGAGTTTATTTTTCGCACGTGTGAAGTCGGGGCAGTCTGGCACTTGATCCCTCACAGAATAAGTCCTAGATACGAGTCCCTTTTCGGGCATATGGGAACTGGCAGATAATGTGGGGGTTAATTTCGGCCAATTCAACGGAATCATTTTCTGAAATAGGACAGATTAGTTTTATGGCCAGATAAAAAAAGAAGGATGACAGCGGAACCAAGTTTTATGTTGTTTTATTTTATTTTATTTTTTTTGACACAGACAATTCATGAAAAAGATCTTTTCTACAAAGACTGCCTAAAGTGAAAAGGCAAAATAGATACAACAGATATACGGAGGACTATAATACATTTAAAATATCCAATTTTCAGCTTTTAAAAACTATTTATCGACATTTGTCGAAGCATTTTTGTCACCATAGAATAAGCGTGTGCATGAGGAAGTTTGAAAAATATACCCCAACAGAAACAACCAGCATTTTCACAGCAGGCTTGATGGCATTGTTTATCTGAAAAATAATATCCTCAAAGTTCATCATTTATTGGCTGGATTTGTACTGATTGTACTGACCAAAATCCATTTCATGGGTAAACATCTTTTTGACCATGACTTTACATTTGCATTATAAAAGCCCAACCTCTCCTGCCATATCACCAACATCTATATCTGATGTTGTATGATTACTAATAAAATATGAAACACTATTTTAGAGAGGTCATCTTATAAGTTATCATTGAAAACGGTGGTGACTATGAAGAAAAATAATGTTTTGTAGTTGAAAGGTTAATTTATCCAACAGTATTATCGATCTGTCTGTATCTTGTATTTTTCTGCTTCTGTAATGAAAAATATAAAATGTTTAAAATATTTATAAGTTGCATATAAATTCTAAAAAAAAAATGTAGATGGAGCAAATATTTTTATTCCATCATTTTGTAAAAACTAGATTTCTTCTCTGAATATTTTGTTTAAGATTTGAAGGATTTGCTTTTCATGAAAATTATTCTTTTTGTAGCGTGTCCTTATAGAACTTTTGGTGATGGCTGTCAGTCAACATGTCATTGCGACGATGATAGACAATGCAATCATATTACTGGCAAATGTCTATTTGGTTTGTGTGCAGCTGGTTACAACGGAGATAACTGTCAAGAAGTCATTTTGCTTTTTTTAGGATAAAAATTTTGCTCCTATAAGAATATCAAATTGAAAGCATTTAAGTTATAATATTTTACTCACTATCCAAAATTCTTTGTTCTGTACCATCAATTACAATGTGAAGAGTCATTAACACTGAACATTTTTTCTATTTCATTTAATCAATGTTATATTTTGGCAAGTCAATTCTTCAGTCTTCATCGTATTTCTCTGGGAAAGGAATGTGTCTGTTTTCTGGAAAAAGTTGTTTAAATTGGGTTGAAAATTTTCTTTTACCTCACTCGACCTTATCTTTTCCTATGGACATTATAGCTGAAGAGGATCATCGAATGGATTGGCTGAAATGTGTTGGCATAATGAAAGATACAAAAGGGAGATTTAATTATGCAAAATATGTAGAATTTATTCCTATGCAAATGTATGTATTTATTCAATCTCTGTTAAAAGAAGGATTTGACACGCAATCACTTTTAAAGTGGAGGCTATCTGATTTGAATTCAGTTTCTCTTCGACTACAATGTTTCTTGTAGAAAGACTAAAGGATGTAGTCTGCCCTACTATTTACCAATGATTGTGGGAAAAAGAAATAGAATCCAGCCTTTCCGAAGGGTAATAGAATGAATTGAAATTTGTCATTTACACATTGTTGTTATCTTTATATATATATATATATATATGTGTGTGTGTGTGTGTGTGTCCATGTATATGTTTAGAATTTATATAAATACATATTTATGTATGTGTTTATTTAGGGTTTTGTGTTTGTGCATGTATATATATTTTTTTTTTTTTCAGTGTTTTTCTGAGTGTATATAAATGTGCATGTTTGTACATATGTATATATATATATACATGAGTTTATGTGTATGTCAGTGTGTTTTTATGTGTATGCATGTGCATTTGGTTCCGTATCTGTGTATTCGTTAAGGGTCATCATTCCTTTATCAAGTTTGATATTTCAAGGAATACACCCACAGGTGCCCCTGACTACATCGTCAGTGATGCTCTTCTAAAAATCTTTAGGTATTTTGGGGTTTTCAACATCATGCACATCCACTAAGGTGATCCAGCTAGTGTTGATCAGCCACCAGCTTGTGGACAGGAACTAAACAGCAGGAAAAAAGAAAATCACAAAAATATTCAAAGAAACTTTATAGAAAGTAGCTCCGGTGGAACATCCAATCAAATGTGTCTCTGAGTAATCCCTTTCTATAAAAAACAAAAAGGCAGGGAACCGAGGAAATGTTTTCCCTCCAAACAGAGAAAGTAATTGCCCAGAGACGCACCTTAACGCACAGAACAGACGAAAAAGTACGAGGCGGAAATAGACAACTCCCTATACTTTTAAAACTATTTTCAAATCCCCAAAACAATAAAAACTCCTCCTGTCTTAAATAAAAGAACCGCTTATATAACCAAGACAGTAAATAATTAAAATGATTTTTTAGCCAGAGTTTTTTAGGATGATTTTTTGCTGGAGAAGTTGGTTTGTTAGTAGCGAGGGAGGTGTTGTAACGTATGTGTGTTTAAGCTTGTTGTGCTTTCTCGCTTAGTGTTGTTAGTCCCCTCACTAAGTTTTAAGGGTAAATAAAGGTAGAATGATGAAGAAGTAAGATGGCGAAGGTCGAAATATATTTTTATGAATAGGTTTTTATTTGCTGCATGGAATATTTGGGTTTGCTTTTGGTGCTGCAAGACTCGTGAAGGGTTGTGAGTATTGAGGCGAAATTGAGTTATGAGAAGTTGAGATGGTTCAGATGGCAGCATGTGTCGTCAGATGTGTGAGGGATTGTGTTCGTTGGATTTTGACGAAAGACATTGTTGCAGTTGTAGGAATTGAACTTTGGATGTCACCGTGTAGTTTTGAGTGTCTGGTATTTGGGGAGAGTATGTGTTATCTCCATTAAGGTGGACCAGAGGTGAATTGAGAGCTAGCATGTTGAGAGCGGGATTACACTCAGATCGACATAGCCAATTTTAGGGTGACATAAAGTTGTGCCTGTGCAAGGCATGTTGAATGTATCTAATTTATATTCAACTGGGATTCCTTGTAAGGAATCCATAAATTAGATGGGTTCCCTCGTGTATCCATGTTGCAACTGCTGCTATTTTAGCGCCGCAGTGAGATGTCTGGACTGGGCGGCGTTGTCCAGCTAAAAAGCATCGCTATTGAGGAATCGCCAGTGTGACGTCTGCACTGGTCGGCGTTCTCCAGCCAAAGAGGGTGTGTTTGGCAGCTTACCCGATTTTCTGGCCGGAAATAAAAGTCCGGGCTGAATAGGATAAGTCATCCTGATTGGGTGAAATTAAGTGTCGAATTAGATTGCGCGCCAAACCAAAATACGAAAATTTTCTCTTCTCTACAATTTCTAACAAAGAGTATTTAGCAGCAACAAATTACAAAACTTAAAAAAAAAAAAATCATTCTATCATTTGCTATTAATAACCCCAATCCACTCAAATAATCCCCCCTCCGCAACATAAATCGGTCCAATTACCTCATTTAAAATATACTTTATGCAAAACGACTAAGAATATTAAGTACAAAAATTATCCCTTAAAACAAACAAATAGGATATGATAACACATCAACGTCATGTGATAATATCTATCTATCTATCTAAAGTAAAGTTGGTGACTCTAGTCGAGGGTGACCAGAAGGCTCCCTTCTCAATAGCTACTAAACCAAGGTGTGGGGGATGGTGCTACTCGTTTACCTGGAATGTTCCACTTTACCCTTGATACGTACCTTTTTTTTTTGCTGAGTGTTAAGCAAGTAAGTATCAAGCGCCATTTTTAAAATCTTTGGTATGACGCGACCTGGCATTTAACCCAGGTCTCCTGGACCATTGGCAAACACTTTACCCACTAGACCATAGCACAGGAAGCACTATTGTACTCGACAGAGCAAAAACAAGAAAAAACAAAAAAAAACGAATAAAGCTCTCATTGTCCCCAATGTTGACTTAAATAAATGTTTGTCACACAGTTGTGTCAAGATATAATCTAAGTCCGGGTAGAGAAAAAAAAATAATGATTGTTCATTCCGTTGAAACTACTTGCTCCCTTAATCCACAGTCAACTAGAATCCTTTCTGTGGTGTCTGTGATTAACCTGATCGATGTCGTTTTATTTCTACCAGCTAACCCCAAATTGAATAAGGCTTTACAAAGCGACCGAGCCACGAACCCTCTGCCACTAATTTCAATTAGATCACAGTGAACCTGCCATCTTTTCATCTTAGACTGCTTGACAAGTTCCTGATATTTAGTGAGCTTTCTCTCGTGAGAATCTGCCATGTTTTCCTTCCACGATACTGACAACTCCGAGATGATCACTTTCTTCATCGTATTTGAAACAAGAATTACGTCTGGTCGATGTTGTGTTCGAAAAAAAAAAAAACGATCAGGGAATTTCAGAAGCTCATCGAAATCAACAAATAACTCCCAATCTAGGGCTGTGATAAGTAGCGAGGTTTTTACTGACAGTGCTGATCGAACATTCCCTCCGGCATTAACAAAATTGATTCTCCTGCTGATAGGCTTGTATGTGTTGGTTCGAAGGCATTTGTTAAATACCTATGCAATTACCCTCAGCCCCTGATAATGACACCAGATATACCGTCCATTGCCCAATGCCCTAGTGCAGCAACTGAGTATGTTTTTAAGCGATCATCTATTTTCACACAGTGGGCATCGTTGAGTCTCAGGCTTCCCCCAGGTGCGAACATTTGCTGGTCTCAGTATTGTATCATAAACAGCCTGGATGAGGAATCGAATGTGGACGAAGTTTGAACCACTAATGTCCGACCAGCAAACTTTCCTTTTTAAATACCATCAAATTGAGTCCAGGCACCCTTTTGGCCTAGTCCAACAATTTTGCCCAATCTTAATTCTTCTACACCAGCTCTGACCCCATTCTGGAGGAGGTGTCGATATTTTTTACCCGTGGCTCTTCTGATATCTTTGCTGGTACAATAGCCAAGACCAGTACGACCTACAGCTACTCTGCCAACCAGAGGATTGTGCCTCAAACTTTCTCCTATGATCTGCAATTCAAGTGAAGAATTCCATCTCCTACCTGTGCGCAATTCTATACCGGCTGTTTCTACTTCCGGGTCCTTAAACATCATCACCTCCCACATGATTACTTGCTTCATCATATACGAAACAAGAATCATGTCAGGCCAAAGTTGTGTTCGAACAAAACGATCAGGGAATCTCAGCAGAACATCCAGATCAACAAATAACTCCCAATATGGGGCTGTGCTAAATAGCGATGTATTTACTGACAGGGCTGATCAAACATTCCCTCTTGCTTTAAGAAAATTGATTCTCTTGCTGACAGGCTTGTTCGAGGTGCATGCGTAAGTTTCAAGACTTTTTTTCGTACAGGCATTTAGAATTGTCGCAGGCTCTTGATATTTCAGTATGTTATTGCTGTATATGTTATAAGATGACTGACCGATTTTTATGATTTCAGCTTTAAATGAACAGCTACAGCAGCAATTGGAATACACCCTACTAAAGCCTGATTGTCACAGCTGCTGAATTTCAAAAATGCAATCTGACACTTTAGAAGAACGATATGCAATAAAATTCTGTTTTAAATTTGGAAAAAAATCCCACAGAAATGAATGGAATGCTTCAGACTGTTTTTCGACCGAACATCTTGCATGGATCGAGTATCAGTATTTGAGGGGCAGAAGAGATTCAAGGAATACAGGGAGTCTGTGAGGGATGATGAGAGGTGTGGGAGGAGTAAGGAAGTCAATACACCAGAGTTGATTGGTCAAAGGGTTAGGGTTAGGGTTACTATGCTGAGGTTTTAAGGGAGTTCAGCCAGAGATTCCGCCGGAAGAGGCCAGCACTCTTCAAATCGGGTCAGTGGCATTTCCACCAGGACAATGCACAAGTCTACAACTCCATCCTTGTCACAGACTATTTGACCAAGATGGGCATCAAGACAGTTCCTCACCCTCCCTATTGTCCAGACCTTACTCCCTGTGACTTTTGGTTCTTCCTTAATCTCAGATGCTGTTGTTATGAGACAATTGAGGAGATGAAAGTTGCTCTGATGAAGGCCATTGAAACTTTCACACAAGAGAACTTTCATGGGGCCTTCCAGAAGTTGTTGGAACGGTACAACAAGTGCATTGCAGCCGAAGGAGATTTCTTCGATGGGGACTAGAGTTTCATGTGTGTACTATCAATAAAAGTATCCATACGAAAAAAGTCTGGAAACTTATCGTATGCCCCTCGGATGTGCTGGTCCGAAGGCATTTGTTAAATACCTTTGTAATTACCCTCAGCACCCGATTATGATGTCAGTGATAAAGTCCATTGCCCAATGCCCAGGTGCAGC
This sequence comes from Sepioteuthis lessoniana, assembly GCA_963585895.1. Lineage (NCBI taxonomy): Eukaryota > Metazoa > Mollusca > Cephalopoda > Myopsida > Loliginidae > Sepioteuthis > Sepioteuthis lessoniana. The sequence continues at coordinate 87,126,773 of OY757928.1, forward strand.
CAATGAGAAGGTGTATAATATTAGGGCATATGATATTACCATTCAAACATAAATGGCAGTACGTTGTAGAGTTCTGTTGCCTCTTTTTATATTCTAAGAAAGAAAATAAAATAATGAAGGCGTTGATATTGACAGTTTTCAATCTTGTAGTTTAATGACAGCTTGAGAGGAAGTTTTTCCTTGTGCCGTGAGTCGAAGAAGTTAGTCGAAGAAGTTAGAATGACAATTGTAAATGGTTGTGTATCATAAACAGCCTGGATGAGGAATCGAATGTGGACGAAGTTGGAACCACAAATGTCCTACCTGCTAACTTTCCTTTTTAAATACCATCCAAATGAGTCCAGGCGTCCTATTGGCTTAATGCAATCATTTTGCCAAATCTTATTTCTTCTACATCAGCTCTCACCTTGTTTTTGAGGAGGTGTCGATATTCTTTACCCATGGCTCTTCTCATATCTTTGCTGGTACAATAGCCAAGACCAGTACGACCAACATCTACTCTCCCAACCAGAGGTTTGTGTCTCAATCTTTCTTTTGCAATTCAAATGAAGCATTCCATCTCCTACCCGTGCACACTTCTATACCGGCTGTTACTACTCTCGGCTCCTTGGATTTCTTAAACATTATCACCTCTCTGGTTTTGGTGACCATGTATTCTTCCGTTAGCCTCTTGAATAGAAGTTGTAAAGTGCTTGTTGGCCCATATAAAGCAATACTGTTCAGTCTCTCTGGTAAACTCAACCACTTCCGTTGGTATCTGATAATCTTCTCCATAGCTATCAAAATTGTCATTGTAATATTATATATTATAATAGGCCATAATAATCTTAGCATGATACTATTACATAATAGAAATTTAACCTCTGTAGTAATTTTTGGTAATTGTTTTAATATTTCAATTTTTATAGATCCACTAGTCTCATTTAAACGTTTCGAGTATCAAATTTACGACAGAACTCCATGTGTAAATCAATTCTATTAAGAAATATATACATACAAATACAGACCCCCCCACACACACATATATATATATATATATGATGAAAAATGTATATCCATTTTTATTTAAAAGTCTTCAAAGATAGATATCATGGTGATGATCCTTTTGTCATTTTAATATCATATGTACCATAGCCCAATACGGCCAAGTGCGAAATAGACATCGAATGTTGGTAACATATATACATAGAACATAGGAATCTTGAAATTCGAAAACACATAACGACTACTTTGTGAGCCAACAAATGATTAATTTTAAATTGAATTATTAGTATGAGACAGAAATAGCTCAATTGTGTGCAAATAATGAATAATGTTTTACAAAATTATTTGTGTTAGATAGCAATACTTGAAACTATTTAATGACTTGGATATAAAATTAAACAGCATTTAATTGTGAGACTACATTCCTGGTATTTGGGGAATGACGAGTATTATGTCCTTCCCATGACTTCCAGGTTCACTTTCACTCTGAATGGTAGTACCTGTAAGGGTTACATCTCTGAGTCAAATAGAACTTTTTAATCTTTTATGAAAGATTATTATTTTTAAACAGAATTATTATTGTTAGATATCAATAATTAAATCTATTTAACTGTGAGCAAAAAATAATAAATATCAAAGGGAATTATTGGTGTTGAATAACAATAATTGAAACCATTTAAGTGTGTGTAAAAAAATGAGCTTTTAACTCCTTACAAAAAAGTTACACAGACCACTCATGGAAATGAATAAGCGTTTGCATGAGAAACTTTGAAAAATCCAGACCAGCAGAAACAATCTGCTTTTTCACAGCAGTGTTGATGGCATTGTTAACTGGAAAATAATATCCTCACAGTTCATCATTTATTGGCTGGATTGGTACTGATTAATTGACCAAAATCCATTTCATGGGTAAATATCTTTTCGACAATAGCTTCACATTTTCATCACTAAACCAGAATCTCTTCTGCCATATTGCCAAAATCTAAGTCTGATATTGAAGGATTACAAATAAAAATGCAAAGAACAATTTTAGAGAGACCATCTTTTAAGTTTTCATTGACAATGGTAGTGAATATGTTGAAAAATAAAGTTTTGTAGCTGAAGGGCTAATTTTTCCAATGGTATTATTGATTTAAATTCTTAAAAAAAAAAGTTGTAGATGGAACAAATATTTTTATTCCATCATTTTATAAAAAATAGATTTGTTCTCTGAATATTTTGATTAAGACTTGAATGATTTGCTTTTAATGAAATATATTTGCTTATTAATCTTTTTTTAGTGTGTCCTGATAGAACTTTTGGTGATGGCTGCCAATTCAAATGTCATTGCAAATATAATTGGTCATGCAATCATATGACTGGCAAATGTCCATATGGTTGGTGTGCAGTTGGTTACAAGGGAGATAACTGTCAAGAAGGTAAAGTCTTTTTGTTTTTTTAGGATAAAAATTATGCTCCTATAAGAATATCAAATTGAAAGCATTTAAGTTTTAATATTTTCCTCACTATCCGAAATTCTTTGTTCTGTACCATCAATTACAATGAGAAGAGTCATGAACATTGAACATTTTTTCTATTTCATCTAATCAGTGTTATATTTTGGCTAGTCCATTCTACAGCCTTCATCGGATTTTTATGTGGAAGAAAGGTGTTGATTTTCTGGTAAAAGTTGGTACCCATTGGTATATGAGTATCGTTGTTTTAATTGGGTTAAAAGAATTTCTTTTACTTCACTCGACCTTATATTTTCCTAAGGCCAGTACAGCTGAAGAAGACCATAGAATGGATTGGCTGAAACGTGTTGGCATAATGGAAGATACAAATGGGAGATTTAATAATGCAAAAAATATAGAATTTATGTCTATGTAAATGTATGTATTTATTCAATATCTACAAAATTGGAGGATTTGATACATAATCACTTTTAATTAGAGGCTCTCAGCTTTGAATTCAGTTTCTCTTCGACTACACTGTTTCTTATACAAAGGTTAAAGGGTGCAGTCTACCCTACTATTAATCAATGATTGTGTGAGAAAGATATAGATTCGAGCCTTTCCCAAGGGAAATAGTATGAATTAAAATCTTTCATTTACACATTGTTGTTATCTTTAAAGATATATATATATATATATATATATATATATATATATATGTGTGTCTGTTTGTGTCCATACATATATATATATGTATCTGCAATTTTTGCGTGTGTATATAAATGTGTACGTTTGTACATATGTATATATATATATATATATATATGCATGAGTTCAAGTGTATGTGAGTGTGTTTGTATGTGTATGCATGTGCATTTGTTACCCTATCTGTGCATTTTTTAAGGGTCATCATTCCATTGTCAACTTGGATATTTCAAGCAATACACCTACAGGTGCCCCTGACCACATCGTTAGTGATGTTCTTCCCAAGATCTTTAGGTATTTTGGGTTTTTCAACATCATACACCTCCATTAAGGTAACCCAGCTAGAGTCGATCAGCTACCAGCTTGTGAACAGGAACTTAACAGCAGCAAAAAAATCCCAAAAATTTCCATGAGATTTTATAGAAAGTAGCTCCAGCGGAACATCCCATCAAAAATGTCTCCGAGTAATTCCTTTCCTATAAAAGAAAGGGGGGGAACCGAGGAAATGTTTTCCCTCCAAACAGAGAAAGTGATTGCCCAGAGACTCACCTTAATGCTCAGAACAGACTAAAAAGTAAGCACTTCCATACAAGGCGGAAATAGACAACTTCCAATACTTTTAAAACTATTTTCAAATCCACAAAACAATAAAAACTCCTCCTGTCTCAAATAAAAGTATCGCTTGCATAACTGAAACACTAAATAATTAAAATCGTTTCTAACAAGGAGTATTTAGCAGCAACAAATTACAAAATGGCCAAAAAATCATTTTATAATTTGCTATTAATAACCCCAATACATTCAAATTACCCCGCTCCGCAAAATAAATCAATTCAATTATCTCATTTAACATATGCTTTATGCAAAATGACTAAAAATATTAAGTACAAAATTATGGCTTAAAACAAACTAATAGGATATGACAACACAACAACGTCATGTGATATTATCTAACTATCAATCTATCTATATATATATATACATTAGCACAGCAAGTACTATTGTACTCTACAGAGCAAAACAAAAAAAAAAAACACATGTCACGCAATTGTGTCCAGATATAATTTAAGTATGGTTAGAGACAAAAAGATAATGTCATTTTGCTGACATTTCCAAGTTTAATAAAAGAAATGGCCAATGCCTTGATGGAGAATGTGAAAAGGGATACACACGAGAAACTTGCCAAACAAATAAGAAAATTATTCTTTAAACATTTTTCGTGTAGTTCTGAAATAAATATCTTTTCAAATTGAATACATTTCTACATTCACCAAATAAAAAAGGAAAAATCTTTAATGATTCAATTAGAGAATAATAATTCGTATTTAACTGGTAAATATTTGCAAGAATTGGTTTCCAAATAGGATATTTATTTCAATTAAATTCCTAATTTCTTATTGTCAAATATTCATAATAAAGAAATGTGAGGGAATGATAATGTTGACTATTCTGACAGATGTGTTCAGCCACTGGTTCATTCAGGGAATCAATCCAGGTAGAATTAGTAGGGGAGTGAAATGTGAGGGAATGATAATGTTGACTATTCTGACAGATGTGTTCAGTCACTGGTTCGTCCAAGGAGTCAATCCAAGTAGAATTAATAGGGGAGTGAAATGTGAGGGAATGATAATGTTGACTATTCTGACAGATGTGTTCAGTCACTGGTTCGTCCAAGGAGTCAATCCAGGTAGAATTAGTAGGGGAGTGAAATGTGAGGGAATGATAATGTTGATAAATGAATCACAGAGCGTTTTGTGTGTATTTTCATGATCATTTTATCCGCTTACCTGGTCTCCTGGTTCATGAGTTTGGCAGCTATCTCAACAACTTTCTGCACCTTGAGAAGGCGGAAGCGGCTGGCTGTGAGGGGCTGGTTACACAGTGCGAAGTCCGTGATGTGTTAAAGCAGGTCAGCCTTACCAAGTAGCCAGGACTGGATGGTTCGTTTTACAATGTGTACTTAAAGATCTTGCATATGTTTGAGACTATCCTGAGAGATGTGGTCAATCACTGTTTCGCCCATGGAGCCAATGCTGGTAGCATTAGTAAGGGAGTGATCCCATTGCTGAGGGAAGGTGACATGGATGTTTCGGAGAAACAAGATGACTACTGGCCGATAACCCTTCTAAACATAGAGTTGAAGAATTTTGCACGGATCTTGGCAAACCATTCGCTGATTATTGTTGGGAATCTGATCACACCTGAGCTGAACTACATTGTGAAGAGGAGATCAATCTAGAACAATCTGCACCTAATGTGCGTGTGAATAGAAGATGGCACGAATACAGTGCTGATCAGTTTGAATCAGTACAAAGCCTTCAATAGGTTGGAATATCGATTTTTGTTTACCGCCAAGTTCGAATCAGATTTCTGCAAATGGATTAGCATGCTGTTGGTTGTCATATGGCTTTTTTTGCGGGAATCTTTGATGAGGGTGTCGAAGAGCAAGGTTGATGTGGCTTTTCCCAAAGTTGCATCTAACGTTGACGCTAAGGGTCATTGTAAATGAAGGGATGAAGCACTGTTTCTCAATGAGTGTCGTTAGGCTCCCTCTCAAGATTTCTTGGTTCAATGAATTTCTTGGTCTCTGGTTTACCTTGCAAATTTGTCAGTCGATTGTAAGTGAATATCAAATTTAACATGTACATAGTTTTCTGCTAATGTGACCTTGTGCCTGACTAAAATGTTAAGTCTAAAGAACTACTTATTTCAATCTACGTGTATTATCAGTACCACTTCAATGGCATTACTCCCAGGTTAACTTAGTCCTAGAGTGATTGTACCTGTTAGAGTACTATCTCTGAGTCAAATAGAACTAGTGTCCCTGGTTTGACACTAAACTGTATCTGATGGTAAGACTCCAATTGGTGATGTAAAGTGCCCCTTCTTTGCAATACTCCCAGGTTCACACATATCTAGAGTGATGCTACCTGTTAGGGTACTATCTACGGATCATATAGAAGTAGTTTTCTTCATTCGACACTAAACTACAGCTGATCGAGAAGCTGGAATTCTTGGGCCCTTAGGAATAGGGCATACCCCTATATTGGTATTGGTATACATGAAGTGGTAGAGTAACAAAAAAAAATAGACTACTTCCAACTCCTATCGAACAAACACTGCTTGAAATCGGTTTAACTGTATTATCACTAAATGAGCTTTGCTGGTCTAAACCTTGCTAACTATGAACTATTTGTTTTAAAATTATACATATTGTATACATGTACAATCTATGTTTAGCATTGAATAACCCGTTGTGGGTGATGTGCCATAAAACCAATATTTACCTCCCTCCCAATCCAAGGACTTTTGACCATAGGGTGTACCATTTCAGTGGCATTTCTCCCAAATTCACACCGATCTGGGTTTGATGTTCCAATTAGGGTACCATCCATATGTCAAACAATTCGAGTTGTGACCCAAAACTGCATCTGATGGTTAAGCTCTAATTTTAGAGCTTTTGGACTGAAGAATACCTCTGCATTGTCATTACTCCCAGGTCAACTCTGCCTTGATTGGTGGTATCTGTTAGGGTACTATCTATGGGTCAAAAAGAAATATTATCCTAGGCTTGAGACTAAACAGCGACTGATGGTAAGGCTTCGAATCGAGAGATTTTGGCAATGTTAAATTCCTCTTCATTGACATTACTCCAAGGTCCACTGTAGCCTGAAATGTTAGTAACTGTCAGCATACCATCTATAGGTCAAATAGAACAAGTTTCTTGTGTTTGACACTAAACTGCATCTGATGGTGAGGCTTCCAATCAAGAGATTTTGGGAATGTTGAATTTCGATTCAGGTCCTCTCTGGCCTGAATTTTGGTAAATTTTTGTCAGGGTACCATCTATGGGTCAAATAGAACAAGTGTCTGGTGTTTGACACTAAACTGCATACTGTAGTGAAGCTCCAGTTTGAGAGCTTTTGGGATTGTACAGTACCTCTTCATTGGCATTACTCCCCGGTCCACCCTGACATGGAGTGGTAGAACCCTATGTGGTACCAAGTTCGAGTCAAATACCAGTATTGTGCTGGGTGTGACACTAAACTTCATCTGATTGTGAAGTTCCTAATCTAGAGCTTTCAGGAATGTAGAGTATCATTTCTTTGACAACTCCCAGGTCCACTCTGACCAGTATTGGAAGTACCTGTAATGGTATCATATTGGGGACAAATAGAAGTAGTGTCCTGGGTTTTATACTAAAATGCATCTGATCATGAGACTCCGTTTCTTGAGATTTTGTGAATGTAGAGTACCTCTTCATTAGCATTACTCCCAGGTTGACTCTGACCTGGAGTGATAGTACCTGTTTGGCTCTAATATGCATCAAATAGAGTGTCCTTGGTTTGACAATAAATTCCATCTTATCGGGAGGCTCTGTTTATAGAGGTTTCGGGAAGGTAAAGTATGTCGTCAATTGGGTCACTATGAGGTACGCTCTGAACTTGAGTGGTATTACCTGTTAGGTTACTATATATGGGTCAAATATACCTAGCATCCACCCTGAACTACATCTGGAGGTGAGGCTCTAATTCTAGATCTTTTCAGGAATATGAAGTACCACTTGGCAACACTCCCAGGTCCACTATGACCTGGAGTGATAGTACCTGTTTGGATACCATCTAGGTTTCAAATAGAACCAGTGTCCTGTGTTTAATGCTAAAACTTTGCCCGTGCATCAGGCTCCAATTCTCGAGCTTTTAGGAAAGTAGAGTATCTATTCATTGGCATTACTCTCAGGTCCACCATGACCTGGAATCCTAGTAGCTGTAAGGGTAGCATCTATGTGTCAAATAGAACTACGGTCCTGGGTTTGAAACTAAAGTGCATGTGCATCAGGCTCCAACTTGAGAGAATTGGAAATGTCGAGGACCTCTTCAATGGCATTACTGCCAGGTCCACTTTGAGCTGAAGTTCATTATTTGTTAGGGTACTGTCTGTGGGTTAAAAAATCTTGTGAGGCTGCATATGATTAATTTTAACTGGAATTATTAATATGAGATAGAAATAGCTCAATTGAGTGCAAATAAATGAATAATGTTTTACAAAATTATTTGTGTTAGATAGCAATACTTGAAACCATTTAATGACTTGGATATGAAATTAAACAGCATCTGATTGTGAGACTACATTCCTGGTATTTAGGGAATGTCAAGTATTATGTCTTTCCCATGACTTCCATGTTCACTTTGACTCGGAGTGGTAGTACCTGTTAGGATTCTGTATTTGAGTCAAATAGAACTTTTCAATCTTTTACTAAAGATTATCATTTTAAATATGTACCCAATTAAACAAAATCATTTTCTGAAAGAGGATAGATTTGTTTTATAGCCAGATATAAAAAGAAGGATGCCAATGGAACCATGGTACCTTCACAGTTAATTAATGAGACGACGAGAATATTGCCAAGTTTCAAAAGGGTAGTTTTAATGACAGTTTGAGACGAAGTTTCCTTGTGCTGTAAGTCGCTGGAAAAAGAACAGTTGTAAAAGGGTTGAGCAGGAATTTAACATTCAGCCAGAAGTTCGTGATCTTGTTGATGTAGGAGGAAGAAATAAAGGTCTCCTAAAGACTTGAGCAGAAATGAAGTAGCCGACGTCAGTACAGGAATTGAATCGCTGTAGTCAGGACGAAAGACGAGTTGTTGAAATTAGAGCAGGAATAAAATTGTTAATGTTAGAGGCGGAATTAAAAATCCAATTTGAATCATCTAGAAGCCGTTAGTCGAAGAAGGTTTCAATGAATGATGAAGGATTGGTTTCCTGGCCCAAAGGTCCATAAATTAGATGTGCTCTCCTCATGGTGATGTACTCTACTGTTAAAGAGAAAGAGAGGACAGGTCTGTCCTACTCGAAAAGTAATTGAGGAAGACGGAGATTCATTGGGAGAAAATATGTCATGAGACCACAATGGTCAAATTAATTTACGCGCCATACAAAAATTCAAAATTCTTTCTGCTACACATTCGTATATGAGTATTGTTGTTTAGATTGGGTTAAAAACTTTTATTTTGCCTCACTCTACCTTATCTTTTCCTATGGACAGTACTGCTGAAGAAGACCATAGAATGGATTGGCTGAAATGTGTTGGCATAATGAAAGATACAAAAGGGTGATTTACTTGTGCAAAAATAAATAAATAATTGTTATAATTCTTTTTCTATCCTTTGCAAATGATTCAAATTTTAGTATGTTATTATGGATAATAACGACTACCAGTTGTCAAAATTTCAGCTTTTCACAGTTGTTATTTCTAACAAATATTAGGTTTTAAAATTTTGTCCCTTAGTTTTGAACACTACTGTATGCATGTGTGTACGTGTATATGACTGTATTTTTATGTGTATGCTTCTTCACGTGGTTCCATATCATAGCATTTGTTAAGGGTCATCATTCCTTTATCAAGTTTGGTATCTTAAGGAATACACCTACAGGTGCCCCTGACCACATCATCAGTGATGTTCTTCCCCAAATCATTAAGTGTTTCGGGTCTTTCAACATGATACACCTTCAATAAGGTGACCCAGCTAGTGTCGATCAGCCACCAGCTTGTGGTCAAGAACCTAACAGCAGCAAAAAAAAAAAAATCACAAAATATTCCATGAGACTTTATAGAAAGTAGGTCCTGTGGAACATCCAATCAAATGCATCTCTGGACAATCCCTCTCCCATAAATCAGGTGGGAAACAAGCAAATGGCTTCCCTCCATTCAGAGAAAGTGATTGCCCAGAGACTCATCTTAACGCTCGGAAAGACCTAAAACGTAAGCCACTCTGTACAAGGCGGAAATAGACAACTCCCTCTACTTTGAAAACTATTTTCAAACCCACAAAACAATAAAAATTCCTCCTGTCTCAAATAAAAGTATCGCTTACATAGCCGAAACGCCTCATAATAAATATGATTTCTAACAAGGAGTATTCAGCAGCAACAAATTACGAAATGGCAAAAAAAAAATCCATTCTTTGATTTGCTATTAATAACCCAAATACACTCAAATTACCCCGCCCCCGCATCTGCAACATAAATTGATTCAAAAATTTCTTTGAAAATATACTTTATGCAAAACGACTAAAAATATTAAGTACAAAATTATCGTTTAAAACAAACTAATAGGATATGACAATACATGTTTACTAATAAAATAGGAAACAATATTTTAGAGAGATTGTCTTATAAGTTATCATCAGGAATGATGATGACTATGTAGAAAAATAATGTTTTGTTGCTGAAAGGTTATTTTATCCAACAGTACTATTGATCTGTCTGTATCTTGTATTTTTCTACCTCTATAAGGAAAATATGAAATGTTTAAAATATATACAAGTTGCATATAAATTCTCAAAAAAAATATCATAAATGGAGCAAATATTTTTATTCCATCATTTTTAAAATATATATTTCTCCTCTTAATATTTTGTTTAAGATTTGAATGATTTGCTTTTCACGAAATATATTTGCTTATTATTCTTTTTGTAGTGTGTCCTCATGGAACTTTTGGTGTTGGCTGTCATAAAGGTAAAGTCTTTGTTATTTAAGATAAAAATTATGACAAATAATCACTTTTAAAGTAGAAGCTATCTGGTTTGAATTCAGTGTCTCTTCGACTCCACTGTTTCCTGTACAAAGGCTAAAAGACACAGTCTACCCTACTATTTATAAATGATTGTGTGAGGAAGAAATATGTGACAAGTTTTATTTTTTCTTAAAGATATATATATATATATATATATATATATATATATATATCCTAACATGATACAGTTAACGCCCATGTGATCACTTGCTTCATTGTATTCAAAACAAGAATCATGTCTGGCCCAAGTTGTGGTTGAACAATATGATCAGGGAATTTCAGTAGGTAATCCAAATCAATAAATATTAAGGACACTCCTTGCAGGTGGCCTTACTCCTCTGCAGAGGTGCTGTTGGTGAATTCTAAAACCCCAGCCGTCTGGGCAAATATGCTTGAGGTTGCTTTTCTAAAAAAAAGTGTCACAAAGGGGAAAATATACCAAATATTTAAGAAAATCATGTCTTTTATTTTGTAGTGAATCACTTACTCATAGCATTGTCATTAAATTTCTTCAAAATTTCCAGTGGAAAAGAAAGTGACTATTCTCTGACAGAAGGTGGTGGTAAACATTGATTTATCTTCAACATTAGAACTAGCTGCATTCATCATTAAGAAAACAAAGAAAACACCTGTTAATATAAATATTGTTGCTTAGATTGTGTTAACAAACTTTTACTATTGTCTCACACAACACTTTCTTTTCATATGGACACTACATTTGAAGAAGGCCATAGAATGAATTGGCCGAAATGTGTTGTCAATATGAAAGAGAAGAAATAGAGATTCAAATATCTGAAATAAATATCTCCGTCTTTATCATGTCTTGTACAAATATCTTTTGTCTCAATATAATAAAGTTTAGTGCTAGAAATGTTTTCATAGAGAAATTCCTCAATGCAATTTCTGTTGGAAGACACCATGAAAATAAGCAACAAATGTACTTTCAAATATCAGTTTTTGGCCCAAAAAACAAAATTTTACTGATGGAACTAAAACTGCCTTGTAAATTTCATTTAATCAAATAAAATTCAAGAAAAAATAGAAAACGGAAAAATAATAAATAATCTTATTGGTAGAAATTTTATGGAATCTATTAATGCATTATCTACTTTTGTGTCTGTGTCTTTCTTTTTCTCTCTCTTCCTCTCTTGCTGTCTTTCTGTTTGTCTATGTGTATACATATATATATGTATATGTATACACACTTATGTTCACATATATACTTATTCTTGTAGATATACGTGTATTTAGAGTTACGGATTTGTTTTCATGGACTTATGTATTTAAGTATATAGAAGTTGTAAGTTGAGCAGCCATATTTGAGGACAAAGCCTCTCTTTTTGATAGTTACTACACTGGGGTGTAGGGGAGGGTGCTACTCCCTTCCCTAGATTGCCCCACTTATTCTTGATCTGCCTTTGTAATGCTGAGTGTTAAGCAAGTCGGCATCGAGTACCATTTTTTGAATCCTTGATATGTTTCAACCAGCGATTTAACTCCAGTCTCCTGGATCATTGAAAAACACTCTGAGCATTATGTTAATGGGCTGGTCAATATATATATTTATATATATATATATATATATATATATATATATATATATATATATATATAAAATAATTTATATACACTCTCATTTCATTTTTTCAAAGATAGATATCATGGTGATTATGTTTTAGAATGCAAAATATGATCATTCATCAAGAGAAAGAGATTTTTATGAAGACAAATAAGAGAAACATTTACCTTCATTTCCCTTATGTCTTTCAGTGCATCTACTTATCTTAATTAAGAAGGCGATATATTACAATGAAACTTACATTTGTTATTTTGTTTCTTTTCAGAATGTCCAACAGGAAAGTTTGGGTCTAATTGTTTAAGAACATGTCATTGTGCTGACAAATCCAAGTGCAGTAAAGAAAATGGCATGTGTCTTGATGGAAATTGTGAAAAGGGATATACAGGAGAAAGTTGCCAAACAAGTAAGAAAATTAATTCATTAAACATTTTTTTCATGTACTTCTAAAATGAATATCTTATCAAATTAAATACATTTCTTTATTCTCCAAATAAAAAAAAAACTAAAAATCTTTAATGAATCAGTTGAAGAATAATATTGTTTTTCATTAGGAAATCTTAGCAAAAATTGATTTAACAAAGGAAATTTATTTCAAATGAATTCCATATATTTTTCTTCTTAAAAATTCTTAATCAAAAAATGTGTATAAATGAAAATATTGAAAAATGATTAAAAAAACACTCTTATTTTAATGAAATAAATTCAATTATTTCAGTGCAGATTTTAAATACAATATTTTATAGGGGGAATCTTTGATGAGGAATGCAGTCCCTATAAAGAAAATGAATAAATATTTTTTTCAAAAACTCTGAAAACATGCATATTTCAATTTCTTCAAAGATAGATGTCATTGTGATTATCTTTTAGAATTCAAAATTTGATCATTGATTGATAGAAACAGATTGTAATGAAGACAAGTCAAAGAAACATTTACTTATGTGTCTCAGTGCATCTACTTATCTTAATTAAGATATATTACAATAAAACTTGCATTTTTTAATATTGTTCCAAATTGTCAAATGATTTCATATCAAATATTATAAATAAAAACTGAATATATTTCTACATTTCCCTAAAGCAGACCTTATTGTACATATGTGAATATGAATTATAAAAGAAATGAAAGTTTTTCAAAGGGATTTATATATTCACTATGACACAGCGTTTGAAAATGTTTCTTTCCCAGAGGACATGAATCAGGTCTCAAGGCATTTTCCTTGTAAAAGACACTGACTTTCATTCTCTCTTTTCATGAACAGCATTTAAAATGCTATTAAGTGATAATTAGTAGAGATTGCTTGGTGATGGCTGTCAGTTAAAATGTCATTGCGCAAATAATTCGCAATGCAATTATATTGATGGCACATGTCAATCTGTTGGATGTGCAGCTGGTTACAAGGGAGATAACTGTCAAGAAGCTAAAGTCAAACAATTTGACTGATATTAAATTGAATTGTTAGTGTTAAATAGCATTGCTTGAAAAGATTTAACTGTGAACAAACTATTAGTTTTGCTTAGCAATATGTGAAACCATTTGACTGTGTGCCAACAATAAACTCTGGCTTGTTTAAAAATATATATATATATTTCATATATATTTTACATATATGCAGGAATAGCATTTGGTATTAAATAACCTACAAAAGTTGATATGCCATAAAACACAACCAACCAATCAACCTACTGATCTTTGGCAAAATTTCTGCTCTCAGATTTTAAAACATCCAGCTATAATTTTGAATCAATATTTAAAATTTTGTCTTTTAGATTAATTAGAAAAAATATGATGGAAACGTCTGAAGAATTTACCAAAATATCTTGCTAAAGAAAGTGGTTTTTGATTTGAAAATTTTCTTTGAAAATTATTTCATTTTATAATTTATTGTTGCTTTCATTATTTTCATTTAAATCCTGTTCACATTTTTCTATTGACAATATAGTTAAATCAGACCCAACATTGCCTCTGGTATTGGTTGCTGTCCTCATAATTATTATTATTATCATTGGAGTTGTGATTGCTTGCTACAGGTAAAGTTTATATTTTTCTTCTTTCATTTATAACATTTCAAAGTTATAACATTTACTTATATTAATTGGCTGTGTTTATGTAAGGAGGTTAAATTTCATCTATTTATTTAACTATTTATCATCTTTTTATTCATCCCTAAAAAACATATAGAAAATCTGATTTTCTTCTTAACCAAACATAACAGGATCTTGTGGAATATTATACAATCAAAACAGATATTATTAGGTATTACTTATCAAAAATATCTCTCCCGCATTGAATCTCTGAAACCTTAAATAATATTGCCGTTCCTGCAATCAAATAAAAAAAAATATATATATATATATATATATATATATATATATATGAGGAGCCTTCAATAAACTTCCAGACTTTTTTCGTATGGGCACTTTTATTGTGAGTACACACATGAAACTCTAGTCCCCTACAAAGTAATCTTCTCTGGCTGCAATGCACTGGTTGTACCGTTCCAACAACTTCTGGAAGGCCCCATAGAATTCCTCTTGTGTGAGTGTGTCAATGACCCTCGTCATAGTCTCTTTCATCTCGTCCACTGTCTCATAACGACAGCCTCTGAGCTTAGGGAATAAGCAAAAGTCACAGGGAGAAAGGTCTGGACTATAGGGAGGATGAGGAACTGTCTTCATGCCCATCTTGATCAAATAGTCTGTGACAAGGTTGGAGTTGTGGACTGGTGTATTGTCCTGGTAGAAATGCTACTGACCCGATTTGAAGAGTGCTGACCTCTTCCAACAGAATCTCTTCCTGAACTCCCTTAAAACCTCAACGTAGTATTCCTTGTTGACTGTCTTTCCAGTGGGATCCCAGTGCATGTAGATCATGCCAGTGCTGTCAAAAAAAGGGATCATCAAAAGTTTGTGGGTGGATTTGCTCTGTCTGGACTTCTTGGGTCTGGAAGAGCCAGCACTTTCCACTGGGAACTCTGTCTCTTGGTCTCTGGGTCATAGCAGTACATCCATCTTTGATCGTAGGTCACCAGAGCATCAAGAACTGGGGGTTCTGAGTTGATCAGCTCGATTTCTCCCTGCTGTCATGACAGCGTCTTTCTTTCTGATCTTCTCTGAGCAGTCTTGGGACAAGCTTTGCTCAAATGTTTGGCATCTTCAGTTCCTCGCGAATAATTGTGCATTCAGTTCCTACACTGACACTAAACTGTGCACATATTGCCTATATACAAACACACGACAGTCCTTATCCATGAAATTCTTTATTTGGCCTGCTGTAGCTGTTCATTTGAATCTGAAATCATAAAAATTGGTCAGTCATCTCATAAGATGTATAGCAATAACATACAGAATTTTCAAAAGTCTATGACAATTTTAAAGGCCTATACAAAAGCCTGGAAACTTATTGAAGGCACCTCGTATATATATATATATATATATATATATATACATTGCAATAAGAAGGAAACTCAAACCTGGTTAAATTATTATTATATAATTATTTCGGTGGAGAATATTATTATACTCTCCATCTCATCAGATGACTGCCCTATTTTTGAATCTATATCTAAATTTCAAAGAATCTTCTCCTCTACATAAATCTCCCCGTCATTTAATACTATTAACTACTGAAGTAAATATTATTATTTCCAATAAAAATCATCCAGCATCAATATCCCTGCTATTGTCTAGAGTAGAAGCCTTGGTAGATCCCAGTCATGATAATCTAAATTTACTTTCATGTCCACATTTAAACACAAACTCGTTCCATTCATTTAACAGTAGCCTGCGATCTTTAAAATTAAATATACTATTTTTTACATTGATACACAAGTTACATCTATCATTGACTGCAGTGTATACGCTCTGTATGTGAGTTTTGTTATATAAACCTGGATAGAAAAAAATATATAATAATAGCCATACATCGAGCATTCCTATAGATTTATATAAAATTCCTCATATATTCTATACATGAATAATCTACACCCACTTTCTTCAGATGTTAACTAGATAAAACTGATTGATATTTATATATATATATATGTATATATAAATGAACTTATTTTATACATATAATTCTCATTATATATACACATGAAATAAGAAGTGTGTATATCTATATATATGATAAAAATAATGTTTCATTAATTTTTAAAACTTTGCCAGATTCAACAATATCAACCATGGATGGCAATTACACAAGAATGCTGCGTGCAATCCTGAACAAGTCCTGGCAGCAACACCCCACAAGACACCAACTGTACGGCCACCTTCCCCCTATCATGAAAACTATTCAAGTTAGATGAACCAGACATGCAGGACACTGCTGGAGAAGCAGAGATGAACTCATAAGAGATGTACTCTTATGGATCCCCACACATGGCCGCGCAAAAGCAGGACGACCAGCTCGAACGTACATTCAGCAGCTATGTGAGGTTACAGGATGTTGTCCTGAAGACCTACCTAGGGCGATGAACGATAGGGAGGAGTGGCGAGAGAGGGTCAGGGATATCCGTGCTGCCAGCACGATATGATGATGATGATATATATATATATATATATATATATATATATGAACCTCTGAAACTCTAAATAATACCACCCTGTGGGGCTGTAGAATAGGCTGACTGTACCTCTGCAGAGGGTTAGATCCACCTCCAATGAGGCCACTCGTGAGGCACTAGGATGGGATCCTGTTGGTTGAACAGTCATTGATCTGACATCAGAGTGGTCAATGAATTGTGGCACACAAATTTAGCCCAAACTTGGTCTGGCGAGCGATTCGATTGGCCCAATCCAATCTATCGGCTGGTCATATAAAGCCTTTTACATATGTTTTATACCGACCATACTTTTAAATCTGCGCATGCTGGAAGTTCCCAACCCTTATCTTTTAGGTGCTAGACAGTGGTGGCTGAGGGTCAGTTGCATTGAGAGGATAGGAATTTGACTAGTGCTGAGAATCTGAAAATAGCAACTCTCAGCTCGTGTATCCTCATCTCTACCAAGTTGAATTGGTTTCCCTCTTGGTTGATTCCCAACTCAAGTTGGACTCCGTAGTGGGTGGTGGAGCACAGAGCCAGCGAAAAATATACAGCATTTATGGCGTCCTCTTCTAAAAAACCAAAACCTGTCAGAATTAGATTTGGAGGGTGGATTAGTAGACTTTCCCAAAGGTCTGCTAAGCGAAATTCTAACCTTTTCTTATCGAAAAAGTATTATCAACAAGGGCTACACCAAAAAACGCAAAGAAAATCCGAAACAAAATCTTGCTTGTCGAGGTGGAGAGCTGGAGGAAGGCAGAAAGTATATTAAATAAGAAAATCTTCCATACAAGTAAGTGCAGGTTTCTACCCACATGAGAAACCCAATACTTCCGAGGGAGTAATCATGAATAGGGAGTTGGTATTGGCAACAAAAGAGGAGACATCAGCAGCCCAAGGAAAGCAAGGGGGTCACAAACATAAAAAAGAATAATTATTAGAAAAGGAGAAGAAAAAATCAAAACCAACACCTACATCCTGACATTCAACCCACCAATAGGCTATTGTGTAGAGAGGATCGTCCCAGCTCCTCTGAGGTGCTTTAAATTCTAAAAGTATGGACACCACAGGGAAGCCTTTAGAAGACGACACATGTGCTTAATACAGTTAAAAGGACCCAGACCATATGAAGGATGTTTGCTTGAAGGAAACGAATTGTGTGAACTACCAACAAAATCTCCCTGCTTACAAAAGATCTAGCAAAGCCTACAAAAAAGAAAAAGAGATACTTGAAGTGAAACACAAAGGGAATATGTATTTCCTGGAAGCAAGGAAAATAGTCGGTACCTACATGGCAAAAACAGCTATGCCTGCTGCCCGCTTTAAACTAAGCATCAGAGATTCTTCCAGGGCAGGTGTACTTACCAGAAGTGCTATGTCATCAGTGGAATTCATGTATGCAATACTTCATGTGGAGCTATCGTCTGCTTCTTGCCTCTTCCAGTGTAAAGCCATTTTCTTTCATTATATTTATCAACGTCCAAATTACGTTTTTTAACTCACAAGTTAAATATCAGAAGGCGTGGATGATGAAGCAAGCTTTGGATCAACACCACACTTCACCAGATGCTGGGTAGATGAAACCGACATGTCAATGAACAGGATCAAATAGTTTAGTCAAGAAATTACTGGTACTCATCTTTAAGGGTGGCGTTTATTGATAAGGTTAAAATAGAGCCATCAAATGATTGCCGTGAATCAAATATAAAATAAAATATATATATATATATATATATATATATATATATATATATATATATGAGTACATACAAGTGAATTTGTTTTATATATAAAATTTTCATTTTATATATATATATATATATATATAAATTTCTTTTATACATGTGATTTATAGTAAATGTTTTAGTTTATCTCATGTAATTCACTTTTGATGAGGTTGTGTTTTTGTTGATTTATGGAATGTTTATTTTTCTGGGAATTTTGTAGAAAGAGAAAATTAAAGAAAAGAGATGACAGTAAGAAGGAAGAATCCATGAACAATATTCCTATGGAAAAAGGTATGTAGTGACAGGAATGGTAATTTCAAAAAGTAAATGACTTTTTTTTGTACATGGTCTGGCTTCAACATATAATGTCCTATTGAACAATATCCATTTGCTTCTATGTCTGCTATAAAAAGCAAAGAAGAAAAATAATGAAATTCAAACTGTTGCTGTTGAAGGGAGGATCAAAAATCATTTTTTAGTACTTCAGCAGTATATATATATATATATTTAGCAAGGTCAATTTTAAGCAGAATTTAATGGGTTTGAAA
Source organism: Sepioteuthis lessoniana (assembly GCA_963585895.1). NCBI lineage: Eukaryota > Metazoa > Mollusca > Cephalopoda > Myopsida > Loliginidae > Sepioteuthis > Sepioteuthis lessoniana. The sequence goes on from OY757928.1 coordinate 87,145,865, forward strand.
TCAAACTTCTCCTTGACCAGCGGCCATACAAAGGTTGAAAAGCACTGTCTGCCCTACCATTAACCCATAGCTGAAGAGGGAATAGTTAGATTCATGCCTTTCCCAAGTGTATCAGTGTAATGAAAAATGTAAACAGCCTTGTGCAGGTTTTAAACTTGAGTTGCCATGTTCATTTCCTACATGGATATCGATTACACTTCCATTCAGCCGGACATATACTAAAATTGGAATGATATGGAGATGAATTTCATGGCCTCTAAACAAAGTTGACAAGAAAATTGGTGGAGTGTTTCATATTTTGTAGGGAAGTGTGTTAAAGTTATGGTGCTTGGAAATAGACCTGGAGATATGAGTTCAAATGATGAATGAACTGTCCATATTCAACTTAATGCTAATGCCTTTTAGGAAAGGCATGAATCCACCTGTTGTTCATCTTCAGCTTGGGGTACATAGGTGGGTAGACTAAAATCTTCAGCCTTTATATTGGAAATCAATCTATATATCCTAAAACAAAGGGGTTTAATTATATATATATTTATATATATATAAAACCTAAAACAAAGTAAGTTCTCTTACCTTCTTCTCCTTGGCTATCGTATTACAATCAGTTTCATTAATTTTCTCTAGGAGAAAAATAATGTTGAAATGTGATCACATCAGTGAATTTTGGCAGCTGTTGGAAGGGCAGAAGAAAATCTTGTTAATTTTAGGTATTTTTCTCCTTCTCTACTGAACAGTGTTGAGTACTCATATATATATATATATATATATATATATACATATTCAACTATAAATAAACTCATCTTCTAAATATCTTGTTTTTTCTTATTTCTATATTTACATACAATACACATGCATATATATATATGTATTTATATGCATGTGTATTGTATGTAAATATAGAAATAAGAAAAATCAAGATATTTAGAAGATGAGTTTATTTATAGTTAAATATTTCACCATGGAGTAGAAGGAAGAGCACAGCCAAAGCAAAATTGAAAGCTGCAAGCCAACAAGAAAGAGTAAAACTGTGGAAACAGCATTTCGAAAATCTACTAGGAAACCCACCAAAAGTAATGAATGAAACGATCAACAGAATTATCAGTAAGCAATTAGACATTAAACTAGGTCCGTTCACCAAAGGAGAACTCGACTCGGTTCTTAGAAAAATTAAAAATAGGAAAGCTGCAGGGCTTGAAGAGATTCCCCCAGAAGTATGGAAGACCAGACAATTCGACGACATACGGCTTCGACAATGCAACACAGTCTATAATCAAAATAAGATAGAAAGATGGATGAAGGGATGCATCCTTCCTTTCTCTAAAAAGGGCAACCTCGGATTAGCCAAGAACTACTGAGGTATAACACTTACATCCATAGCAGCCAAAATCTACAATGCCCTCTTACGAAACCGCATAGAACACAAAATAGACAACATCTTTAGGAAAAACCAAAATGGCTTCCGGAGAAATAGATCCACAACCTCACAAATATTGACCATCCATAGAATCCTTGAAGGCGTTCGGGCATAAAACCTACAGGCAACATTAGTATTTGTCGACTTTACCAAGGCCTTCAATTCCATCCACAGAGGGAAGATGGAACAAATCCTACTAGCATACGGCCTACCAAAAGAAACCGTAGCAGCGATAATGATTCTCTACAGAAACACCAAAGTGAAAGTACGTTCACCAGATGGAGACACAGAATACTTTGACCTTGTTGCAGGAGTACTACAAGGAGACACGCTAGCCCCATACCTCATTATCATCTGTCTAGACTACGTGCTTAGAACTTCGATCGACAAAATCAGAAAAAATGGCTTCAAGCTGACGAAGAAAAGAAGCAGAAGGTACCCTGCAAAAACAATTACCGACGCCGACTATGCCGATGACGTCGCATTACTGGTGAATACGCCTAACCAAGCCGAGACACAACTGTATAGATTTGAATGAACAGCCGCAGGCATTGGCCTCCATGTTAATGCACACAAAACTGAATATATGTGTTACAACCAAACAGGCGACATTACCACACTAGATGGAGCCTCTCTGAAGCAAGTTGACAAATTCCCCTACCTAGGAAGTAGCATCACATCAACCGAAAAAGACATCGACACACAACTAACGAAAGCATGGACAGCTATCGATAGGCTCTCGATCATATGGAAATTAGACCTGACCGATAAAATGAAACGCAGTTCCTTCCATGCAGCAGTCGTATCGATACTGCTATATGGATGCACTACTTGGACGCTAACTAAACGGCTGAAGAAGAAACTAGACGGCAATTACACAAGAATGTTGAGAGCTATATTGAACAAGTCCTGGTGACAACACCCCACAAAACACCAACTATACGGCCACTTGCTTCCTATCACGAAAACTATACAAATTAGACAAACCAGACATGCAGGACACTGCTGGAGAAGCAAGGATCAACTCATCCGTGATGTACTCCTATGGACCCCCGAATATGGCCAAGCAAAAGCAGGACGACCAGCACGAACGTACATTCAGCAGCTATGTGAGGATACGGGATGTAACCCTGAAGACCTGCCAAAAGCGATGAATGATAAGGAGAAGTGGCGAGAGAGGGTCAGGGATATCTGTGCTGGCGGCACAGCATGATGATGATGATGATGATTTCACCATGTCAAATGTTCCAGTTATTTTTTTATATATTACCATCATCAGGGCAATGTTTAAATGCAATGTTGTATCTTCTGAATTATATTTAATTTTTAAAATAAACAAAACAAGAAAATCTTTTATATTAGATGATACCAGATTTATCAATTTATCTCACTCACGACCCATGAACTTGTCTGATAGCTACCATTATTTAATAGTAAGTGACAGAAGATGCAATAATTAAACAAGGGCACACAACTCATAATACTCGGATGTAACAAGAATCAGTAATGAAACAATTACGGCTTATAGCGCTCTAATTTACATAAGGAATCTTGTAACTCATTTAATTAAATAAAGAGTAATTTGAAAAAACCTGGTCTTCTTTGATTAGAAATTAGAAATAATGCAAGGTTCATCAATTGTTCTATATTGTTTATTATGTATATTAACTGACATTTGAAGATGTTTAAAGTTATACTTGTTATTAGTTTCAAAATTATGTTTTATTAACACATTTTTGTCATCACTAATTTTCATGTGTCTCTTGTGTGCATATATTTGGTTTTTGATGTTAATGGATATGTATATATTTATCCATGAAAATAATTGGTTTTATCAGATGATTTCTCTAAAATCTGTCTCTCTGTCTCTGTTTCTTCAGACAATTTCCAGGAAGATAATTACATAGAAATCATTGATCCTGAAAATATTCACGAAAACACGGAAGTGCCGACAACAGGCAATTTCCGGGAATCATATTATGAAGAACTCATTGATCCTGAAAATATTCACGAAAACACAGAAGTGCTTACAACAGGCAATTTCCGGGAATCATATTATGAAGAACTCAGTGATTCTGAAAATATTTACCACAACCATGAACTGATAACAACAGACTAACTTTTATTTAATGTTCAGCGAAACAAAATGGAGTAAGAGCCTTTTTCAAGTCAATTTTCAGTAGATAATCAACTTAATGAAATAATATATAAACAAAGAAATGATTCTGCTCAAATTGTATAAAATCCTCTCATTGTTATCTTAATACGAAGAACAGTTGCGGCTTCTTAAAATTGACAAACATCATATTAATATGAAAATGGAAGTTAAATCTTTTTTGATATTAAATTTCAAACAGTTAAGTTATCATGAAAATGTAAATATATTTCGAAAGATATTATTATGTACATATGATTTTTTTCTGGAATAAACCAAAATTTCTTCAAGAATCAAAGTTTCATGGGACTTAACTTTGAAACAACAGAGTGGTTTCCCTTTAAAAGAAACAATGAACATTTACTTGTTTTTAACTTTTTCTCATATTTGTTTTTTTGACTTTTCTTTTTTTCAGTCCCAAAAAATATTTGATGCAGGACATTTAAGCAAATAAGTTTTTATACTTTAGCAGAATTGAATGGTGAGGGTTGGCTATAAAAGTATTGCGACAATTCTTTTCATAATATTTTTTAACTCATAAGTGATGTACTCCTGTGGGGACATTCACATGAACGAGCAAAGGCAGGAAAACCAGCTAGAGCCAACATACAACAGATCTGCGCCGACATGGGATGTAGCCCTGGAGACCCGGACGAAGCAATGAATGATAGAGAAGGGTGGAGGGACAGGGTCAGGCATATCCGTACTGCTGGTGCGACATGATGATGATGATGATGGTTGTTTTGCTCATAGAAGACCTTTGTTTAAGTCAGTTGTTGGGGTAGTTTTGTGTTGATCAGCCTGTATGCTTCCAAGTCCGTATTGGAAGGAGGGGGGTGGGAAAATGCAAATTTTTCAAGTAAAATGAAAATGTCAACCAAAGTAAACAAAACAATAAAAGCAATAAACAAAAGTTAAAGTTCAACAAAATTTTCTATCAAATATTTTATTATTATTATTATTATTATTGTACAATTTATAAAGAATTTATAACCATTTTATCGAGACCTCTTTTCCAAATCTCCAAAGGAATTCGGTAGGTTTGAAGAGATATACACGTTCTCTTCTTCCACCAGATAATGGTCAGGAGTTGAGTGGGTGTATAGTGTTCTTAGCTAGTTGGCTTTGTGGGCTGCATGGGTTATCATATTCAAACGATTTTTGATTTGTCCAGCAGGTCAACTCTAAAACATTATTAAATTGAGAGTTAGCATTGGTCATATCTGTCTTTGATAGAAATTTATATATATATATATATATATATATATATGTATGTATATGTCTGCAACCTATGAACCATTACACCTCTGTGATTTGTCAGTTTCAAATAATATTGATTATTCTTTATTGGGACTAATAAATACTCAGTGAAAACAATCTTTGATTATCCAACTTGCATGTATACCAGTTATCCTCCCTTTAGCTTTATTTACTAATGTCAATTTTGAAATGGTAAAACTTGTGTCGAAATAATTCTCTCCTACTCCCTTTCCTCCTTCTCCTCTTGGGGAATTAGAAATAAGAAACAAAAGAAAAAAAAGAAGAAAATAAAGGTAGTTTGAATATATGCGTTTCAGTAAGTCAGAAATTGTTTCAGCATAACATTTATATTGTAAGCATTGCTTAAAAAGTAAATGTTATGCCAAATAAAAAAATTACTACTTTTTTTGTAAATTGATAAATCATAGGAGTAGATATATGTCTTCTATATGTAAAGCAATGAAAAAATCTTCTGTAGAAAATGTTGTCAATGTTTTTTCATGGGCAAACCCTCATTGTTCATATATGACTTTTAATTCTTCTGCTAATGTTTTCACAAATGTCTTATCCTCTTTCATATCAATTTTCTCATCAATTTTCTATGTTAATATTCAAAGTATAGATTATATGTAAACTCACACACACCTGTAATTTTTCTTTTGTTGGTCATTAAAATAAATTGATTTAATGAATGAAAAACATCACATTAAATGAAAGAAATGTAAACTGATCTATATTCATTTGTAAAGATATTTATGGGGTTTAGAACTTTTGTTATTTATTTGTTTTGTTCATAGTTGTTGGTTGATGGTGAGGCTCGAATCCTTTGTGTTCTTCCACTGATTGAGCAGTAGTTGAGCTCAACTAGTGGAAGAACACCAAGGCCATCACTGATTGGTTCACTGCCATAACCAACAAATATAATGCAACCTTTATCCAATTCGACATCGTGGACTACTACCCATCGATCACAAAATACACATTTGACAGAGCTCTGGAATTGGCAGCCCAGCATGTGCTCATCTCACAAGAGGATATCAGGATAATCAAACACTGCTGCAAATCACTCTTCTTCCATAAAAACAAACCATAAAAACTTAACCAGCTATTCGATGTAACCAAGGATAACTTAGACGGTTTGAAGGTGCCCAATCTAGTTGGAGCCCTGATACTTTCTCAACTATACAATATAATAAAAAATACTGAGTGTTCAGTAGTGATCCAGGAGACTGGGTTTCAATCCAAGGTCAAGTCATACCAAAGGCTCAAAAAATGGTACTTGATGCCTCTTTCCTTAATACTCAGCATTAGTCAGCATTATATATATATATATATATATATATATATATATATAAACTTTCCACAAAATTCATTTTCATATTCTTTTGTTCATAAAGAAATTTTGATTTTTTATCATTTTTTTCAACAAATTGTGATAAACTGAAAAGGGTCAATAAAAAATTTGTTTGTTAAAAGACAGTTAGTATTAAACGCCATGTTAAATAACTTGTTCTTTTAAGGGGAAAAAATTACAAATTATATTGACTGAATCACTAAGCAAAGGGTTATAACTCATCATTTTGTTAAGGGAAGCAATTCTTAAATTATAAATAAAATTTTTTAAAAACAACTGATTTGCCGAAGAAAATATATCGACTTAAAATATTTCATTTTAAAATATATTATATTTGCAGGACGAGTAAACTAAAATCATTCCAGTCTCATTTTCAAAATTCCACTCTTTACTTCAACAGAAACAGAGATTTAAAAATAATTCTTAGGAAATTAAATACACCAATGAAAAATAAAATCAAGTTGTTATAGTATAAGGTTTGTTAAAATTTTAAAGAATACTTGTAAAAGTTTTGACATGAAATGGGATAAAAAAAGAAGTAAATATGACATCAAAGAAGTTAACTGCTATTAAAAATCTAAATAAAATCTGATTGCTTGATCTTAATAGCATATTAACCCATCTAAGATTATTTTTGGCCAAGAGGTTAGAGAATCGTATTCGTTTTATGTTCCTCTTTATATTTTTGTATATTTGTTTCTGTTTTTTTTAGCACACAGTCCTCAAAAATATGAATAATTTTTTCATTGACAATAATTTAAGCCATAGCAGGGGGAAATAGGTATTAAGTATCAACTATATATATATATATATATATATATATATATATATATATATATATATATATATATATATATATGTCTTACCAACACCAGTCAACCTTCATGCTTGAGGGTTAACTACATCCGACTGATGCAGGGCACGTGAGAAAACTGCGAGCCTCAAACGTATTCTCACTGGATGTGAGTACACTCTAAGAAGCTTTACTTGGAGACATAACGGAGTCCTGGAGATTTTTTCTGAGGTTTAAAAAATATGTTGTGAGACTGCCAATAAATCTCTAAAAATTATCAACGACAGGGAAATTCAATTCGTTAAAGAAGGAAATATTCTGAAAATTGCACGTAAAAATATGCGTAAACCATGATTACTTGAGGGCTGCAAGGACTGGCATGTTGCAACCGATTTAAAACATAACTTCATATTTCCAACTGAAATAACGTTAACAACAAAGCATCCCATGATGCATTTCCTATTGAACTAATACCCTTGGGAAAGGTATGAATCCAATAATCCTCCCTCCAGCTATGGGTAAATAGTAGGGCAGACTAGTTTCGTCAGCCTTGGTGAGGCAACTAGTCTAGGAGAAGGAAAACTCTGAATTCAAACCTGTTAAACTCAGCTTAAAAATTGACCTTGTGTCATATCCTGCCCGAGTGGAGGGGTTGGTAAATATGGTTAACAACAAAGCATCCAGATATTGTCGTTTGGTTTGGTAAAGCAAAAAAAGTTTTCGTTATTGAGTTAACGATCCCTTTTGAAAAAAATTGTGACTGGGCACATCAGCGTAAGTTGGAAAAATTTGTAGATCTGTGAGAACAATATGTCAGAAATGGCTGGATAACAAATATATTTTCTATCAAAGTCGAATGCAGAGGTTTTATTGCCAACTCAACCTCTGTTTTCTTGACTAATCTTGGACTTCTTCCATCAGACAAGAGGAAATATATTGAAAAGATCCAAGATAAGGCTCTGACTGCATTAGCGTGTATTTGGCAATCCCATAGAGCCTCAAACAACAATCTGACAAAGTCTGGTGGTATCGTGAGATACTCCTGTAGCGCTCTGGGCTAGTGGTGTGGTATATTGACCTATGACCCGGCCAGGCTGTCAAAATAGGAAATGCACCTTTGTAAAAAACAGGTGCATCTGGTCAAGGAATAGCAAAGTGTAGCATTGACTGTGGATAGGTTGAATGAGTGCAATTTGTGATGCCCACAAGGAGAAGGGGGCGTTGAATTATTATATAACTCGGTGAAGACAGGAAGTCAGTTAGTTGAGCAGCCCAGGAGAACGGGAAAGAAACACGATTATGGCCAATAGAGTGAGGGTCAATATGTTGCAGTTCTGTTTAGTCTCCAACTCCCTCTCACACACAACCCTTTGAAATAAAGAGAGAGGTATATTTTTCTAAGAACTGTGTTGCTCATCTTTATTGTGTCGTTGGGATGATTATGTATTATGTGTTTGTATAGTTGGTAATGGTCATGGCTCTACAACAGTGGTAATGATGCTTCGGCTCCAAAATCATGCCTGAACCCAGGTCCACTCAGTCCTGGAGTGATAGTACCTGTTAGTGTCATTGGTTTGACACTAAACTGCATATGATGGTAAGGCTCCAATTCTAGATCTTTTGGGAATGTCAATTGTTTCTTCATTGTCAATACTCCCAGGTCCACACTTATCTGGAGTGATACTTACCTGTTAGGGTACTATCTATGGATCAAATAGAACTTGTTTTCTTTGTTTGACACTAAACTACAGCTGATCATGAGGCTCAAATTCTTGGGCTTTTAAGAATCGGGCATCCATCTATATTGGCATTATTCCCAGGTCCACTCTAACATGAAGTGGTAGTATCAGTTAGGGTATCCTCAATGGACCAAGTAGAACTAGTCTCCTGGGTTTGACACAAAACTGCTTTTCATGGTGAAGCTCCACTGTAAAGCTATTAGGAATGTAGGGTACCACTTCCACTCTTACCTGAAGTGGAAGAAACTTCAGGGTACTATTTCTGGGTCAAATACAACTAGTGTGTTGGGTTTGACACTTAAATCCATCTGATTGGAAAACATTTGGGAAAAGGATATAGCTCCTAATTGGCATTACTCCCATGTAGACTCTGACCTGTTTTTGAAGTACTGGTTATGGTATGATCTATGGGTGAAATAGAACTAAAGTGTTGAGTTTGATACTAAGCTTTAATTTGAGGGCTTTTGTGAATGTTGAGTGCCTCTTCATTGGTATTATTCCCAGCTCAACTCTGACCTAGACTGCTAGCACCATTTTGGATACGACCTAGGGATGAAAGGAAGTAGTGTTTTGGGTTTGACACTAAACTGCTTTTGGGAAAGTAAAGTGCTTCTTCATTGACAATACTCCTAGGTCCACACTGATTTGGTGTAGTAATACCTGTTAGGATATTATCTATAGCTCCAATAATACTAGTGTTCTTCGTTTGACACTAAATTTGACCTAATCATGAGGCTCCAATTCCAGAGCTTTTGGGAACATTGTGTAACTGTTCATTGGCAAGACTCCCAGGTCCACTCTGACATGAAGTGGTAGTACCAGTTAGGGTAGAATCTATGTGCCAAATAGACATGTTCTCCTTGGCTTGACACTAAATTGCTCTTGATGTTGAAGTGCCATTGTAAAGCATTAGGGAATGTAGAGAACCTCTTTATTGGCATTACTCCCAGGTCAAATCAAACCTATAGTGCTAGTACCATTTAGGGTACCATCTATGGGGGAAATGGATCTAGTGTCATGGCTTTCACACTACGCAACATCTGATTGTGAGGTAGTAACTGTTAGGGTACCATCTATGGGTTAAATTGAACTAGTGTCCTGGGTTTGACACTAAATTGCATCTGATTGGGATGCACCAATTCTAGGGTCCTTGGGAAACGGTTTGAAAATTTGCGAATGTAAAGTACCTCATCATTGGCATTACTCCCATGTCTACTCTGACCTGAAGTCAAATAAAACTGGTCTCCAGGGTTTGACATTAAACTGCATCTGCTCATCAGGTTCTAATTCTACACCTTTTAGGAATGTAGAGTCCGTCTTCATTCACATTACTCCCAGGTCCACTCACAGCTTTAGTCATTGTACCTATTAGGGTCATACCTTTGCGTCAAATAGAACTAGTGTTCTGGGTGTGACACTAAACTACCTCTGATTGTGAGACTTCAATTCTATACCCCTTGTGAATGAAGAATGCCTCTTCATTGGCATTACTCTGTTCTGGGGTAGTTGTACTTGTTATGATCCTTTCAATGGGTTAAATAGAACTAATGTCCTGGATTTCACACTAGACTGCTTCTAATAAAGAAGTTCCAATTCTAGAACTTTTGGCAATAGGGTGTACCTCTTCGGTAGCAATACTCCCATGTCCACTCTTATCTCTTGTTGCAGTACCTATTAGGATACCATCCAGGGGTTAAACAGAACTAGTTTTGAGCCTATACTGCATCTGATGGAAAGGCTCCAATTTCAGAGCTTTTGGGCTGCAGAATACCTCTTCTTAGTCATTACTCCCAAGTCAACTCTAAATTGAGTGGTAGTACGTGTTAGGGTACCTACTATGGGTCAATAAAAATATTATCCTGGGTTTGACGCTTAACAACATCTGATGGTAAGGCTTCAAATTGAGAAATTTTTGGAACGTTGAATACCTACACATAGGCATTATTCCCAAGTCCACTCTGGCCTAAAATTGAAGTAACTATCAGGGTACCATCTATGGGTCAAATAGAACAAGTGTCTTGTGTTTGACACTAAACTGCATCTGATTGTGAGGTTCCTAATCTAGATTTTTCAGAAATGTAAAGTACCACTTCTTTGACAACTCCCATGTCCACTCTGAACAGTATTGGATGTACCTGTAATGGTACCATCTAGGGGACAAATAAAAATAGTATCCTGTGTTTGATAAGAAAATGCATATGATCATGAGACTTTGATTCTTGAGCTTTTGGGACTGTAGAGTACCTCTTCTTTGACATTACTCCCTGGTTGACACTGACCTGGAGTGATAGTACCTGTTTGGCTACTATGTATGGGTCAAATAGAAAGAGTGTCCTGGGTTTGACTGTGAATTGCATCTGATCATGAGACTCCTGTTCTAGTGGTTTTGGGAGGGTAAAGTACATCTTCAATTGGGTCACTATGACGTACACACTGAACTTGAGTGGTAGTACCTGTTAGGGTACTATATGGGTCAAATATACCTAGCATCAACCATAAACCGCATTAGAAGTTGTTGAGATTTTGGGAATATAGACTATCTCTTCATTGGCATTACTCCTAGATCCACTCCTACCTGGATACTAATACCTGTAAGGGTGTCAGCTATGGTGCAAATAGAACTAGTATCCTGGGTTTAACTCTAACTGCATCTGGTGGTAGAGCTCCAAATTTTCAGGTACACTACAACCTGGAGTGGTCGTTCATATCCGTGTACCATCTATGGATGATATAAAGTGTCCTGTGTTCGACATTAAACTGCATCTGATGGTGAGGCTCTAATTTTAATGATTTTGTGAATATAGAGTACCTCTTCATTGGCATTTCCTCCAGGTCCACTCAAGACCCAGTGAGTGACTACTAATTTGGGTCCTATCCGTGGTTCAAAATATATTATGTAACCATTTATTTACTTGAAACCTTTTAGCTGTGAGCCAACAAATGATTAATTTTGAATTGAATTATTACAATGAGATAGAAATAGTTCAATTGTGTGCAAATAAATGAATAATGTTTTATAAAATTATTTATGTTAGATAGCAATACTTGAAACCATTTAATGACCTAGATATGAAATTAGGTGGCATCAGAAAGTGGGACTACATTCGTGTTATTTGAAAAATGTCAAGTACTATGTTTTTCCCATGACTTCCAGGTTCACTTTGACTCACAGTGGTAATACTTGTTAGGATTCCATTTCTTAGTCAAATAGAATTTTTTCAATCTTTTACTTAAGATTATTATTTTGAAACAGAATTATTATAGTTAGATATTAATACTTGAAACCATTTAACTGTGAGCAAATAAATGATTAATATTAAAAAGAATTATTGGTGTTGAATAACAATAATTGAAACCATTTAACTGTGTGTAAACAAATGAGCTTTGGCTCATTAAAAAAAAGGTGCATGTGTGTGTGTGTGTGGTGAAATCAATAAGTTTCTAGACTTTTTTTTACAGGCATTTAAAATTGTTGTAGACTCTTGAAAATTCAGTATCTTATTACTATACATGTTTTGAGATGACTGACCAATTTTTATGATTTCAGGTTCAAATGAACAGCTACAGCAGCAATTGAAATACACCCTACACCTGATTGTCATAGCTGGTGAATTTCAAAAATGCAATCTGGACATGAGGACACTTTAGAAGAACAATATGCAATAAAATTGTGTTTTATACTTGGAAAAAATGTCACAGAAACGTATGGAATGTTTCAGACTGCTTTTCAACCATCTTGCATGAATTGAGCATCAGATTTTGAGTGGCATAAGAGATTCAAGGAAAGTAGGGAGTTTTTGAGGGATGATGAGAGGTGTGGGAGGAGTAAGGAAGTCAGAACACCAGAGTTGACTGGCCAAAGGGTTAGGGTTAGGGTTACTATGTTGAGGTTTTAAGGAAGTTCAGCCAGAGATTCAGTCGGAAGAGGCCAGCACTCTTCAAATCGGGTCAGATCGGACAATACACCAGTCTACAACTCCATCCTTGTCACAGACTATTTGACCAAGATGGGCATCAAGACAGTTCCTCACTCTCCCAATAGTCCAGGTCTTGCTCCCTGTTACTTTTAGTTATTCCCTAAGCTCAGAGGCTGTCGTTATGAGACAATTGAGGAGATAAAAGAGGCTGTGATGAAGGTCATTGACACACTCACACAAGAGACTTCCATGGAGCCTTCCAGAAGCTGCTGGAACAGTACAACAAGTGCATAGCAGCCGGAGGAGATTACTTCAAAGGGGAGTAGAGTTTCATGTGTGTACTATCAATAAAAGTGCTCACACGAAAATAGTCTGGAAACTTATTTTATGATCCTCGTATATAAACAGAATTTTTATTGAGTATCACACCAGAGTTGATGTTCTATAAAACACAACCAAACACTACCAAACAAATCTTGTCTCACTCTGTTCAGCTTTTGTAAGAAATAAATTTATTATTTTTCTTAATATCTTTGAAGAATTTTTGGGAATTTCACTCAGAAAGCATCAGCTGCCAACCTTTCACCCCCAGGCAAATCACCCATTCCTTTCCATTTTTCTCAAGTTCACTCTCACCATTTATAAATCAAAAATAGACCTTTTACAAATTATTGGTATTACATAAGTGTACTTGAAACCATATATTTTATTGTAATTTATTTTTATGTGATAAGAATTCCAGGGAACAAATGATTTCTATTAAACTTCTAACAAATTGTAATAGTTTCTTGAAATGTGTTTTACGTTTTATAACTCCTAAGTCGTTGATATTCTGTTAAAAAATTGTGACGGTCCAGTGGCAGGCATAGGGTTAAAATATAAAAATAAAAATCATTATACCAGGATTGGAAATGGTCTAGACAATTGGCGTTTTTGAGCCCTAGACACAGCACTGGATCAACCGAAAGGAGCAAAGGTCACGACCCAAACAGGGAAACGACATGCGATTGGATAAAGAGTTAGAACGTTTTTACCGCCAAAAAGATAGAAGTCTAAAAGTCATTTGTGAGCTTCGCCAGAGAGGAGAAAGATCATCCTTTTTGCTAGGTCCGGTGAAAAGTGAAATTCTGATGATAGAATGGCCTAAAAAGGAACTCGTCAACTCCGTTGAACAAGAAATGAAGGTTCAATGTAAAAAGGAAGATATGACATCATAAAAAAGAAGAATGATGTGCAGCGGTTCATTAATGGAAGTTTAACAAATATCAAAAAAAAAAAAAAGAGAGAAAGGAGAAAGAAGGCGCAAACTAAAAATGAAGGAAACCTTATAAAAAGAAAAAGGTTAGTCGACAATTTTCTTGTAAATGATTTTCATGTCTTAAAAGAAAATTTGAAGGTTACTCAGATTTATTGGGATTCCTGCTCTGACGAGAAGTCATTGCGGGGAATATAAATGGGGCGAATATTAATTATATTCGAATGGAAATCCTAGATAACATAGAGACCATATAAAATTTACTCCTTCTTACAGAAGTAATGAATAAGAATTTATCATCAATAATAAATTGTATTGGGAAAAATTCTTTCTATTTAAGGATTTTATCAAGAATATCTAAAGAGATATTCTGAGAGTTGTTTGCTAAGGACAAGTTGTAGTGAATAATATATCTGTCTGTTTAAAATTGATAACCACTTTAAATACAAAGAGAAGATATTTTATTGGTTATTAAGGAATCAAGAAAATATATAAAGGGGAAAAAAGGGAAGTTCCCTCCCCTTAATTGTAAAAGAAACAAAGGAGTTATGTTTCAATTTTAAAATAAATTGAACAAAAAAATAAAGAAACATTTCTTGAAGGATACAGTTAATAAAATTGGAAGTGACTCTATTGTCATTTGGAGGGATGAACTTTGATATTGACGTGTCATCTTCATGACTGTATATTTTGGGTTTTTTGTCTTTATAATTTTATTTCTTAAAAATAAAATATATTAAAAAAAAATATATACATATATAATAAAAAAATATAACCACGCGTCATATTGTTTGTCCAGTCCCAAATTCGTCGCACTTTCATTTACAACACCTCGCTACCTCAACTCGTAAAATATACTCATTCGTGCAAGTCTCGAAACTAAACCCATACGCAATCTTTATACTTGACTAGTTATATGGGCTTTTTTATAGCTATCAGTAAAAATACAACTCGTTACGGAGGATCGATATTTAGATAGAGTGGTGCGATATTATCGTCAGTAATCCTCCCTGACATTCCAGGATAATGTAACCTATGAAACAAAAATATAGTAGCCGTAACAAAATATATACCCAATTCAACGAAACCATTTTCTGAAAGGGAACAGTTTAGTTTTATTGCCTGATAAAAAAGAAGGATTCCAGTGGAACCATGGTACCTTGACAGTCAATAAATGAGACAACGAGAATATTGATAAGTTTCAAAAGGGTAGTTTTAATAACAACTTGAGACGAAGTTTTCTTTGTGCTGTAAGTTGCAGGAAGGAGAAACAGTTGAAAAGGGATGAGCAGGAATTTAGCATTTAGCCAGAAGTTCGTGGTCCTGTTAATGTAGGAGGAAGAAATAAAGGTCTCCTAAAGACTCGAGCAGAAATGAAATAGCCGACGTCAGTACAGGAATCGAATCGCAGTAGTCAAGACAAAAGACGAGTTGCTGAAATCAGAGGAGGAATAAAATTGTCGATGTCAGAGGCGGAATTAAACATCCAATTTAAATAATTTAATCTTGGGACTCAAGGAGGGTTTGAACGAATGATGAAGAGGTGGTTTCCTAGGCACAAAACTCCATAAAGTAGATGTTCTCTCCTCATGATGTATTCTGCTGCTAAAGAGAAAGTGAGGACAGGTCTGTCCTATTCGAAAAGTAATTGGGGAGGAGGGAGATTCGTGCGCTTTCCCCGCCTTTTGTATTGCCTGGGAATGTCATCCGAGCAGAAGGGGATAAGTCATCCTCATTGAGTGAAAATATGAGACGAGACAACAACAGTCAAATTAATTTAGGTGCCAAAGAAAAATTCAAAATTCTTTCTGCTACCCATTGGTATATGAGTATAGTTATTTAGATTGGGTTAAAAAAATTTCTTTTGCCTCACTCGACCCTGTCTTTTTATGGACTGTACAGGTGAAGAAGACCATAGAATGGAATGGCTGAAATGTGTTGGTATAAGGACAGATAGAAAAGGGAGATTTAATTATGTAAAAAATGTAAAATTTATTTCTATGCAAATCTATGTATTTATTCAATGTCTGCAAAATTGGAGGATTTGACACGTAATCACTTTTAAAGTAGAGGCTATCTGATTTGAATTTACTTTCTCTGACTCCACTGTTTCTTGTTGAAAGGCTAAAGGATACAGTCTAGCCTACTATTCATCAATGATTGTGTGAAGAAGAAATAGATTCCAGCCTTTCTGAAGGGTAATAGTATGAATTGCAAGTTGTCATTTACACAAACTTTAAAGATGTATGTATGCAGATATAGGTATATATATATATATTACAACCCATTATTTCGTTCCATATATATATATATATATATATATATATATATGTCCATGCATATCTATTGAAATATATATAAATATGTATTTATGTATGTGTTTACACATGTTTTCGTGTTTTTGCATGCGTATGTATATATTTACATATATATATGTACGTTTCAGTTTTGTGCATGTGTGTATAAATGTGTGTGTTTGCACATATTTATATACATATATACATGTGTGTATGTGTATGTGAGTGTGTTTTTATGTGTATCCTTCAGTATGTGGTTCCATATATGTGCATTCTTTTAGGGTCATAATACCTCTTTCAAGTTTGATATTTCAAGGAATACACCAACAGTTGCCCCTGACCACATCGTCAGTGATGTTCTTCCCAAGATCATTTGGTGTTTTGGGTTTTTTAACATCATACACCAGCACTAAGGTGATCCAGATTGTGTTGATCAGCCACCAGTGCCCGTGGTGTAGTCGTTATCGTCGTAGGAATTGGACACGGCGACACGAGTTCAAATCCTGGACAAGACTGATTGCATTTCACATAGCACTAACACCATTGGGGAAGGTATGAATCCAATTATTCTCCCTCCAGCTATGGGTAAATAGTAGGACAGACTAGGTTCTTCAGCCTTGGTTAGGCAACTAGTCTAGGAGAAGGAAAACTCTGAATTCAAACCTGTTAAACTCCGCTGAAAAATTGATCTTGTGTCATATCCAGCAAAAAAAAAAAAAAAATCGCAAAAACCTCCATGGGACTTGGATTGCCACGAATAACGGGGACGTGCCCAGGGTGATGAAAACAAAGTTTCCGGCTACGGTTATGGTCTTTGGTGTGGTTTCAAGTGAGGGCTACATCATACCACCTCACATGTCAACATGTCGGCTTGAATGTCAACACTAAAGTGTTGTGGGGATTTAGGAATTAACAGTAAAACTCCCAACCGGATATTGACTCGTCGGCTGCCAGATACAAAATGTATAAACGCGTCGCCACGCATAAGGCTCCACGCATCCATCCGGATTAAAAATCAGGAAAAAGAAAAATAATAAAAAGTAAAGTAGCCAATGAGAAGCGGCGAATTTGGAGCCGGTGAAGAGAGATAAATACTCAGGTTTTCTGTGAACCGACCTCTTTTTCGGGTAGTGACGTCGAACCGACAACACCGATTTTACTGTCTGGTGTTTTTGGGCACCACGCTATGTCTTGAGACGTAGCGTTGGTTAGTCCATTCACCAAGTAAATAAAGGAAAGTATGGAAGAAATGTTTTCGTCTCTTGTCTGTTTCTATCTTTTCTTTTTGCATATTTCTTTTGGACTTTCTTTGGGCAAGGCATTGCGCCAGCCAGTCAACGTGGGGTAAAATAATATAACCAAAATATGGAGTCAGATATCTTACGGCAACACAGCCTTGCCCTTAGCAACTGACCTTCATAATACCTTTCAACTCCACAGTGTATCTGGATGTGCTGAAGAGTGAGGTAATCCCCTGGTGCAATCAGGTGGCCGCTGACAGACCCTGGGTGTGGCAGCAGGACTCGGCACCAGCCCATAAGTCCAAAGAGACCCAGGCTTGGCTTCAGAAGGAGTGCTACGACTTTGTACCCTTCTCTCACTGGCCCCCCTTCTCCCCCGACCTGAACCCGCTGGACTACTTTGTTTGTTCATACGTCGAGGACATCACCAACATGACCTCCCACAACACCAAAGCCAGCCTGATTGGTAAATATTTGTAAGAATTGGTTTTAATATAGGAAATTTATTTTAAACAAATTCCAAATATTTTTCTTGTCAAATATTTTTAATCAAGAAATGTGTGGAAATGATAAAATACTCTTATTTTACAGAAAGGAATTTCTTTTAGTGCAGATTTCAAATACAATATTTTATTGAGTGTCAAAATGAACATTGTAAAAAGACATCCAAGATGGATGCTATTGTAAATATTCTTCACATTATTGTATATTATTTCCATTGAAGTGATAGAATGAAACAATTTGAAATGAGAATGAGTTAATTATAATCTGTTCATAATTCATTGCCTAAATTAATGATTTATCTTTGATGAATGCAATTTACAATCTTTTGTCTTCTATTTTTAGGCGTATCTATTTGGAAATTTAGATATTTAATAGATGTTTATTTTATGTTTGTGTAAAGATGGAGATGTTTCCATGACTGAAAATATTCATTATGTTTAGCTTACTAATTTGTCAGTTGATTGCAAGTGAAAATTAAATTTAACATGTACCCAGTATCCCACTAATGTGTCCTTGTGCCAGACTAAAATAATGGGACTAAATTAGTCTGTCATCTTGTTCATTCACTATTTTGTCGATGTTTAAAATGTTCAACTGGCAAGTTTAGGTGACGCTGTCTTGCCAAAACGAAATGGAACTTTATTTATTTCAGTCTTCCTGTATTATCACTACCAGTTCAATGGCATTACTCCCAGGTCAACTAAGTCCTAGAGTGATAGAACCTGTTAGAGTACTATCTCAGATTCAAATAGATCTAGTGACGTTGGTTTGACACTAAACTGCATCTGATAGTAAAGCTCCAATTCTAGATGTTTTGGGAATGTAAAGTGCCTCTTCCTTGGCAATACTCCCAGGTCGGCTCTTATCTGGAGTGATACTTACCTAATATTTTTAAAACTCTTCAGTGATGTACTCCTGTGGACCTGTTCATATGAACAAGTAAAGGCAGGAAAACCAGCTAGATCCTACATACAACAGATCAGCGCCGATACGGGATGTAGCCCTGAAGACCTGGCAGAAGTAATGAACGATAGAAAAGGGTGGCAGGCGAGGGTCAGAGATATCCGTACTGATGGTATGACATGATGATGATGATGATTGTTTTGCACACAGAAGACCTTTATTGAAGTCATTTGTTGGGGTTGTCTTGTGTGTGTCAGCATGTATGCTTCCAAGTTCATATTGGATGGAGGGGGACAAACGAAAATTCTTTAAGTGCAATGAAAAGTCAACCAAAATAAACAAAACAATAAAAGCAATTAAGAAAAGTTTAGGTTCAACAAAATTATCATTATTATTATTGTACAATTCATACAGGCTAAAAAGAAGTGATAAGCCTATTAAAAAAATGCCTTCTTTATCTCGATGTGAAACTCTCAGTTATCACAGACCCATCACAAAACACACTTGACAGAGCTCTAGAATTGGCAGCCCAGCATGTGCACATCTCATGAGAGGATATCAGGATAATCAAACACTGCTGCAAATCACTCCTTTTCCATAACAACAAACCATAAAAAAACCTAACCAGCTATTCGATGTAAACATGGTTAACTTTAACAGTTTGAAGGTGCATACTTTCTCAATCATCCAATATAATCAAAAATACTGTTATAGGATGTGTTGTATAGCCATGATCACTATACATACACATATGCATTCAGAATCATAACAACGACACAATGAAGATGAGCGACACAGTTCTTTTATAAAAATATACCCCTCACTTTATTTGAAAGGGTTACTAAAGGTTTTACTGTGAGAGGGAGTTGGAGACGGAACAGAACTGCAACATATTGACCCCCACTCCTCCGGCCCTAATAGCATTTCTTTCCTGTTCTCCTGGGCTGCTCAACCGGGGGCCAAGCCTCTCTGGGACTTGATCCTCATTCCAGCATCTTCTCTCCAACTGATTAAACTTCCTGTGCACCAAGTTATATAATAGTTCAATGCCCACCTTCTTCTTGTGGGCATCACAAATCGCACTCATTCAACCCGTCCACGGTCAAGGTTATATTCTGATATTCCTCGACTGTATGCACCTGTTATTTACACAGGTGCATTTCCTATTTTGACAGCTTGGCTGGGGTCAGTATGTTACAGATGGATACACAGGCAGCAGCCATATCCTCATTCAGAACCCAAATAAAGCAAAATTGGATAGTTACAGGAAAAAAGTATCCAATTCATTAAAATTGCAGGGATTTAAAATCAGCATATACACAAACCTAAAAAAAATCATTGCATACATATTTCAATTTAACACAGAACATATTCCAACATATGAATACTAGTATTGTATAATACACCATAGTATATAATAATATACCATGTCTCTTAAGATCATAATATTCCCACCTGTCCAATTATTCTTACGTCTTAAAACCAGCATCAATTTTGTCAATTATACTTACGTATCAAATCAAAACTTTTATTTGGCCACATCCCCAACTATCTCTCGACTTCTGCTACCTTCTGCTACACATCGCTACACATATATTCATGAGACAACCTGAAATCTGCCATGCTATATATGTATCATCACACACACACACACACACACACCTACAAACACACACACACACACACACACACATACACACACACAAAAACACACACACACACACACACAAAGAATCACTTATATGACCACACACAAAAATATGCAAATATAATCTATACAATCATGCACATAAACAATCACATATACGACTACATACAACAATATGAAAATATGATTTGCACACACACACACACACACACACACACACACACACACACACACACACACACACACACACAGAGTAAAGGGTTATATGCAATTCTATTGTAAACTTTCTTCTGACTGCACGTTTTTGATTTTTCGATTCACCAAAATCTTTCTTTTTCTGCCTGATTATTGTCATATGAAGAAGGCACGAAACTAGTGGTCACAGAGAAGCATCCAAGCTATTTAATATATATATATATATATATATATATATATATATATATATATATATATATATATAAAGTGAGGGCACCTCTCTGATGATTTTCTTTGTTATCTTCTTGTGTTTATTATTACATTCATGGTATTACAGGAATTGTTTTTTGGAAAAAACTCCGTACAAGCACCTTTAAAAAGGAATATATTTTGAAAAATATTTTGTAGATGAGATATAATTAAAGAATTTATTGGAGTAGAAATCCTAATACACTCATCCAATTCCCAAAGTCATGAATACATATCACCTTAATAGGAAGATTGGGACGGACCATTAATATAACCAGACACATAAAGATACATCCATCCAATTTAAAATGTACATTTTAGGTCACTTTGATTAGGAAGTAAATTATTTTTGAAGAATAACATTGTATTTTTCATTTGTCATTAGGACTAGAACAATTATGTTACATTTTAAACTTGTCATTAGACAGTTTAATAGAATTCCTTAACAGAAGCCCATCCTAAAATATATATATATATATATATATATATATATATATATATATATATATATATATATTCATTTGGTAACATACATTCACCAGGATTAGTGACAAATCCAAAGATGGGAAATATTCATTTCTGCCTTTTACTCACACTTTTCTTTTGGTTAAAATCAGGAGTTGAAAGCCGTAAGTTCATTCTGTTTTATTTCTCTTCTGTCTATTTTATATATATATATATATATATAGTGTAATCGGATGGAAACTTAAACCTGGTTAAGTTGTCATTATAAATCTATTTCGGCAGAGAATATTACTATACTCTCTGTCTCGTCAGATGACTTTTTACATGTTTTTCACAAAGTTGCAGAACAGTAAATGTGGAGTTACAGTTCGTATTTAAAAAAATAAAAAATAAAAGTAAAAATAAAAAAAAATTTAGATTCACAGGCAAGGGCAGAGGGGTTCAAAAACAAAATCTTTCTTTTTCTGTCTGATCTTTGTCATATAAAGAAGGCATGAACCCAGTGGTCACAGAGAAGCATCCAACTATTTAATATATATAAAAAATAATATATATATATATATATATATATATATATATTTATATATATAGAATTAACTAAACCGCGAGTCGAAAATCTTCTACTAAAGTTTCACTTTAACGGATCATCAGGAAGTCTACCTTCGACTAATTCTAAGGAGAAATCACTTTCTTTTATTCACCAAAAACTACACCTAGCCTAGAATTTGCATAAAAAATAAATAACTAGCTAACTAAATGAAAGATACCATATTTTTATTAGGAAAAAAAAAAAAAAAAAATTCTCTAAAACCTTTTCCTAATTATATAGTAACCACGCCCTTTTGTGTCTACAACTATTTAACACCTCCGATCTTTTATTTAACATATTCTTACTTTTACAATTTGCTATTACCAATTTTTCCTCCATACAAAGATTACAAGCTCTATTACCTGCCCTATATTTGCGGCATTTCTTTATTACTTCCCATTTCATTATCGGATCTACTCCTTGTTTTTCCTTAAGTTCCCACACATAACTAGATAATGCAGTGCTATACCTATACTTTTCATGCTAAAAACTTGTTCTATGGTTATAGTACCTAGTTTTAAAATCCCCTTGGGTCGACCCAAAGTATATCTTTTTATTTCTCTTATTATTCAAATCACTATATACTTCTACCAAATACACTACACATTCCTGCTTACATTTGCCTTCGAGGGGACACCTAACCTTATCCCTACAGTTGCATTTATCAATCACCTTATTTTTCTTTGTACCTAATTTAGCTATATTGCTCCTATTTATTATTCCATTAATGTTTGGCATGCAACTGTAACTTAATTTAACACAATTCTTATTGAATATCTTATGTAATTGGTTCCCACTAGGGAAGTTTCTTTTTAATATCTTGAAGAACTCCTTTCCCAAGTTATTAACTACTTCCATGTTGTAAGGGGGATTAAACCATAAAATTTTCCTAGGTCTATTTCTCCTTCCTTGTGTTCCAATTCTATCCCTATTCCTATATTCTAAATTGACCCTATATCCGTCATTCTTTAAAGCCTCCTCATATTCCTGCTTACTTACTAAATACGTACAATGGGAATTGTAGAAGAAAATTTGATTTTCAAGAAAAGAGTCCAACAAAAAGTAAATCTTTTTATGTGACAGTACTATGCAAATAAGCTAAGTCTTGTAACTTTTGTGAATGTCTGCATAAGTCTCTTTTATGTGACCGCTTAGTACTCAATGGAAAGAATAACCAGGCTTGGAAAAAATTGTTCTGACAGTCAAAACTGTTATATATGTGTGGAAATTATAGTTTTGAAAAATGATAAAAAAACACTCTGGCTCGCAGTGGTAATACCTGTTAGGGTATCATCTATGAGTCAAATACAACTAGAGTCCTGGGTTTGATACGACACTGTATCTGATTGTTTTGCTCTAATTCTAGATCTTTAGGGAATATATAGTACCTCTTCATTGGCATTACTCCTAGCTTTAATGTGGCTTGAAGTGATAGTACCCATTACGGTACTAACTTGAAGTCAAATTGAACTAGTGTCCTGGGTTTAACACTAAACTGCTTCTGACCATAAAGCTCAAATTTTAGAGCTATTTGTAATGTGGAGTAAATATATATGGCATTACTCCCAGGTTCATCATTACCCAGTGTGGTAGTACCTATTAGGGTACCATCTAGAGGTCATATAGAACTAAGGTCCGGGGTTTGACACTCAAATACATCTGCTTATGAGGCTCCAATCCTATAGCTTTTGAGAATTCTATAGCTTTTGTGAATGTAGATTACCTCTTCATTGGCATTACTCTAACCAGAAATGGTAGTAATTTTTAGGGGACCATGTATGGGTCAAATAAAACTTGTGTCCGAGGTTTGACACTAAACAGCATATCATAGTGAGGCTCCAATTTGAGAGCTTTTGGGATTGTGCATTACCTCTTTATTATCAATACTCCCAGGTCCACTCTGAGCTGGAGTGGTAGTACCTATTAGGGTACTATCTCTGTGTCAAATAGATCTAGAGTCCTGGGTTTGACATTAAACAGCATCTGAGTATAAGACTCCAATTCAGAAGCTTTTTGGAATGTAGAGTAACTCTTCATTGGCATTACTACCAGGTCCACTATGACCTGCATTGTCAGTACCTGTTACAGTACTATCTATGAGTCAAAAGAACTTGTGTCCCTCTGCAGCCAATATCAATTGGGTCACAAGGAGCCTGCCATCCTTTCATCCTACACTGCTCAATAAGTTCCTGATATTTAGTGAGCTTATTCTCATCAGACTCTGCCATGTTTTCCTCCCACAATACCATTAACTCCCACATGATCACTTGCTTCATCCAATTCAAATCAAGAATCATGTCTAGTGGATTTTGTGGTCAAACAATATGATCAGGGAATTTCAGCTGCTCATCCAATTCAACAAATAACTCCCAATCTGGGGCTGTGCTAAGAAGCAACGTTTTTTCTGACAGTGCTGATCAAACATTCCCTCCTGCCTTAAGAAAATGATTCTCCTGCTGACAGGCATGTATGTGCCGGTTTGAAGGCATTTGTTAAATATCTTTGCAATTATTCCCAGCACCTGATTATGATGTCAAATCACTGACCCAAAATCCATCACCCAATGCCCTAGTGCAACTACTGAGTATGTGTTTAAGCGATCCTCTCTTTTTGAACAGCGAGCATTGTGGGGTCACAGTCTTCCCCCAGGTGTTACAATTTTCTGGTCTCAGTATTGTATCATGAACAGCCAGGATGAGGAATCAAATGTGGACGAAATTTGAAGCACAAATATCCGACCAGCTAACTTTCATTTTTAAAATACCATACCATTGAGTCCAGGCACCCTGTTGACCTAACACAACCATTTTGCCAAATTTTAATTCTTCAAAACCAAAAAACTCTGTATACATGCATATTTCAATTTCTTCAAAGATAGATGTCATTGTGATTATCTTTGAGAATTCAAAATGTGATCATCAATGGAGAGAAATAGATTGTAAGAGATTCATTTCTTTTATGTGTTTCCGAGCATCTACTTAACTTAATTGATGATTTAGTTGAAGATCAATATTCCTTTTGTTGTTGGTAAATATTTGTATGAATTGCTTTAAACACTGGAAATTATTTTAATTAAATTACAAATTTTTTTTACTTTCAAATATTCTTAATCAAGAATTATCTGGCAATGATAGTATTGAAAAATTATAAAAAACACTCTTATTTTACTGAAATAAATTTGCTTATTTTAGTGGCGATTTCAAATATGATATTTTAGTGTGTCGAAATGAACATTGTAAAAAGACATCCAAGATGGATGCTATTGTAAATATTCTTCACATTATTGTATATTATTTCCATTGAAGTGATAGAATGAAACAATTTGAAATGAGTTAATTATAATCTGTTCATAAAAAAAAGACTTCCGAGATGGATGCTATTGTAAATATTCATCACATTATTGAGCATTATTTCCATGTAAATGATAGAGTCAAACAAAGTTTAATGAATATAAGTAAATTATTATCTGTACATATAAGTAATTCATAGCCTGAATGAATGATTCATCTTAGATGAATTTCATTTAGGATCTTTAGTCTTATTAGCATTATCTTTTAGTCATATGTCTAGAGGATAATGCTGGAAAATATTCATTTTCATGTCTATGTGAAGGTCAGCTTATCAGTATTAAGGAATTATATGTTACAAGTTTGTATAGACT
Source organism: Sepioteuthis lessoniana (assembly GCA_963585895.1). Taxonomy (NCBI): domain Eukaryota; kingdom Metazoa; phylum Mollusca; class Cephalopoda; order Myopsida; family Loliginidae; genus Sepioteuthis; species Sepioteuthis lessoniana. The sequence continues at coordinate 87,171,507 of OY757928.1, forward strand.
TTGGAGAAGAATATCACTTGGTAGGATATTGGAATAAGAAATGGAGTTTTTTTCTATTGTAGAAACAGAAAGATAATTGCATATATAATTAGCAAGAATATATTTTATTGACTGTGAAAATAAAAGAAATACAAAATGAATTTGAAAAAGAATGAATAAAGTTTTGTGTGTAAAGAAATGTCCTTATTGTCCATATGTGAATATGAATTATAAAAGAAATGAAAGTTTTTCAAAGGGATTTATATTTTTAAGAAGTTTTACTCAGTTGTTGGATAGATATAATGACATATATTTGTGTACAAGCCAGCCGACTGATATAAATAATGAAATATATTTGTGGCAATGATACTATTGAAAAATGATAAAAAACACTGAGAAAATTCTCTGCTGTATTATATTTTGTGGTGTCACATTCACTCTGACACAGCACTTGAAAATGTTTCTTTCCCAGAATATATGGATCATAGAGTGTCCACATAAATGTTATGGAATAAAGTGCACAAGTGGATGTCATTGCTATTACCCTTCACGCTGCTCATATGAAACATGTCGCTGTGCTAATGGATGGAGAGGAACAGGTTGTAATGAAAGTAAGTCAAATAATATCGTCCATTCTAATAATATATTTAAATATATATTTACTTATATATAAATGTATATAAGTATAAAGAAATTGTAAGTTAACCAACGATATTTGAGGACATCATGAAGTCACCCTTTTTAATAGTTAATTAACTGGTATGTAGGGGAGAGTGCTACTCCCTTCCCCAGATTGCTCCACTTATTCTTGATCACTGCTTATAATGCTGAGTGTTCAGCAAGTAGGCATCAAGTACCATTTTTTGTGTCCTTGGTGTAAAGTCTTTATATCTGAGGTAATGGATACTTGCTAGGTATGGACTATTACCAAGATGAATCGATAAGATGAATGATGATTAAAGACAGAGGGAGAACAAGCATCTACTGCTATTCCTGGTACATTCCTTTACTGACCAAATCCCCCAGATGTAGTTGGGGCCGTAACCCCTGTGGCATCAGAGGTTATTTCCCTTTTGTTAGTTAGGATATTACAAGGCTTTCTTTTTTTTTTTTTTTTCTTTTTAATAATGATAACAACCATGACAGTGGTGGTAATAATAATCTGGTGAGGGAGTTCATTCAGTCTGTGAAGTGATTGGGATGCTTGAACAGATGGCTCGGACTCTATGTCGGAGGAGATATCTGTTAACGTGAATGAAAGAAAAGAAAGTGATGATGATTCAGATTATTGTGTACGGGTATGTTTATTATTTTTTTTTTTTTTTGTTAGGTGGCCGTTTTGTTCTTCTTGAATGCCTGAGGTTTAGAGTTGTGTGTTGTGTTTGGTTGTGTTTGGTTGTCTTTGTATTCTGGTGGTGTTGTCGTATGTGTGTAGCTTTCATCTTCAGATGAGGGGTAATCCAGTAGGTTATGTGCAGGGTTTGTTGTCGGCTTAGGGATTTTTTTGAAGAAGCTGTAGTTTGGCTACCTTTATGTGTGGCGGTGATCATGGATACCTTTTTCTTTGTAATAGTCATTGGGTTAGGCTGGTAAGGTATGAGAGCCTTTGAGGTGTTGTCGCTTTTTACAATGACTGTATCACCCACCCTGAGATCATTGGATTTCATGTACGCATTTCTATCAGCGTATTGCTTTATTTTTCTCTTGGCTTCGGTGTCATGCTCCCTAATGCTGGAGTCTTCAGCAATGGGTGTGATCAGGTGTGGCTGGCGGTTTTTTATGGTCCAGCCAAATAGGATTGTGGCTGCGGGTGTGCCGGTGGTGCAATGTGGTGTCGTCTGGTAGTTCAGCAGGAATTTGAATAATTCCTGCTTCCAGCTTTGACCTTTATTCAAGGCAGCTTTTATAGACTTTTTTACAGTGCGCATGAAGCATTCTGTTTCCCCATTGGCCTGGGGCCATAGGGGTGTTATTCTCCTGTGTCTGAATCCAGTGATGGAGGCATAGGTTTTGAATTTGTAGCTGTTGAATGGTGGGCCATTGTCCGTTTTGAGGGAGACTGGCGCGCCAAATTCGGCGAATATCTTGTCTAGGCGGGGTATGACTGATGTTGTTGAGATGGAGTCCAGGATGTCGACAACAACATAGCGTGAGTATTCGTCTGTGACAACGAGGTGGTATTTTCCATTTTGGAGGTGTCCAAAGTCAGCACTGACTTCTGCCCATGGGGCTGCTGGTAGTGGGGACATTTTCAGTGGCTCTCTTGCCAGTTTATGGGTACTGACCTGACAGGTGTGGCAGTTCTTAATGTTTTCTTCCACTAGAGGCTGCATGTTTTTGAACCAGACCTTTTCTTGGAGGAGAGCCATTGTTTCCACAATGCCTTGGAGTCCAGCATGTGCTATTTTGACAGCTCTGTTTTGTAGTGCTTCAGGCAGTACTAACCAGTGCCCTTTGAGGATGATGCTATCCTTGTGTGCAAGTGATAGTTTGGCATGATTGGCGTGCAGAGTGTGGAATGTTGCTTTGTTTATGCCATCCTCGACACCATGCCATTTGTTGGTAAGGATGGCTTGGATGATGGTGGTGAGTGTCTTGTCTTTTGCCGTTTCCATTGCAACTTCATCAATTGTCATTGCTTTGGGGGTGAGGTTGAGAGGATGTAGTTTATATATTCCTCTGCTATTTTTTGTTCTCTGTCACTTGCTGGTAGGTGCGTTGGATGGCGACTGAGATAGTCAGCTGGGTTGTCATGGCCTGGTCTGTATATGACGGTCATGTCGTATGGTTGCGTTCTCAAAACCCAGTGTTCAATGCGTGCTGATAGTTAGGAGAGGGTGTTGTTAAAAATGGATGTTAGGGGTTTGTGGTCTGTAAAGACAGTGAATGGAGCTCCAAAGATATATATGTGAAAGTGTTCACACACCCATGTGATGGCGAGTGCTTCACATTCTGTTTGGGAGTATCTCTGTTCAACTGCGGATAGCGCACGACTTGCAAATTGTTCTATCCGTCCTTTTTGTGATAGCACGACAGAAATGCCTACCGGACTGGCATCCGTATGTATTTCAGTGTGTTTGTTCGGGTCAAAGTAGGCAAGTGAGCATGTTCTGCTCAGTGCCTCCTTAATGTTTTTTAGACATTCAGTGTGGTGTTCAGTCAAGGACCACTGTGTGTTTTTTTTTTGTTAGTTGACGTAGTTCATGGGTGAGGGTTGGATAGTTTGGAATGAATTCTGCCCTACAGAAGTTAGTCATCCCCAACAAGCTTCTGACTTCTGATGCGTTTTTAGGGTCGGGTAATTCAAGGATTGCTTTTATTTTGAGGTCGCTTGGGCTGATGCCTTCATTACCGAAGGTGTGTCCAAGGAATTCCAGTGACCTCTTGTTGTACTCACATTTGCTGCTATTTAGGGTGAGTCCTTTTTCGCCAAGTCGTCTGAATATCGCATGGAGGTTTTGGTCGTGGCCTTGCTGGTCTGATCCAAAGCAAAGGATGTCGTCACTGATGTTGATGGCTCCCTTGATCCCTGTAAGTGCTCGACTAATTTCTTCCTGGAATATCTCACTTACGGAGTTGACACCAAAAGAAAGTCTTTTACATCTGTACAGGCCCAGGTGTGTTGCAAAGGTGGTTATATATCGGGATTCTTCAGCTAGTTCCAATTGGTTGTAGCCTTGGTTAAGATCCAATTTGCTGAAAACATTAGCTCCTGATAGAATAGTTTTCAGTTCATTGAGTGTGGGGGTTGGGTGTCGTTTCCTTTTGATAGCTTTGTTTGCCGCCCTCATGTCGATGCAAATCCTGATTTTATTTTGACCCTTTTTGGGTACTACCACAATAGGAGTTACCAATGGGGTTGGTCCATCTGCCTTTTCAATCACTCCCAGTTTCTCATCTTTGGCTATTAACTCTTCTATATCCTTCCTTATGTGAAAGGGGACCCTGCGGTATCTCTGAGCGATGGGTGGTATGTTTTCATCTATGTGTAGGTTAACTTTTTTCTCTTTGAGTTTACCCAGACCATTGAACAGGTCTGCGTAGTCCTCTAGAAGTTTAAGAGTAGGGAGTGGGGTCTGTGCATCAGAGTTACTGATGTGGTTGACTGAATGAGTGTTTGCTGACAGTAGTTTGAGCCTTTTACATGTTTCCCAGGCAATAATGGGTTTTTCTGGGTTCTTTATAACATGTATGTATGCATGCTTGGCAGGAGATGCCTCTAAACTTTAGAAGTGTGCTGAATTGACCTAGGACTGGGGTGGCTTCCTTGAGACCGAATCCAGATATTACGGTTTTTGTGGGTTGGAGGAGGGGCGTTGGTCTTAGGGATTTGTAATCTGCCTCAGACAAAATGTTTATGGTGGCACCAGAGTCAGCTAACACATTGAACATTTGATGGCCATCACCAAAAGATACGTCAAAGTAAGGAAGGTTTTTCACTTTACCTGTATGGAATACATATTCCGTGTCACTGCCGCTGTTTGAGTCTCGTTGATGGTCCTAAATGTAATTTACCGGTCGTTGACTGGTTTGAGCTTGTGGGTGTGGGGGGTGGTTTGTTCTTCGCCGGCTGTCCTCATCATTTAGTTTTCTGAAACAGACAGAGGCGAAATGTCCCCATCTCCGGCAATAGGCACACTGGTTCTGGAATTCAGGGCAGGATGTCGGTCCCCGTTCATATGGGTATTTCCCATTGCAATTTCTGCACTGGTTTTGCTGGGGGCATTTGCGTGGCCATTGTTGTTCATGCGTGACTTTGTTGGCTACTGCATTAATGGATGTGGTAGGTTTTGTAGTAGAGTTGGCGTCTTCTAAGCGCATTTGTTCCATTTGTTTGGATATGGTTTCAGTCATTTTGGCATAGTTTATTAGATCGTCTAGGAGCATGTTTGGGTTCATCAGTTCCTTTTGGCGAACTCTTTCTGATAAACAGCCCGTTATTAGTTGGGATTTTATTTCTGCATTTCTGTCTGTGAAACGGCACATAGCTGCTGCCTCTTTTAATTCCCAATGAAAGTCCTCTATGTTTGGGTTGGTTTCTTTTTTTTTTTTTTGGAATATGAATCTGTTATATTCAGTGTTGTTTTCTGAGTTAAAGTGGTTTTACACAGCCAGGATGAGCTTATCGAAGTGTGTTTCGTTTTTTTCTGGTGTGGTTTGTTCAGACGGTAGTTTGTCAATAAGATCATTTACTTCTTCGCCAACAAAAGTTAAAAGTATAGCTTTTTTCCATTTATGGTCTTCTATGTTGTACGTGGTGAAGTAATTTCTCAGTCTGTTGATATATTTTGTCCATTTTGTTGCGTTGTTTTTGATTCGTGGTCAAATTCTGGGTAATGTGGTAAAGCGGCCATGTTAGTTTTTTTTTCAGCACGTGGGCAGGTTTGTTCTTTTCTTTTTTTTTTTGTTGTTTTTGGTGAGTAAACGACTCTTTCTTCGTCGCCACTGTAAAGTCTTTATATCTGAGGTAATGGATACTTGCTAGGTATGGACTATTACCAAGATGAATTGATAAGATCAATGATGATTAAAGGCAGAGGGAGAACAAACATCTACTGCTATGCCTCGTACATTCCTTTATTGACCAAATCCCCCGGATGTAGTAGGGGCTGTAACCCCTGTGGCATCGGAGGTTATTTCCCTTTTGTTAGTTAGGATATTACACTTGGTATGTTTCTACTAGTGATTTAACCCCAGTCTCATGGATCATTGCCAAACACTCTAATCATTATGCTAACTGGGCTGGTCAATATATATATATATATATATATATATATCAAATAATTTATATACTCATTTCAGTTTTCAAAGATAGATAGATTGTAGTTGGGGCTCTGACATGACCTAAGCAGAGCTATAATGTGAAAGGAAGATCAAAACAGAACAATCTACACTATAGAATAGAAGATGACACGAATACAGCACTGATCAGTTTGAATCAGTACAAAGCCTTCAAGAGGGTGGAATATCGACTTTGGCTATAAGGGTCGTTTTATGACCTGCATTGTTAATACCTGTGACAGTCCTATCTATGGGTCAAATAAAACTTGTGCCGTGTGTTTGACACTAAATTGCAGCTGTGCATCAGACTCATATTCTAGCGCTTTTCGGAATGAAGAGTACCTCTTTATTGGTATTAATCCCGAGTCCATTCTGACCAGGAGTGGTAGTACCTTTTAGGGTACTATCTATGGGTGAAATAGAATTAATGTCCTAGGATTGACACTAAATTGCATATGATCGTGAGGCTCCAATCCTAGGGATTTGGGGAATGTAGGGTACCTCTTCATTGGTATTACTCTCAGGTTCACTTTTAACTACAGATGTAGTATCAGCTAGGGTGACACCTTCAAATCAAATTGGACTAGTCTCTTGGGATTAGCATCTGATCGTGAGGCTCTAATTCACAAACTTTTGTGAATGTAGAGTACTTCTTCATTAGCATTACACCCAGGTCTACTCGGACATGGAATGCTGGCACCTGTTAGAAATTGTGTCAAGAATTTTACAATAAACTGGATCTGATCGTGAGCTTAATATTTTACAGCATTTGGTTATGTGGAGTACTTCTTCATCGGTATTTCTTCCACGTCATCTCTGTCGAGATATAGCAAAAAAAAAAGAAAAAAAATTCATTGCTATTAATAACCCAAATGCATTCAAATTAGCCAATCCTCTGCAACACAAATTGATTCAATTATCTTGTTTAAAATATACTTTATGCAAAACGACTAAAAACTTAAGTACAAAATTATCGTTTAAAACAAACTGACAGGATATTACAACACATCATCATGTGATATTATCTAAATATATATACATATATATATATATATATATATATATATATATGTATACATATATATATGTATATATATATATAAAGTATGTATGTGTATATATATTAGCACACCAAACACTACTGTACACTAGAAAGCGAAACAGATACAAAACAAAAAACGAAGAAACCTCTCATTGTTCCCAATGTTGACTTATAAAAATGCTTGTTCATGTACCATCTATGGGTGATATGAATAGTGTCCTGGGTTCAACACTCAATGGCATCTGATGGTGAGGCTCTAATTCTAGAGATTTTGTGAATGTAGAGTACCTCTTCATTGGCATTATCTCAAAGTCCACTCAGACCTAGTGAGTTACTATTTACTAGGGTCCTATCTGTGCTTCAAAATATATTATGTATCCATTTATTCATTTGAAACCTTTTAGTTGTGAGCCAACAAATAATTAATTTTAAATTGAATTATTAGTATGAGATAAAAATAGCTCAATTGTGTGCAAATAAATGAATAATGTTTTACAAAATTATTTGTGCTGGATAGCAATACTTGAAACCATTTAATGACCTGGATAGGAAATTAAACAGCATCTGAAAATGAGACAACATTCCTGGTATTTAGGGAATGTCGAGTACTATGTCTTTCCCATGACTTCTAGGTTCACTTTGACTCGGAGTGGTAGCACCTGTTTGGATTCCATCTCTGAGTGAAATAGAACTTTTCAATCTTTTACTAAAGATTATATTTTTTAAACAGAATTATTAGAGTTAGATATTAATATTTGAAACCATTTAACTGTGTGCAAATAAATGATTAATATCAAAGAGAATTATTGGTGATGAATAACAATAATTGAAACCATTTCACTGTGTGTAAACAAATGAGCTTTAGCTCAATAAAAAATAATGTGGCAATTCAACTTTTCATTAAAAAAGCACACACACACACACACACACACACCCACACACACACACACACACACACATATATATATATATATATATATATATATATATATATATATATATATATATATATATAAACAGGATTTTTATTGATTACCACACCATAGTTGATATGCCATAAAACACAACCAAACACTACCAAACAAATCTTGTCTCACTCTGTTCAGCTGTTGTAAGAGATAAATTTATTATCTTTCATAATATCTTTGAAGAATATTTGGGAATTTGACTCAGGAAGCATCAGCTGCCTACCTTGCACCACCAGGAAAATTACCCATTCTTTTCCATTTTTCTCAAGTACACTCTCACTATCTTTGAATTGAAAATAAACCTTTTACAAATTATTACTATTACATATGTGTACTTGAAACCATATATATTTGTGTAATTTATTTGTATGTGATAGAAATTCTTGTAAACAAATGATTTTGATTAAATTTCTATCAAATAGTAATAGTTTCTTGAAATCATGTTTTATAATTCCTAAGGCATTGATAGTCTGTTAAAAATATATACCCAATTCAACAAAACCATTTTCTGAGAGAAGACATATTAGTTTTATTGCCAGATAAAAAAGAAGGATACCAGTGGAACCAAGTTTTATTGTATTTTTTTTGTTTTTTTTGGCACAGACCATTCCTGAAAAAGATCTTTTCTACAAAGAGTGCCTACAGTGAAAAGGCAAAATAGATACCAAAGAGATACGGAGGACTATAATACTTTTAAATGGATCAAATTTTTAGCTTTTAAACACTATTTATCGACATTTGTCAATGCATTTTTGTCACCAATGAATAGGCGTGTGCATTATTGCCTATTTCATTTCATCAATGAATGGCTAGTCCATTCTACAGTCTTTATCGTATTTCTCTGGGGAAAGAATGTGTCTATTTTCTGGAAAAAGTTATCACACATTGGAATATGGGTATCGTTGTTTAAATTGGGTTAAAAATTTTTTTTACCTCACTCGACCTTATCTTTTCCTTTTTACAGCTGAAGAAGACCATAGAATGGATTGGCTGAAATGCGTTTGCATAATGGAACATACAAATGGGAGATTTAATAATGCCAAAAATATAGGAATTATGTCTATGCAAATGTATGTATTTATTCAATCTCTGCTAAATTGGTGGATTTGACACATAATCACTTCTAAATTAGAGGCTATCTGATTTGAATTCAGTCTCTTTGACTACACTGTTTCTTGTAGAAAGACTTAAGTATGCAATCCACCCGACTATTTAACAACTATTTTGTGAAAAAGAAATAGAATCCAGCCTTTCCGAAGGGAAATAGTATGAATTGCAAGTTGTCATTTACACATTGTTATATCTTTATATATATATATATGTGTGTGTGTGTATGTGTGTCTATATATGTATAGAATTTATATGAATACATATTTATGCATGTGTTTATTTATGTTTTTGCGTTTATATGTTTCAGTATTTTTACCTGTGTTTATAAATGTGTATGTTTGTACATATGTATATACATATATGTGTGAGTTTATGTGTGCGTCAGTGTGTTTTTATGTGTATGCATCTGCATTTGGTTCCATATCTGTGCATTCTTTAAGGGTCATCATTCCTTTATCAAGTTTGATATTTCAAGGAATACAACCTCAGGTGCCCCTGACCACATCGTTAGTGATGTTCTTCCCAAGATCTTTAGGTATTTTGGGTTTTTCAGCATCATGTACCTCCTCTAAGGTGACCCAGCTAGTGTTGATCAGCCACCAGCTTGTGGATTGAAACCTAACCGCAGCAAAAAAGAAAATCACAAAAAAATTCCATGAGATATATAGAAAGCAGCTCCGGCAGAGCATCCAATCAAATGTGTATCCAAGTAATTCCTTTCCTATAAAAAAAAAAGGGTTGGAACCGAGGAAATGTTTTCCCTCCAAATAGAGAAAGTGATTACCTGGAGAATCACCTTAATGCTTTGAACAGACTAAAAAGTAAATAACTCCATATGAGATGGAAATAAACAACTCCCTATACTTTTAAAGCTATTTTTAAACCCACAAAACAATTAAAACTCCTCCCTTCTCAAATAAAAGTATCGCTTACATAATCAAAACACTAAATAATTAAAATGGTTTCTAACAAGGAGTATTTGGCTGCAACGAATTACAAAATGGAAAAAAAAAAATCATTCTATAATTTGCTACTAATAACCCCAATACATTCAAATTACACCCCCCTGCATCATAAATCGATTCAATCATCTCGTTTAAAATATACTTTATGCAAAATGACTAAAAGCATTAAGTACAAAATTATCGTTTAAAACAAAGTAATAGGATATGACAACATATCAACGTCATGTAATATTATCCATCTATCTATCTATCTATATAAATATATTAGCACATCAACACTATTGTACTCTACTGAGCAAAAAAGGAACCAATACACCTCTCATTGCCCCCAATGTTGATTTAAATGAACGCTTGTCACACATTTGTGTTAGGATATAATTTAAGTCCAAGTAGAGACAAAAATATAATGAATGTTTATTTCGTTGCCAACTACTTTCTCTCTTAATCCACAGCCAACAAGAAGCCTTTTCCATGGCGTCAGGGATTAACCTGATCGATGTCGTTTTATTTCTACCAGCCAACCCAAACTTGGATAAGGCTTTACAAAGCGACTGAGACACGAACCCTCTGCAGCCAATTTCAGTTGGGTCACAGTGAACCTGCCATCCTTTCATCCTACACTGCTCAACACGTTGCTGGTATTTAGTGATCTTTCTCACATGGGATATTTTTTCCTAGTTTAAAACAGAATTTTATTGCATATAGTTTTTTTAAAGTGTCAAATTACATTTTTGAAACTGTGACAATCATATTTTCCTCCCACAATACCGTCAACTCACACATGATCACTTGCTTCATTGTATACGAAACAAGAATCATGTCTAGTCAAAGTTGTGTTCGAACAAAAGTTCAGGGAATTTCAGCTGCACATCAAGATCAACAAATAACTCCCAATCTAGGGCTGCACTGCATAGCGATGTTTTTATTGACTGAGCTGATCGAACATTTACTCCTGCCTTAAGAAAATTGATTCTCCTGCTTACAGGATTGTACGAAGTTCATTCGATAAGTTTCCAGAGCTTTTTTTTGTACGGGCATTTAAAATTGTCGTAGCCTCTTGAAAAGTCAGTATGTTATTGCTACACATCGTATGAGATGACTGACCAATTTTTATGATTTCAGGTTCAAATGAACTGCTACAGCAGCAATTGGAATACACTCTACTAAAGCCTGATTGTCACAGCTGGTGAGTTTCAAAAATGTAATTTGACACTTTAAAAGAACTATATGCAATAAAATTCTGTTTTCAACTTGGAAAAAATGCCACAGAAATGTGTGGAATACTTCAGACTGCTTTTGGAGCATCTTGCTTGAATCGAGCATTAGTTTTTGAGTGACATAAGAGATTCAAGGAAGGCAGGGAATCTGTGAGGGATGATGAGAGGTGTGGGAGGAGTAAGGAAGTCAATACACCACAGTTGATTTGCCAAAGGGTTAAGAAGTGATTCCTAGGGAAGAGGCCAGCACACTTCAAATCGGGTCAGTGGCATTTCCAGCGGGACAATGCACCAGTTCACAACTCCACCCTTGTCACAGACTATTTGAGCAAGATGGGCATCAAAACAGTTCCTCAGCCGCCCTATAGGGCAGACCTTGCTCCCTGTGACTTTTGGTTATTCCCTAAGCTCAGAGGCTGTCGTTATGAGACAATTGAGGAGATGAAAGAGGCTGTGACGAAGGTCCTTGACACGCTCACACATGAGGACTTCCTTTGGGCCTTCCAGAAGTTGTTGGAATGGTACAACAAGTGCATTGCAGCTGGAGGAGATTACTTCGAAGGGGACTAGTTTTATGTGTGTACTATCAATAAAAAAGTCTGGAAACTTATTGTATGCCCCTTGTATGAGCTGGTCCGAATGGATTTGTTATATACCTTTGAAATTACCCTCAGCACCTGATTATGACGTCAGCGATAAAAAAAAGTCCATCGCCCAATGCCCAAGTGTAGCCAATTAGTAGGTGTATAATATGAGGGACTAAGATATTGCCATTTAAACATAAATGGCAGTTGACGTTATAGAGTTCTTTTGCTTGTTATATTAAAACAAAGAAAATAAAATAAGAAGGCGTTGATATTGTAGTTTAATGATAGCTTGAGAGGGAGTTTTTCCTTGTGCCGTGAGTCGAAGAAGTTAGCAATACCGTTTTAAATGGTTGTGCAGGAATTTTGTACTCAGCCAGATGCTTCAGGGTCCATTTGGTTTGTTTTTTTGGGGGGGAGAAATAATTGACAAGGAAATGGTCTACTAAAGGAAGCAGAGGAACAAATGTCGAAATGTGCTCTCTTGTGATGAAAAGTCCCTCTGCCTGCTGTTAGAATCGTCCTCGGATAGAGAGAGAAATGTTATCTCTCACGTCGACTGGTCTTACCTTGCTACCTGTAAGGAGGAAAGGGAAAGAGAGGGCGAGCCATGTTAGCCCTGCTTTTTATGGTGCCCGGGGAGGTGTGCATCGGTCATTCTCATTGGATGAAATGTATAATTTCAAACTTAAATGGCCAAAGCCATTCCTGCACTAAATAATAATTTGAAATTCTTTCTGCTACATGTGTTTAAGCGATCCTCTCTTTTCACACAGCGGGCATTGTGGAGTCTCAGCCTTTGCCCAGGTGTGAAGATTTGCTGATCTCAGTATTGTATCATAAACTGCCTGGATGAGGAATCTAATGTGGACAAAGTTTGAACCACAAATGTCCGACCAGCTAACTTTCGTTTTAAAAATACCATCCCATTGAATCTGTTATGGTTGATAAAATGGTGATTGGCGGGTGTTCTAAAAATAGAAAAATGTAGACACACTGACGCCAAGAATTCTAAATTGGGCGGCAAAAATAAGGTACGAGGAGATGAAGAGAAGGAGTAGGAGTAAGGAGTTAGGAATAGTAGTTTTGGTAGCAGGTCCGAAAAAAAGACACGCGAGGAAAGAAGTTAGTTTACTACTTGAGTCCACGAGGGACAAGTCAGTTGACTACTAGAATCCGCGGTGAACATCACTCAGCGATTTCCGCTCCTGTATTTACAAAATTTTAAGAGGTTATAAAAAAAACCTTAATTACAACTTGATGTAAAAGCCTGATTTTCTCACACCAAAATAAAACATCATTGAATGGAAGTCTGTGTTTTCTTCAATAATTTCAACACCAAAGAAATACAAGTCCAGGAACCCTGTTAGCCTAACGCAATCATTTTGCCAAATCTTATTTCTTCTAAACCAGCTCTCACCTCGTTCTGGAGGAGGTGTCCATAGTCTTCACCCGTGGCTCTTCTGATATCTTTGCTGGTACAATAGCCTAGACCAGAACGACTTACAGCTATTCTCCCGACCAGAGGCTTGTGCCTCAATCTTTCTTCTGTGATTCTATACTGGCTGTTACTACTCTCGGCTCCTTTGAGTTCTTAAACATCATATCCTCTCTGGTCTTGGTGATTATGTAATCTTCCGTTAACCCCTTGAATGGAAGTTGTAGAGTGTTTGTTGGCCGATATAAAGCAATACTGTTCAGACTCTGTGGTAAACCTAACCACCTACGTAGGTATCAGCTAATTTTCTTCTCCATAGCTATCGCAGTTGTCATTGTGATATTATATATATATATATATATATATATAATCAAAAATGTATATACATTCTTATTTAAATTTCTTCTAAGATAGATATCATGGTGATTAATCTTAGGAAAGCAAAATATAATCATTCATCAAGAGAAAGAGATTGTAATGAAGACAAAGAAGAGAAAAATATAACTTCATTTCCATTATATGATCCTGTTTGAATCAATACAAAGTCTTCGATAGGGTGGAATATCGACTTTTGGTGACCACCAGATTCGAACCAGAGTTCTGTTAATGGATTAGCTTGCTGTTGGCTGTCATATGGATTTCCTGAGTGGATCTTTGATGAGGAATGAAGAATGCTGTGTAGAAGAGCAAGGATGAGGAGACTTTTCCCTAACTTGCATATAAAAATAAAAAAGTTTAATTACCGTAATTATAACTGACAGAAGAAATTTGAAAAATTAAAATAAAACGGAAATTCAATAAAACGAGGAGGTAACTCCTTAATCTTGTTCCCCTTCCACCCCACGTGTCTATTCTGTTTTAATTAATCATCCATTGGGTCTGAAGAAGTCCTGTATTCATTTTTTCTTCATGTTTTTGGTTCACACCAGAAACTGAAAGTACAGGATGGAAATAAATTTATAATCCTGAATTAACCGGTCTTTGGTTTTTTTCTTAAAGAAATATTGCTCTGTAATTTACATTGAGTTCTCTACCAGGAAAATTTAAATGTTCGGCTCTTGAATGATTTTCTTGTCCTGAAGGAATTACTCCAAACTCTGGTTTAACCTGACCGAATATTACCCATATATATATATATATATATATATGTGTGTGTGTGTGTGTGTGTGTGTGTGTGTGTGTGTGTGTGTGTGTGTGTGTATATATATGATCATGTATATATATAGAAATATATATAAATACATATTTATGTATGTGTTTATGTAAGTTTGGATGTTTTTGCTTGTGTATATAGATATATACATATATATATATGTATGTTTCAGTATTTTTGCCTGTGTATATAAATGTGTGTGTTCGCATATGTGTATATACATTTTCGCATGTGTGTGTGTGTATGAGTGCGTGTTTTTATGTGTATTCATGTGCATTTCGTTCCGTATCTGTGCATTCTTTAAGGTTCATCATTCTATTATCAAGTTTGATATTTCAAGGAATGCACCCGCAGGTGCCCCTGACCACATATTTAGTCCCAAGATCATTAGTTGTTTTGGGTTTTTCAACATCATACACCTCCACAAAGGTGACCCAGCTAGTGGTGATCTGCCGCCAGCTTGTGGACAGGAACCTAACAGCAGCAAAAAAAAAAAAAAAATCACAAGAAATTCTATGAGACTTTATAGAAAGCAGCTCCAGCGGAACACCCAATTAAATGTGTCTCCGAGTAGTTACTTTCTTATAAAAAAAAAGGTAGCAACCAAGGAAATGGTTTCCCTCCAAACAGAGAAATTACAAATTACAAAATGGCAAAAAAATTCTTGGTTATTAATAACCCAAATATATTCAAATTATCCCCCCACCTCTGCAACATAAATCGATTCAATTATCTCGATTAAAATATACTTTGTGCAAAATGAGTAAAAACATTAAGTAGAAAATTATCGTTTAAAACAAACTCATTGGATATTACAACACATCAGCGTCATGTAATATTATCTAAATATATGTATATATACCTTACATACATACATACATTCATACATATATATATATATATATATATATATATATATATATGTGTGTGTGTGTGTGTGTGTGTGTGTGTGTGTGTGTGTGTGTGTGTGAGTATGTATATGTATGTATATTAGCACACCAAACACCATTGTACCCTAGAGAGCAAAACAAAAACAAAACAAAAAAACGAATAAACATCTCATTGTCCCCAATGTTGACTTATAAAACAATTGTCACACAATTATGTCAGGATTCGATTTAAATCCGGGTAAAGACAAAAAACGATGATTGTTTATTTCTTTGAAATGTTTGGTTGTCAACTACTTGCTCTCTTAATCCACAGTCATCTAGAAGCCTTTTTCACAACGTCTGTGATTAACCTGATTGATATCGTTTTATTTCTACCAGCCAACCCAAACTTGGTTAAGGCTTTACAAAGCGACTGAGCCATGAACCTCTGCAGCCAATTTCAATTCAGTCACAGTGAGCCTACGATCCTTTCATCAGACACTGTTCAACAAGGTCGTGATATTTGCAAGAATTGGTTTCAATATAGGACATTTATTTTGATTTATTCTGACCGGGAGTGGTAGTACCTTTTAGGGTACTATCTATGGGTGAAATAGAATTAAAGTCCTAGGATTGACGCTAAATTGTATATGATGGTGAGGCTCCAATCCTAGAGATTTGGGAAATGTAGAGTACCTCTTCACTGGTATTACTCCCAGGTCCACTTTTAACTATAGATGTAGTACCTGCTAGGGTGACACCTTCAAATCAAATTGGACTAGTCTCTTGGGATTAGCATCTGATCCCGAGGCTCCAATTCACAAGCTTTTGCAAATGTAGACAACTTCTTCATTGACATTGCACTTAGGTCTACTCTGACATGGAGTGCTGGCACTTATTAGAAGTAGTGTCAAGAATTTTACAACAAACTGGATCCACTCATGAGGTAAATATTCTAGAGCTTTTGGTAATGTTGAATACCTCTTCATTGGTATTACTTCCAGGTCATTTCTGTCGAGGAGTTATAGTACCTGTTAAGGTAATATCTATGGGTCAAATAGAACTCGTGTCCTGATTTTGACACTAAACTGCATCTGATCGTGAGGCTCAAATTCAAGAGCTTTTGGCAATGTTGAATACCTATTCATGGACATTATCCCCAGCACACTTTGTTCTGGAGGGATACTACCTGTTAGGAGAGGTGCCCGTGGTGTAGTCGTTATCGCCGTAGGAAACGAACACGGCGATACGAGTTCAAATCCTGGACGAGACTGATTGCATTTCACATAGCACTAATACCCTTGGGAAAGGTATGAATCCAATAATTCTCCCTCCAGCTATGGGTAAATAGTAGGACAGACTAGGTTCTTCAGCCATGGTTAGGCAACTCGTCTAGGAGAAGGAAAACTCTGAATTCAAACCTGTTAAACTCCGCTTAAAAATTGACCTTGTGTCATATCCTGCCCGAGCGGAGGGGTTGGTAAATAGTACCTGTTAGGGTAGCATCTATGGGTCAAAAAGAACTAGTGTCCTGGGTATGACACTAAACTGCATCTGATCGTGATTATTATCAAATGTGTCTCCGAGTAATTACTTTCCTACAAAAAAAGGCGGGGCGGGAACCGAGGAAATGTTTTCCCTCCAAACAGAGAAAGTGATTGCCCAGAGACTCATCTAAATGCTCGGAACAGACTAAATGATAAGCA
Source organism: Sepioteuthis lessoniana (assembly GCA_963585895.1). Classification (NCBI taxonomy): domain Eukaryota; kingdom Metazoa; phylum Mollusca; class Cephalopoda; order Myopsida; family Loliginidae; genus Sepioteuthis; species Sepioteuthis lessoniana. Next base: position 87,188,319 of record OY757928.1, read on the forward strand.
ACTCCGGACGAGGCGGAAATAGACAACTCCTTATATTTTAAAAAATATTTTCATACCCACAAAAAAATAAAAACTCCTCCCGTCTCAAATGAAAGTATCGCTTACAAAACAGAAACACTAAATAATTACAATAGTTTCTAACAAGGAGTATTTAGCTGCAACAAATTACGAAATGGCAAAAAAAATCATTCTATCGTTTGCTATTAATAACCCCAATCCACTCAAATTACCCCACCCCATTGCAACACAAACATATTCAATTACCTTGTTTAAAATATACTTTATGCAAACCGACTATGAATATTAAGTACAAAAATTATCCCTTAAAACAAACTAATAGGATATGATAACACATCAACATCATGTGATAATATATATATATATATATATATATATATATATGTATATATATATATATATATACATTTTTTCAGTATTAGAAAATTTACTACAAAACTCCATGTGCAAATTAATTCAGTTAAGAAATATACGCATATTAATACATACCCACTCGCATATATATATATATATATATATATATATATATATATATATATATATATATATATATATATATATATGCCATTAGGATGTGCGTCATTGCTTGTGGAAACTTTTCGAACCAAAGATGGCGCATGATCTTTTTATCCATGTGTCTGAGTGCCAGAAGACTTATCATGAAACGAAGAATTTGGGAAGGGGTTCAGTCTCCCATGGAGACGTTGAGAAGTTCTCTCAACTTTACGTTGTCCGTTGTTTCCAGTCTTGAAAGGATGGCTTCTTTCAGCATGTCAAATTGCTTTTCCAGAGGTGGATGTTCAAGGATATCCTCTACTTCCTCGGTGATTTTGCTTGGGAGGGTCACTACAACGTGTGTGAACATAATTCGTTGTGAAGTAATCTTCCTGTTGGCGAAAATGGCTTCGAGCTGGTGGAACCTTACTCTTGGTCTGTTTGTGTTGAAAGATGGAACACGAAGAGTTATGGAGTTCTGAACGTCTGCTGATAATAAGTTCTTTTCGGCCTCCATAGTGTTGAATGTGTTGAGTGAAAAAAATGATCGGCCATCTTCAAAAACTTGCACTGGTGAAAGAAAAATAAATTTTTAACCCGTAGTTGATTTCAGTCGGTGTTTTTATAGTCGAGAGGTCACCATTTGTAGGGTACTAATGGTAAGGAATGAAAAGACAATATTAACAATAGTGCTACAAAAATAAAGTTCTGAAATGAATATCGTGTCAATTTGAAAACATTCAGTGGACTTTACACTTCTATAGTGATACAAAAATAAAGAAATTTATTTCTTTGTTGGGAGCTGAAATGTAGAAGGGTTTACAGCGATTTGTGTATCAAGTCACGACCGTAAATGCCAGTTCAGGCTGCAGCGTGGATATGATCTTTATCCAAATTGAAATTGTAACATAACACCGTTGTTTGAAGATAAAACGAACTCGGTACCACTGAGAAAAAGGGAGTACGTTTCACTCCGGGTTGGTGTGAGTAACTGATCTGTTTATTTCTATGTTATTACATAAAAGGCACAAGGCCTTGAAGGTTTTGGGGAGGGGAAGGGAGCGGTCATACTGTTCTCTATGTTCTAAGGGAACCTAGCTAGCCACATTCGCCGACCCATTCAACAATACAATATATATAACCATTCATCCATCGCCATATGCGCAGCAATCACCAAAATACCACATTTGCTCTATGAAGAAGTCCTACTTAAAACCCCGAGATTAATGAATGATTTTATTTACAAGTATGATTTATTTGCAATGAATATGATGGGAATGCGAGAAAAACCCCGAAATATATACAAAAGAAAAAAACAAAGGAAAAATCCCCCGTTTGGTTGCCCTCCAATCCCCCCGTCTATAAAATTGGAGGCCGACTGTTTTCCGGTGCGAAAGAACCGAAAACAAGCCGGACCTGCCCTAGGTGGGGCAGGAATCCTAATCTACAGGGGTAAAAAGAAATAAAGGGTCGGGCGCGGTATGGGTTGATTCAAACAGGTAATATGATTTTTATACATATGAATATTCAAGATCTTCAGTAAAAGCGGACTGGGATACGGGTTGAGGTACAGAAATAATGGGGATGGGGAAGATCTTGAATACTAATGACTAGATGACGGGGACAATTACTGACAACATACTGCTAACTAGGTTACAAGGGGAAAACATTGCCTACTTACCGCGGGTGGGGTCCCGAAGGACCAGTACCGTAGACGCCATGGGCCGGCAGAGGAGGGGAGGATAACTCCAACGTTGCCCCCTTTCTTACAACCAGGCTCGCTGCATTCACCCACCTTCTGCTGAATGTTATGCGATCCAAGCGTTTTCTATCGCATCTGATTTTGACCCTCAGCTGATGCCGAAAATACAAAACCAGATCACGATGAGAAAAGTTTGCATCGTCATACAATCCCTTCTTTCGCGTAATCCAAATCACCATTCGAGCTACAGCGAGGATCGCGAGAAATACCACACGCTTCTCACCCTGAAACGGAGGAAGAACGTTGTCCACGACGTAACCAACGTCGAGCAGCACGAGCTGCTTGGGTTCGATGCGAGCCGTCCACTCCCCGACGTGATCCCAAAACGGGCGAACTCGCTCGCAATAGTAGAAGGCGTGCACAGCTGTTTCTTCTAATCCACTGCCGCAGCGAGGACAATCAGGCATGTCTGCCAGGCCCGCTTTGTAGTTCAAGCCGACAAGGGGTAACGCATTCCGTACAAGTCGCCAGGTGAGCGAGAACTCGGAGTTGTTCAAGAAGCTCGATCCTGGCGCCCAATTCCAGTGAGAGCGGATCTCCTCCGCCGTCTAGCCTCGCCGCTCGATAAGAGGATCAGAAGTGGAACCCACACACTAACTCCCGATATAGCTCTTTCCGAGGCCGTGAAAGGTCACTGGACCCAAGAAGGTTACGAAGGGCCTTTCGGCACTCGCGGACAAACAGTGCTTCGTCCAAAGGCCTAAGTCGACCTTCAGCGTTTGGGTCTGACTTGAGTCGTGGAAAAGTCCGACTCGCCTTTTGTCTCAACACGGCGTCTCCCGTCAAGGACCGGCCCAGGTATGCAAGTCTTTCAGACCCCCGTTGCGTGTACGTTGGATACAGACCTGCCTACGGAACATCGGCCTTGCACCTCCCCAGAGCAATCTGGAGAGGGATTGTTGCAGTGCCAACCGACGTGCCTTAGGCAGAGGAAGTACAGCCAATCGGTAAAGGATCAGAGGGAAGACGTACGTGGCGCACGCCTCCGCCCTGCCCTTTAAGGACAACCTCCTTGAAAGCCAGATTCCCACCTGAACATTCACCTTGGTTTGTACTTCCGACCAATTTCGCTCCAGTTGGAGGTCGGGCCCGAACCACACCCCGAGGATGCGGATTGGTCCGTCACTCCAGCGGAAGGGCCCTGGAAGAGTATTGCTACCCCTCCAAGCACCGAGCCGCAAACCTTCGCTTTTGTCAAAATTGACCTTGGCTCCTGCGATCCGCTCGTACTCGACAACCGCCTCTTTCACAGCCTTTATATCCAGACGGCGGGACACAAAGACTGTGATGTCATCAGCGAACGCGGAAACCCTTGCCGCAAGGCTGCTAACAAAAGGTATACCGCGCAGGGAAGGACTTGTCCTCTCATCCCTAAGCCTGAGCAGGAGGGACTCCAACGCGAGGACATAGAGAAGAGGAGACAGGGGGCAGCCCTGCCGGACCGAACGCTCGATCGCGAATACCCTCGAACGCCTTCTGTTCACCTGCACCACTGCCTTAGGGTTGTGGTACATCATGCTAATCCATCTGCGGAACTCTAGTTTGAATCCGGCAGTCTCCAAAACAGACGCCAAGAACCGATGGTCAACCCTATCGAAGGCCTTGGACTGATCTAAACTGATCAGCGCGGCTTCCGTGTCGTCTTCTATCCCCTCTAGGACCTCGCGAATCAAGTGCAGATTGTCCTGGATCGATCTTCCCTTCACAGCAAAGGTCTGTTCAGGGCCGATCAGATCACTGATGACACGCTGTAAACGATTCGCCAAGACCAGGGCCAAAATCTTTAACTCTGTGTTTAGCACAGTTATGGGCCTGTAGTCATCTAAACCCTCCCAAACATGCCTGCCACCTTTCTTCAGCAAAGTGATCACGCACTTGGTAACGCTACTAGGGATGGCTTCCTGGGCGAACCAATGGTTGAACATATCCGTCAGAATAGTCACAAACATGTGCGACATCCTCAAGTACACTTCGTAGGGCAACCCATCTAGTCCCGGCGACTTGTTGAGGCCGACCTGCTTCAACGCATCACGGACTTCGCATTCAGTAACCACACCCTCGCAGCTAGCCGCTTCAGCCACCCCAAGACGGGGGAAGTCGGCAAGATAGCTACGAAACTCCCGGATCGGGAGATCAGGGCAGCGGGCAAAGCGATCCCGAAAGTGCGCCCGAAAGGCATCACGCATCTCACGACTCGAATGCAGCAGTCGCCCGTCCGCGGTCTTGACAGACGCGATGTACCGATCGGGGAACCTTCGCACTTCTTCTTCACGCGCAGTCGCGTTCGATTTCACAGCTTCGTAGAGAACTCTATTTAACCTACATCTAACTACGTGTCCCTTGTAGCGCTCGCTATTCTCACGCTCAAGGTCCCTCCTAGCTAGTTCTACACCTAGGGAGTCCCCCCCCTAGCCACTGCCCAAGAAAGTCTATCGTCTATAGACTTCGCCTCCTTGGCCTTATCTAGCTTGAGCTGTTGACCGTATTTGGTGGCGAAGTCTCTAATCCTATATTTGAGAGAAACCCACCACCTATTCCCGGTAACCGCCCCCACTAACGCCCGCTGAATTAGGGATTCCAGCCGGTACCGGAAGTCCCGTATCTCCAGTAAGGAAGTATTGATCTTCTTGTAGCCGGCTAGACCTGGCCTATTTGCTAACCGCAGACTGACCTTAACAAGCTTATGGTCAGTCCACGCTATCAGGTGGAACGTGGGACAACTAACGAAATCAATGTCAGCTCGTCTAACTAACACTCGGTCCAAGTAGGAACCTACTTTGGCAGAGGGCGAGCAATCTAGCCACGTCCACATCTCCCGCTCTGGGTGATCAAGACGAAACCTGTCGACGAGACCGTGACGAGTCACGAAGCCGACAAGGCTGCTCTCACACCTTCCTGCACGACTAGCTCCCTGACCGACCTTATCTATCTTGGGATCAAGGATCGCATTCCAATCACCCATTAAGACTAGCCGCTTCGTATCGTCCAGGAACGGCGCCAACCGACGAAAAAAGGAAACCCTCTCCGCAGCGATATTGGACGCATAAACCGCAACCAGACGAAACTTGAAACTTTTCACGGCAACATCGGCCACAACCAGCCGGCCCCCGTCACCTGCAAAAACAACGTCAACATCAGCATCAAGGCTGCGTCCAACTAGCAAGGAGACCCCAGCGCTGACGCGGCTGCCGTATGCTGAGAAAACATTAATGTCGCTTTCCAGCACCTGACAGTCAGCATTGCAAGTGAAGTGGGTCTCCTGCACTGCTGCAACATATACCTGGAGCTTCTTGAGTTCACCAAGCAAGCGCGCACACTTGCTTGAGTCCCTCAGTCCCCTCACATTCAAACTGGCAACGTTTAAAGCCATCAATCCGACTTACCTTACTCATCGTCGACTACGGGTCGGAAATCATTGGGTGTGAGGATGCCGACAGCCTGAAGCAGGGAACCGGTGCCGAGTTCAGTTGTTACTCGGTTGTCCCTGGTGATTTCGCCGACATCTATTGGGAACTTCAGCTTTAGGGCCCTTTAAAGATACGGGTGAACCAAAATAGGGACCCTACCCGAACAATATGTTATGCATTTTTTTAGGGAGGAGTGCTCCAATTCCGCCAGGTTTATGCCCGTATCAGTCTGACAGACCGTACTCAAGAACTTCCACATGCCCTTGGTACGGTCGCCAGCTGACCGGACAAAAGTTGTCACCATGGCTGCACTCCTGAAATTCGCGGGGTTTGATACATTTAAGTTTTTTTACTTTTTCTAAGCTGAGCAACGGCTTTAGTGCCTTCCGGAGCTGGAAGTCCCCAACTGCCTCCAGCTCTGCAGAGCACAAAGCCGCTGCCCGCTGTATCTGTCCGATTGATAGTTCAGTTTCTTTTAAGCTGGTTTTCTTTTTCCCAGCAGGAGGGTCGGTTTTTCTTTTTGGGGAAATGAAAGCCGGGAATAGTTCTTGTGATGATATTTCTCCAGGGCTGAGTGAGGGAAGGGATGGGGTTCGAGCTATGCCCGAGGGTTGTGCCCTTTCAGCAGACTGCAATCTGGGGAGGGGGATTTTATATGGGCGGTGATATTTCTTGAAAAATTGTTTCTGTTGGGCTGAAAGAGGTGAAAGAGGGTCCATTTGTTGGGGAGGAGATTGCAGTGTTATTTTTGGAGGTGGAAACGGTGGTGGAGGTAGTGGAGGTAGTGGTGAAGGTAAAGGTGGAGATGGGAGAGGTAACTGTGGTTGAGAGGAGGGGCCTGCCTCAGGATGGGTTTTTTCCGGGCACATTTTCTTTGCTGCCACTTCCCCACTGTCTCTTCTCCTCTTTAGGTTCGTTGACGTTTCCATATCCTCTATGGATTTGTTTTTCTTTTTGGTGATCTTGGGTGATGGTGCTGGTGTTGCTGGTGTCTTGGGGGTTGCTGGTTTCTTTTGAGTTGTCAGCTTTTTTGGTGTTGCTGTGATTGTTGCTGGTGCTGCTGTTGCTGTGATTGTTGCTGATGCTGCCGGTGATCCTGTTGTTGCTGTAACTGCTACTGCTGCTGCCGGTGTTTCTGTTGTTGTTGTTGCTGCTGCTGCTGCCGGTGTTTCTGTTGTTGTTGTTGCTGCTGCTGCTGCCGGTGTTTCTGTTGTTGTTGTTGCTGCTGCTGCTTGTGTTGGGGCCTTGGTTTGTTTTTGAGGAGGGGATGTACTTGGACTTTTTTCCCCTTGTTTAGGGGATCCCCTCCTCTTTTTGGTCACTTCAGTCCAGCCCTCCTGGTTGTTTTTGGGCTGGACCTGACCCGGGCCCTTGGCCTCCGCTTCTTTGTTGATGGTGGTGGCTGCTGCGTCTTTTGTTGTTGTTGTTGGTGTTGTCCTTGACGCCTTTTCCTTGTTTACAGGTCGCTGGGGGCAAAACTTAGCGATATGTCCGACTTGCTTGCACCCCCAGCATCTGGGGCGTCTTCCTTCCACCATCACCATCATCTGCCGATCCCCGCAAATCAGAGTTTCAGGGATGGCTTTGGAGCCATCCCTTGTCAGGCACAGCCGGAAAGCATAATCCCCGTAGGCTGTCCCGGCCGGGGATCTGAGGAGGTTAAACTCCTCGACGTGGCCATAGGCACTTAGATACGCCGCGAGGACCTCCCCAGTGATGATGGCCGGGACATTACAGACCGTGACGCGGAGCCTACGGGTGCCTTTGTACTCCGGCTGTAGCCTGAAGTGCTTCGTTATTATGTCCGATTCTGCCGTTTTGGCAGCTTGTTTTTTCTGTAGGAAGCAGGACATCCCATGTCGCAAAACTTTTACGACAAAAGTATTGGCATGGGATGCCTGCCTTCCTCAATAGCTCCTCAAATACTTCTTTAGTCAGCCCCACCAGCCTTTTTGTTTTAAGGTCGGAAACGACCAGCGAGAGGACTCTTGGGGTGATTTTTTCTGCGATTTCCGGGATGGGCAGTATTTCATTGCCTTTGAAATATTTGGCAAATCTGCCCACCCGGTCTTTCTCATATTCTTCCGGTCCTCTCTGCTGGCCTTTCCAGGCTGTGGGGCTTATTTTGGGCCGGCTGAATCGGGCTGTCTTGGGAAACTTCAGTTTCTGGTGTATCGCCGGGGATCGGCAGCGAAGGCCAATTTGATCCAATTGGGCTTGTAGGGGTTGTCGTTTCCCCCTCCATGGCTGAGGTAGAATTAGCAGCCAGGAGGGTAAAAAGAACTAAACCTCCACCTGCTGCAAGTATGGAGGGGGGGTTCTACTGTTTAACTATGAAAAAGACGCAAAAATAATAAAACACAAAAACAGTGAAAAATGCCACAAAAACACGTAGAACCCCTGAAAAAAAATTAAAAACGACAAAACAAGCATATAAAAATTAAAGACAGAAAAGGCAAATAACAAAGTCCGACGGCAAAAACACAAGTCGGATAACAGGTAACAAAAACAAGAGACTGACAAGTTTCACAAATAAAGAATTCTCGGTAAGACTTTAAAAAAAAAAAATGAAAAAAATTCAAACAGAAAAAAACAAAGTCATACCGAGATAAGCAATTCAACTTAATCCAAGTAACGGAGGTAATAACAAGATAGACTGATCTTTTTCAAAAATATTTGACTTCTAGTCTGCCTGTGAGGAACTGATCTTTGTTATCTGGAAAATGGTGTGTTTTTATAGCATTAAGGTGGATCCTGCGCGCATGCGTTGACTTTTGAAAATTCTTGGGGCGCGTATTTTAGAGACTTCCTATTGGTCCTCAAAACCATTCTTAATTGTTTATTTTTTTAACGTCTGTGTGGGCGTAAGTTGGAGATCTTTGCGCCAATTTGGATCCATTTTCTCCGGAAAATTCTTTTGACAAGGAAATTGCATCATTTCCTACATATATATATATATATATATATATATATATATATATATATATATATATATATATAGGATGATGATGATGACAAACGTATATACATGCTTATTTAAATTTCTTCAAAAATAGATTTCATGTTGATTATCCTTAAGAATGCAAAATATGAGAGAAAGAGATTGTAATGAAGACAAATAAGAGAAACATTTCCCTTCATTTCCCTTATCTGTTTCAGTGCATCTACTTATCTTAATGAAATAGGCGATATATTACAATGAAATTTACATTTGTTATTTCTTTTCTTTTCAGAATGTCCAACAGGAAAATTTGGCCCTGATTGTCAAAGTACCTGCCATTGTGCTGACGATTCCCTTTGCAATAAAAAAGATGGCTCGTGCCGACGGGGAAAATGTGCAAAGGGATACACAGGAGCAACTTGCCAAACAAGTAAGAAAATTCATTAAACATTTTTTCATGTCGTTCTGAAATGAACATCTTTTCAAACTGAATACATTTCTACATTCACCAAATGAAAAACCTAAAAATCTTTCATGATTCAGTTGAAGAATGAAATTCTATTTTTCATTGGGAAATATTAGCAAAGGAAATTTATTTCAAACGTATTCCGAATATTTTTCTTGTGAAATATTCTTAATCGATCCAGAACAATCTGCCTTTAATGTGCAAGATGATAGAGGGAATAGAAGATGACATGAATAGAGCATTGATCAGTTTGAATCAGTACAAAGCCTTTGATAGGGTGGAATATCGACTTATGGTGACCACCAGATTCGAACCAGAGTTCTGCAAATGGATTAGCTTGCTGTCGGCTGTCATAAGGATTCCTGTGTGAATCTTTGGTGAGGAATGAAGTGTTGAAGTACAAGGTTGTGGTGGCTTTTCCCAAACTTGCATCTATTGCTGACACTAAGGTTCTTTGTAGACAAAAGAGTAAAGCAGAGTCTCTCAACGAGTACCATAAGGCTTTATCAGTCTGCTGAGATAGTGAGGTGTTCCTCTTTGGATGCACTGGTTGAGTGACTTGGCTGGTTCCTGGAGGAGGTTCTCTTTCTTGAACATTTCTGAGTTCTTACTCACCTGGTGGCTGGCTCAAAATGTGTTGCCCCTTTGCGCCTGGGCTTTCAAAGCAGGCTTGGTAGACTTGCGTTATTGCCCCCGCTGCAGCAGAGGAGTGGAAGAAATGGCTGTGCAGACCTTCTACAGCATGTCCTTGACAGCCAGTGCTTACTAAAGAGCTGACAGTCTTGGGTTTGACACTAAACTGCATCTGATGGTAAGACTTCAAATCGAGACATTTTGGGAATGTTGAATTCATGTTCATTGAAATTACTCCCAGGTCTACTCTGCCCTGAAATTTTCATAACTGTCAGGGTACCATCTATGGGTCAAATAGAAGAAGTGTCTTGTGTTTGACACTAAACTGCATATTGTAGTGAAGCTCTAGTTTGAGAGCTTTTATAATTGTACAGTACCTCTCATTACCATTACTCCCAGGTCCACTTTGACATGGAGTTGTAATACCCTTTACGGTCCCACCATCGAGTCAAATACAACTAGTGTCCTGGGTTTGACACTAAACTGCATCTGAGTGTGAGGTTTCAATTTGAGAACTTTTGGGATTTTGTCCAGTCCCTTTTCATTGACATTACTCCATGGTTCACTCTGCCATGGAGTGATCAAACCCTATGTGGTCCTAAGTTCAAGTCAAATACAAGTACTATGCTGGGTTTGACACAAAAAGGTATTTGATTGTGAGGTTCCTAATCTAAAGCTTTCAGGAATGTAGAGAAACACTTTTTGACAATTCCCAGGTCCACTCTGACCAGTATCAGAAGTACCTGTAATGGTACCGTCGAGCGGACAAATAAAGATAATGTTCTGGGTTTGATACTAAAATGCATCTGGTTATGAGACTCCAATTCTTGAGCTTTTGGGAATTTCTTTGGCATTACTCCAAGGTTGACTCTGACCTGAAGTGATAGTACCTGTTTGGCTACTATGTATGTGTCAAATAGAAAGAGTGTCCTGGATTTGACAGTAAATTGCAACTGATCTTGAGGCTCCAGTTCTAGAGGTTTTGAGAAGGTAAAGTACATTTTCAATTGGGTCACTATGAGGTACACTCTGAACCTGAGTTGTTGTTCCTGTTAGAATACTGTATATGGGTCAAGTATACCTAACATCTGCCCTAAACTGCATCTGAAGGTGAGGCTCCAATTCTAGATCTTTTAAGGAATATCAAGTACCTCTTCATTGGGAACACTCCCAGGTCCACTAAGACCTGGAGTGATAGTACCTGCAAGGGTACCACCTAGGTGTAAAAAATCACTAGTGTCCTAGGTTTAACACTGAACTGTGCCCGTGCATCAGGCTCCAATTCTCAAGCTTTTGGGAAGGCAGAGTACCTCTTCATTGGCATTACTATCAGGTCTACCATGAACTAGAGTCGTAGTAGCTGTAAGGGTACCATCTATGTGTCAAATAGAACTACGGTCCTGCATTTGACACTAAACAGCATGTGCATCAGGCTCCAACTTGAAAGAATTGGGAATGTAGGGTACATCTTCAATAGCATTACTGCCAGGTCTACTTAGAGCTGAAGCTGATTACTTGTAAGGGTACCATCTACTGGTCAAAAAACTAGTCTTCTAGCTTTGAAACTAAACTACATCTAATCAAGAGGCTTCAATTCTAGAACTTTAGTTAATGCAGATTACATCTTCATTGGCATCACTCCCAGGTCCTCTCCGACCTGGAATGGTAGTACTTGTTAGGGTACTATCAATGGTGCAAATAGAACTAGTGTTCTGGGTTTAACACTAAATTGCATCTGATGGTAGAGCTCCAAATGTAGAGCTTTTAGGAATATACTATACCTCTTCATTGGCATTACTTCCAGGTCCACTACAACCTGGAGTGGTAGTTCATGTCCGTGTACCATCTATGGGGGATATGAATAGTGTCCTGGTTTCGACATTAAACTGCATGTTAATTTTGTACTCAGCCAGATGCTTCAGGGTCCATTTTGTTTAGTGGGGAGAAATAATTGACAAGAAAAGGGTCACCTAAACGAAGCAGAGGAACAAATGTCGAAATGTGCACTCTTGTGATGAAAAGTCCCTCTGTCTGCTGTTGGAATCGTCCTTGGAGAGAGAGAGAAATGTTATCTCTCTTGTCGGCTGGTCTTACCTTGCTGCCAGTAAGGAGGAAAGGGAAAGAGAGGACAAGCCATGTTAGCCCTGCTTTTTATGGTGCCCGGGGAGTGCTCGAGTGGAATAGCATCGGTCATTCTCATTGGATGAAATGTATGATTTCAAAATTAAATGGCCAAAGCTATTCCCGCACTAAATAATAATTTGAAATTCTTTCTGCTACATGTGTTTAAGCGATCCTCTTATTTCACACGGCGGGCATTGTGGAGTCTCAGCCTTTCTCCAGGTGTGAAGATAGTCTCGGTATGGTATCATAAACAGCTATTAGGAATGTAGAGTACCTCTTCATTGGCATTACTCCCACATCCACTCTAACCTGTCATCTTGTTCATTTACTCTTCTGCTTATGTCTAAAATGTTCAGCCTTAAGTTGTCCTGCCAAAATGAAAAGGAACTTTATTCATATTAGTCTACTTCTACAAAACTGCGTCTGATGGCGAGGCTCTAATTCTAAACATCTTGTGAATGTAGAGTACATTATTTCCAGATCCACTTTGACCCTGTGAGTTATTATTTATTAGGGTCTTATCCATGGCTCAAACTATATCCAGCCTGATAGCTATCAAAGAAGGAAATCAAATGGCCGACACACTGGCGAAAGAAGCAACTAAAATGATGATTACAACTCTTAAACTTCCATTCACAGAATACAAAATCAAAACCAAACTCTACATAAGAAGGAAATGGCAAACACTATTAGACAGATTCCTAAATAAGAAACTTTATAAACATCAAGCGAAAATTAAACTGGAAATCACAGAATTGTTACCTAACCGAAGACAAGATATCATATTAAGCAGAATTAGAATTGGACACAACATACTCAACACATGCCTACCTGCTCAAGGGAGAAACAGTACCTCTGCTGCATTTGATGTTTAGGCTCCAATTTTAGAGCTTTTGGGCTGCAGAATACCTCTTCATTGTCATTACTCCTTGCTCCACTCTGACTTTAGGGTACTATCTATGGGTCAAATAGAAATATTTTCCTTGGTTTGACACTAAACTTCATCTGATGGTAAGGATTCAAATCGGGAGATTTTGGGAATGTTTAATTCCTATTCATGGACATTACTTGCAGGTCCATGCTGTCCTGAAATTTTAGTAACTGTCAGGGTACCATGCATTAGTCAAATAGAACAAGTGTCTTGTGCTTGACGCTAAACTGCATCTGATTGTGAGGCTCCAATTTGAGAGCTTTTTGCAATGTTCAGTACCTCTTCATTGGGTTACTCCCAGGTCCACTTTGACATGGTGTTGTAGAACCCTTGTGGTCCCAATATCGAGTCAAATATAAGTATTGTGCTGGGTTTGACACAAAACTGCATCTGATTGTGAGGTTCCTAATCTAGAGCTTTCAAGAATGTAGAGAACCACTTTTTGACAACTCCCAGGTCCACTCTGACCAGTATTAGAAGTACCTGTAATGGTACCATCTAGGGGACAAATAAAAGTAGTGTCTTGGGTTTGATACTAAAATGCATCTGATCATAAGACTCTGATTCTTGAGCTTTTGGGAATGTAGAGTACGTCTTCTTTGGTATTACTCCCAGGTTGACTCTGACCTGGTTTGATAGTACCTGTTTGGCTAATATGTATGGGTCAATTAGAAAGAGTGTCCTGGATTTGACAGCAAATTGCATCTGGTCATCAGGCTCCAGTTCTAGAGGTTTTGAGAAGGTAAAATACGTCTTCAATTTGGTCACTACATGGCACTCGCTGAACTTGAGTGGTTTTACCTGTTAGGGTACTATATATGGGTCAAGTATACCTAACATCTACCCTAAACTGCATCGGAAGATGAGTCTTCAATTCTTCTATTTAGGAATAAGAAGTACCTCTTCCTTGGCAACACTCCCAGATTCACTACTAGGGTACCCTCAAGGGGTCAAATAGAACTAGTGTCCTAGATTTAACACTGAACTCTGTCCATGCATCAGGCTCCAATTCTTGAACTTTTGGGAATGTTCAGTACCTCTTCATTGGTGTTACTCTCAGGTTCACCATGACCTGGCGATGTAGTAGCTGTAAGAGTACCATCTATGTGTCAAATAGAACTACAGTCCTGGGTTTGAAACTAAACTGCATGTGTGTCAGGCTCCAAGCTGAGAGAATTGGAAATGTAGGGTACCTCCTTTTTGGCATTAATGTCAGGTCCACTTTCAGCTGAAGTTGATTACTTGTAAGGGTACTATCTATGGGTTAAAAAGTCTTGTCTTTTAGGTTTGAAACTAAACTACATCTAATCAAGAGGCTCCAATTCTAGGGCTTTAGGGAATGTAGAGTACCACTTCATTGGCATTACTCCCAGATCCTCTCCGACCTTGAATGCTTGTACCTGTTAAAGTACCATCTATGCTGCAAATAGAACTAGTATCCTGGGTTCAACACTAAACTGCAGCTGATAGTAGAGTGCCAAATCTAGAGCTTTTACAAAAATACTGTACCTCTTCATTGGCAATACTCCCAGGTCTACTACAACCTGGATGGTAGTTCATGTCTGTGTACCATCTATGGGTGATATAAATAGTGTCCTGGTTTCGACACTAAACTGCATGTGATGGTGAAGCTCTAATTCTAGAGATTTTGTGAACGTAGAGTACCTCTTCATTGGCATTACGTCCAGGTCCACTCAGAACCAGTGATTGACTACTTTTTAGGGTCCTATCTGTGGTTCAAAATATATTATGTTACCAAACAAATCTTGTCTCACTCTGTTCAGCTGTTGTAAGAGATAAATTTATTATCTTTCGTTATATCATTGAAGAATTTTGGGGAATTTGACCCAGGAAACATCAGCTGCCTACCTTTCACCACCGGGAAAATCACCCATTCCTTTCCATTTTTTTCAAGTTCGCTGTCACCATCTATGAATCAAAAGTGGATCTTTTACAAATTATTAGTATTAAATAAGTGTACTCGAAACCATATATGTTGGTGTAATATATTTGTATGTGATAACCGAGGAAATGTTTTCCGTCGAAACAGAGAAAGTAATTGACCAGAGACTCACTTTAACGCTCAGAACAGACTAAAAAGTAAGCAACTCCTTACGAGGCGGAAATAGACAACTTCCTATACTTTTAAAACTATTTTCAAATCTACAAAATAATAAAAACTCCTCCTGTCTCAAATTAAAGTATCGCATACATAACCGAAATGCTGAATAATTAAAATGGTTTTGAACAAGGAGTATTTAGCAGTAACAAATTATAAAACGGCAAAAAAAATTCATTCTTTAATTTACTATTAAACACCCCAATGCACTCAAAATCCCCCCCCTCAACAACAAAAATCGATTCAATTATCTCATTTAAAATATACTTTATGCAAAATTACTAAAAATATTCAGTACAAAATTATCGCTTAAAACCAACTAATCGGATATGACAACACATCAACGTCATGTGATAATATCT
This sequence comes from Sepioteuthis lessoniana, assembly GCA_963585895.1. NCBI lineage: Eukaryota > Metazoa > Mollusca > Cephalopoda > Myopsida > Loliginidae > Sepioteuthis > Sepioteuthis lessoniana. The sequence goes on from OY757928.1 coordinate 87,203,577, forward strand.
ATCTATCTATCTATATATTTATATATATATATATATATATATATATTAGTACAGCAAGAACTATTTTACTCAACAGAGCAAAAACAAAAAAAAAAACAAAAACGAATAAACCTCTCATTGTCCCCAGTGTTAAATTAAAAAAACGGTTGTCACACAATTATGTTAGGATATAATTTAAGTATGGGTAGAAACAAAAAATTATGTCATTTTCCTGACATTTCCCAGTTCAATAAAACAAATGGCCAATGCCTTGATGGAGAATGTGAAAAAGGATACACAGGAGAAACTTGCAAAAAAGAATAAGAAAACTCTTCTTTAAACATTTTTCATGTAGTTCTGAAATATAATTTTTTTCAAATTGAATACATTTCTATATTCACCAAATGAAAAACAAAAAATCTTAAATGATTCATTTGAAGAATGATATTTTGTTTTTCACTGGTAAATATTTGCCAGAATTGGTTTCAATATTGGACATTTATTTGAATTGAATTCCAAATTTTCTTATTGTCAAATATTCATAATCAAGAAATGTGAGGGAATGATAAAGTTGAAAAATGAATCACAAAGCGTTTTGTGTGTATTTTCATGATCGTTTTATCTGCGTGCCTGATCTCCTGGTTCTGGAGTTTGGCAGCTATCTCACCAACTTTCTGCACCTTCTGGCGGTAGAAGCGGCTGTCTGTGAGATGCTGGTTACACACTGCAAAGTCCGTGATATGTTGAAGCTGGTCGGCCTCAATAAGTGGCCAGTACTGGATGTTTTGCATTACACAGTGTACTTGAGGATCTTGCATATATTTGTGACTATTCTGACAGATGTGTTCAACCACTGGTTCGCCCATGGAGTCAATCCTGGTAGTATTAGTGGGGGGTTGATCAGATTGCTGAAGGAAGGCAGCAGGGATGTTTGGAAGAAACAAGATTAGTACCGGCCTATAACTCTGCTAAACATAGAGTTAAAGAATTTTGAACGGATCTTGGCAAACCATTTGCTGATTGTTGTTGGGGATCTGATAGGACCTGGGCAAAACTACATTGTGAAAAAAAGATCAATCCAAAACAATCTGCACTTAATTTGCCAGATCATAGAGGGAATAGAAGACAACACGAATACAGCACTGATCAGTTTGAATTGGTACAAAACCTTCAATAGGTGGGAATATCGATTTTTAGTTACCACCTAATTTGAAGCAGAGTTCTGCAAATGGATTAGCTTCCTGTTGGCTGTCATATGGCTTTCCTGCGTGAATCTTTGATGAGGAATGCAGTGTAGAAATGCAAGGTTGAGGTGGCTTTTGCCAAACTTGCATGTAACATTGACACTAAGGGTCATTGTAAACAAAGGGATGAAGCACTGTTTCTCAACGAGTGCCATTAGGCTCCCTCTCAAGATTCCTTGGTTCAATGAATTTCTTGGTCTCTGGAGTTAATGGTGGGTTCCTGTTCGGATCTGCTCGTGGACTGACTTGGCTTCTTGAACAACTCTGAGATCTTGCTTACCCGGCAGCTTGCTTGGAATGTGTTGCCCTTTTGCAACTGGGCTTTCAAATTAAGCCTAGTAGACATGCCTCATGGCACCCACTGTGGCAGAAGAGTGGAAGAAACGGCTGTGCAGACCTTCTACAGCATGTCCTAGAGAGCCAGTACCAAGTTCAGTGCTAACTTAACCTACCCTTGACAGTCCTTCAATATCTACGTCTAGGTTCCCTCTGTTTCCCCCTGGCTTTGTGAATTGGGGTGAAAGGGAGTTGCCCAGGCCAGCATGACTTATTGCCACCGTTCCTATTAGAGCCTTCTGTTTTTACTAGCCCTCAGCCTTCCCCAGTTCTTTCCTTGCACTCCATTTCCTTCCAGTGTGAACTTCATTGCTGGCTGCTGTGACTTTTTGATCTTTAAAGTCCCTATAAAGAATATAAATAATTTTTTTTTCAAAAACTCTTTATACTGTCATGTGGTCCCACTGAGAGAAGAGAAATAAGGAATTTCTACTATCCCTCGTGTTTGAATTAGCAAGCTGCCAAAGAATGACCGTTAAGAGAGATAGTAACGTAGGTCAATCCCGAAGTAACAAATCCAGGTCAGAATGCAAACCAACAGATCTTTGCACTTTGTGACCTGATGGGTAAAGAATGGGGTACAGGGACATATAGAAGCCCTAACTAATCGCCTGACAGGGGAAGGAAGAAGATAGAAGCCAAATGATTGGCTAGAATCCCAAAGCAGAAATAGCCCCCTTCTTTCGTCAGCGGAAATAGGGAATAAGAAAATCAGTTTTGAAGATGAGGTTGCGAGTCCCATGCCAAGACTCCGGATAAAGGAAGTGGAAAGAATCTTGGACAAGAAGAAGAAAAAGCAATACCTTCAAGCCAGAACTAAAAATAACATAAAGTCCGTTAGCCTGTAAGAGAGGAAATATTCTCCACAGGAATCCATCGGAAAAAGATAAGTAAACTATAAGACTGTTTCTCCCTGTACCTAATTATATACTTTCTCTCTCTCAATTTGAAGAAAGACTAAAGAAGAAAGAAAAGAATATAGCCGACGTTGATAATATACCCGACGCGTTGAATATGTGTATCCATGTGTATAGTAAAAAGATTGATATATTTTAATGTTCCCATGTGTTGAAGTTGTTCATTTGTGTCATCTACTATCAAGTTACAATTTTATGTTTCTTTTTCAGCTTCTATTTGCCTTATGTTATTCTCGCTTAAATTGTCCTATGAATTCCGTTAAAAATATTATACGGGAAACCGGAGTTGTCAACTGCTATAATTAATATTATTACATCGAAACCTAGAGGTCCATATCTTCCATAAATCTAGGGGTGGAAGAACAAGTGGGTGTGTGAATAGTGTGAAATTTGGAAACCCCTTGCCAACGGTGTTCAGTCTAGCCATAAATTAACCCCCACATAATATGCCAGTTCCTATATGCCCAAGAAAGGACTCTGAACAAGGACTTACTCTACGAGGGATCAAGTGCCAGACCGCCTCGTCTTCACACATGTGAAAAAAATAAACTCCCTGTTTGGTGATAACCATATTTAAATGCACCAGGTCCCATATGCTTTTAAATGGTTAAATGATCCGGGGATCTTTTTATTTTAATTTGCCGTCAAAATACAATCATATTTTGATTTCTTTAAAGATAGATGTCATTATGATTATCTTTTAGAATTCAAAATTTGATCAGTGATAGAAACAGGTAATATTTATTTCAAATGAATTCCAAATATTTTTCCAATTTCATATACAATATTTGATATTTTATTTTTTTGCCGATTTCATCTACGATATATTATTGAGTGTTCAAATGAAAATTGTAAAAAGACATCCAAGATGGATGCTATTGTAAATATTCTTCACATTATTGTATATTATTTCCATTGAAGTGATAGAATGAAACAATTTGAAATGAGAATGAGTTAATTATAATCTGTTCATAATTCATTGCCTAAATTAATGATTTATTTTTGATGAATGCAATTTGCAATCTTTTGTCTTCTTCTATTTTTAGGCATATCTATTTGGAAATTTAGATATTTAATAGATTTTTATTTCATGTTTATGTAAAGATGAAGATGGTTCAATGACTAAAAATATTCATTATATTTAGCTTACTAATTTGTCAACTACTTGACTCCATGGCCAAGAACTCAATTCTCTATGCCCCAAATAGCAGAGACAACATGTCTGTCTGTCTTACAAGGCCCGAAGTCAACTCCCAACTGACCTCTTTTTCGAAATCTTCAAATTCTCAGGAACATCGCTTCCGGGCATGACGTCATTCACACTCCAGCCCTATTTCCTATCTAGAATTTATTATGACAATTGTGATTGTCATATACTCTGCGCACGAGTGTAAACTGTACCCAATGTCTGTGCACCTAAACTAAAACCGAATAGTTCAAAGCCCAACAAAACTGAATGATAAAATATAATTAACGAAAAATGACTAATATAAAAAATCATTCCGTAATTATATAACAAAAGACACTGACACTTTCATCCTCTCTTTTTATATACAGCATTGATAATACTATTAAGTGATAATTAGTAGAGATGTCACGGTCGACAAATGTAGTATCCCACATACCTCTTATTTTCCTCTTCAATAATAATAAAATAGGAAACAATATTTTAGAGAGACCATCTTATAAGTTATCTGTCTGTATCTTGTATTTTCTGCCTCTATAATGAAAAATATAAAATGTGTAAAATACATAAAAGTTGCATATAAATTCTCAAAAATAAAATTGTAGATGGAACAAATATTTTTATTCCACCATTTTGTAAAAAATAGATTTCTTCTCTGAATATTTTGTTTAAGATTTGAATGATTTGCTTTTCATGAAATATATTTGCTTATTATTCTTTTTTTTAGAGTGTCTTCAAGGAACTTTTGGTGATGGCTGTCTGTTCAAATGTCATTGCTATAATGATAAGCAATGCCATCATATTACTGGTGAATGTCCATCTGGTTGGTGTGCAGCTGGTTACAAGGGAGATAAATGTCAAGACGGTAAAGTCTTTTTGCTTTTTTTAGGATAAAAATTTTGCTCCTATAAGAATATCAAATTGAAAGCATTTAAGTTATAATATTTTCCTCACTATCCAAAATTCTTTGTTCTTTACCATCAATTACAATGAGAAGAGTCATTAACATTGAACCTTTTTTTCTATTTCATTTCATCAATGTTATATTTTGGCAAGTCAATTCTCCAGACTTCATCGTATTTCTCTGGGGAAGGAAGGTGTTTGTTTTCCGGAAAAAGTTGTTTAAATTGGGTTAAAATTTTCCTTTTACCTCACTCGACCTTATCTTTTCCTTCAAACATTACATTGGTGTAACAGAGCATAAAATAGAGAATTTACAACCATAAACTTTCTTTCAAAAACAGCAACTACACCTCTTATACCTTAGTCCTAGAGTGTTAGAAAATGCTAGAGTACTATCTCTGAGTCAAATAGACATGGTGTTGTTGGTTTGACACGAAACTGCATCTGATGGTAAGGCTCCAATTGATAATGTAAAGTGCCCCTTCTTTGACACTACTCTCAGGTCAACACTTCTCTGGAGTGATAGGTACCTGTTAGGGTACTCTCTATGGATCATATAGATATAGTTTTCCTCATTTGACACTAAACTACATCTTATCATGAGGATTGAATTCTAGTGCTTCTGGGAATAAGGTTTACCTCTATATTGGCATTATTCCCAGTCCCACTCTAAGATGAAGTGGTAGTATCTGTTAGGGTACTCCCAATGGGCCAAGTGGAACTAGTTTCCTGGGTTTGACACAAAACTGCTTTTGATGGTGACGCTCCATAGTAGAGAACTTAGGAATATAGAGTCCCTCCTCCGTGGCATTACTCCCACTTCCACTCTAACCTGTTATCTTGTTCATTTACTCTTCTATTTATGTTTAAAATGTTTAAATGGCTGAAGCTGTCTTGCCAAAATGAAAAGGAACTTTATTTATATCAGTCTACTTCTCCTAAACTGGATCTGATGGTGAGGCTCTTATTCTAGACATCTTGTGAATGTAGAGTACATTACTTCCAGGTCCACTTTAACCAAGTGAGTTATTATTTATTAGGGTCCTATCTGTGATTCAAAATATATCCTGCCTGATAGCAATCAAAGAAGGGAGTCAAATGGCCGACACATTTACGAAAGAAGCAACTAAAATGATGATTACAACTCTTAAACTTCCATTCACTGGCTATAAAATCAATTTTATGGAGGTGCCCGTGATGTAAGGTTATCGTCATTGGAAATGGACATGGCAACACGAGTTCAAATCCTGGACGAGATTGATTACATTTCAAATAGCACTAATACCCTTGGGTAAGTTATGAATCCAATTATTCTCCCTCCAGCTATAGGTAAATAGGGCAGACAAGGTTCTTCAGCCTTGGTGAGGCAACTAGTCCAGAAGGAAAACTCTGACTTAAACCTGTTAAACTCCTCTTAAAAATTGACCTTGTGTCATATCCTGCCTGAGCGGAGGGGTTGGTAAATATGATAAAATCAAAATCAAACACTACATAAGAAGAAAATGGCAAACACTGTAAGAACATTTGCAAGAAAAGCTACCGCACAACAAGCCTTGCCCTGCTATTCAAAGATTTACCTGCCTCTCAAATAATAGAGTACCTAAAAAAATAGACTACTTCCAACTCCTATAGAACAAACACTGCTTGAAATCGGTTTAACTGTATTATCACTAAATGAGCTTTGCTGATCTAAACCTTGCTACCTATGAACTATTTGTTTTCAAATTATACATATTGTATACATGTACAAATTCTGCTTGGCATTGAATGACCCACTGGGGTTGATATGCCATAAAACCTAAATCCACCTCCCTCCCAATTTGAGGAATTTTGAAGAGAAGGTGTACCTTTTCAATGTCTTTACTCCCATTTCCACTCTGATCTGGGGGTTGATGTACAAATTAGGGTACCATCCATAGGTCAAACAATTCTAGTTTTGACCCTATACTAAATCTGATGGTCAGGCTCCAATTTTAGAGCTTTTAGGCTGCAAAATACCTTTTCATTGTCATTACTCTCAGGTCCACGCTGACTTGAGTGGTGGTATCTGTTAGGGTACCATCTATGGGTCAAATAGAAATATTGTCCTGGGTTTGACACTAAACTACATATGATGGTAGAGCTTCCTATCAAGAGATTTTGGGTATGTTTAATTCCTATTCAGGGACATTACTCCCAGGTCCACTCTCACCTGAAATTTTAGTAACTATCAGGGTACCATCTATGCGTCAAATAGAACAAGCGTCTTGGGTTTGTACACCTGATGGTAAGGCTCCAATTTTAGAGCTTTTGGGATTGTACAGTACCTCTTCATTGGCATTACTCCCAGGTCCACTCTGACATGGAGTGGTAGAACCCTATATGGTCCCAATTTCAACTCAAATACAAGTATTGTGCTGGGTTTGACACAAAACTGCATCTGATTGTGAGGTTCCTAATCTAGAGCTTTCAGGAATGTAGAGGACCATATTTTTGACAACTCCCTGGTCAACTCTGACCAGTAATGGAAGTAAATGTAATGGTAACATCTAGGGGACAAATAGAAGTAGTGTCTTGGGTTTGATACTAAAGTGTATCTGATTGTGAGTTTCCTAATCTAGAGTTTTCAGGAATGTAGAGGACCATATTTTTGACAACTCCCTGGTCAACTCTGACCAGTAATGGAAGTACATGTAATTGTATCATCTAGGGGACAAATAAAAGTTGTGTCTTGGGTTTGATACTAAAGTTTATCTGATCAGGAGACTCCGATTCTTGAGCTTTTGGGAATGTAGAGTACCACTTCTTTGGCATTACTCCCAGGTTGACTTTGACCTGTTTGGCTAATATGTATGGGTCAAATAGAAAGAGTGTCCTGGGTTTGACAGTAAATTGCATCTGAAGATGAGGCTTCAGTTCTAGAGGTTTTGAGGATGTAACATATGTCTTCAATTTGGTCACTACGAGATACACTCTGAACTTGTGTGGTTGTACCTGTTAGGGTACTATATATGGGTCAAGTATACTTAACATCTACCCTAAACTGCATCTGAAGGTGAGGCTCCAATTCTAGATCTTTTTAGGAATATAAAGTTCCTCTTCCTTGGCAACACTCCCAGATTCACTGCTAGGGTACCATCAAGGGGTCAAATGGAACTAGTGTTGTAGATTTAATGCTGAACTGTGCCCATGAATCAGGCTCCAACTCTCGAGCTTTTAGGAAAGTAGAGTATATCTTTATTGGCATTACTCTCAAGTCCACCATGACCTGGAGTCGTAGTAGCTGTAAGGGTACCATCTATAAGTCAAATAGAGCTACGGTCCTGGGTTTAACACTAAACTGCATGTGCATCAGACTCCAACTTGAGACGATTGGGAATATTGGGTACCCCTTCAATGGCATTACTGCCTGGTCAACTTTGAGCTGAAGATCATTACTTGTAAGGATACCATCTATGGGTTAAAAAAAAATAGTCTTCTAGGTTTGAAACTCAAGTGCATCTAATCAAGAGGCTCCAATTCTAGAGCTTTAGGAAATGTAGAATACCTCTTCATTGGCATTACAACCCAGGTCCTCTCTGACCTTGAATGGTAGTACCTGTTAGGGTACCATCTATGGTACAAATAGAATTATAATTAAATTGTGTCCTGGATTCGACACTATACTGCATCTGATGCTGAGACTCTAATTCTTGAGATTTTGTGAATGTAGAGTACCTCTTCATTGGCAATACTCCCAGGTCAACTCAGACCCAGTTTGTGACAACTTATTAGGGTTCCATCCATGGTTCAAAATATATTATGTAACCATTTATTTACTTGAAACCTTTTAGCTGTGAGCCAACAAATTATTAATTTTAAATGGAATTATTTGTATGAGATAGAAATAGCTTAATTGTGTGCAAATAATGTATAGTGTTTACAAAATTATTTGTGTTAGATAGCAATACTTGAAACCGTTTAATGACTTGGATATGAAATTAAACAGCATCTAATTGTGAGACTACATTCCTGGTATTTGGGGAATGATGAGTATTATGTCTTTCCCATGACTTCCAGGTTCACTTTGACTCTGAATGGTAGTACCTGTAAGGGTTACATCTCTGAGTCAAATAGATCTTTTCAATCTTTTATGAAAGATTATTATTTTTAAACAGAATTATTATTGTTAGATATCAATACTTGTATCTATTTAACAGTGAGCAAAAAATAATAAATATCAAAGGGAATTATTGGTGTTGAATAACAATAATTGAAACCATTTTACTGTGTGTAAAAAAATGAGCTTTAACTCCTTACAAAAAAATTGCACAGACCACTCATGGAAATGAATAAGCGTTTGCATGAGAAACTTTGAAAAATCCACACTAACAGAAACAACCTGCATTTTCCCAGCAGTGTTGATGGCATTGTTAACTGGAAAATAATATCCTCCTAGTTCATCATTTATTGGCTGGATTTGTATTGATTAATTGACCAAAATCCATTTCATGAGTAAACATCTTTTTGACAATAGCTTCACATTTGCATCACTAAACCAAAATCTCTTCCACCATATTGCCAAAATCTAAGTCTGATATTGAAGGATTACAAATAAAAATGCAAAGAACAATTTTAGAGAGACTATAGGATACACATTTTTTCTAGTCTTAAAATAAGCAATAAAAACATACTTAAGAACATTCTAGAAATTTAGGATAAAAATTGCATTAGCATTTAAGTTACATTTTTATATTTTTCAACCAATCAGCTAAAAACATAGAATAGAACATTCTAGAAAAATAGGATCGGAAGTGAACTAACAGAAAATATTTAGGCTTTAAAATAAAATAGTAAAATACAAATCTGATTGGTCAATGAATGTCTACGCGCCAAAATTTTAGGACGATTCTTTGATCCATCTGTAGGATATAAATAACACAGACTGTCGGTTACCGGATGTGGAAGTAGCAATGTTGCTGCTAGTTTCTGCTTTACTTCGTTAATGGCTTTCAGCTGCATATCATTCAGCGAAATCTGCTCATTTTTCTTTTTCCTGTTACGTAACAGGTCAGAAAGAGGAGACAGGAGATCTGCACAATGTGTGATAAAACGACTGTAATAGTTAAGCAGACCGAGGAAGTGCCTTAGTTGGTGAAGCGAAGTGGGTGGTCGGTCTTATCAAGCCTTCACCTTTCAGGTAAGAGAGATATCCCTTCAGGGCTGAAAATGTGGCCCAAGAAAGTTAGTGATGAAGCACCGAAAATACATTTACCAGGGTTAATCCTCACTTGTTATTTCTGAAACCGTGCAAATAGTAGACAGAGGTGAGTAAAATGTTCCTCAGGTGAGGCACTTGCTATGAGGATGTCGTCTATATAGTTATAGACTAAGTCAAAATCACGCACTACTTCGTCCATGAAGCGTGGGAAGGTACTAGCCGCGTTTCGCAAACCGAAAGGCATAGTCCAAAATTTAAACGCTCAAAATGAAATTGTTACCGCAGTTTTAGGTATATCGGCCGGATTTACTGGTATCTGATGGTAAGCCTTAACCAGGTCTAATTTGGAGAAGGTCTTACAACCATGCAGAGTGGAAGCGAAGTCCTGTATATGTGGGATTGGGTAACGATCAGGTACCATCATGGCATTCAGTCGTTGATAGTCCCCAGTTGGACGCCAATCTCCAGAGCACTTCGGAACCATATGCAAAGGGGAAGCCCATGAACTGGACGAGGGGCGTATAATTCCCAGCTGCAGCATATGGTTAAATTCTGCTTCACTGCCTTTAGTCTATCTGCAGAGAGGCGGCGGGGGCGTGAGAACTCAAAAGTACCTGTGGTTTCAATGTGATGAGTTGTTGAGTATGTTGACTTGCTCACAAAATTCAAATTTGTTAACTCTTGGTTAGAGTGTAATAGGGTTTGGTATGGGTCATCGGTGGCGGGAATGAAAAATAGCGGGCTGATAGGTGAGGTATTTGTCTTAAAACCCGTGACGGAAAGTTCCGTATTAGTGTCAATAAGAAGTCATTTGCGCATATCCACTAAGAGGTTGAAGTGGGTCAGAAAGTCCAAGCCTAGAATAGGGTATGTTTGTTATGTTAGCTTGAGTTGGTGTTTTTCTTGTGGACAGGCTGAAAAGAAAATAATTCCTCGTTGGAAAAAATTTTTTTTGATTTTTTTGTTGTAGAAGCACGTGTTCCAAAAAATATCGGTATTTGGGTAAAGGGATGAATATTGCTGTAACCTCTGTATTTGATGACTTGTTGAATAAAACTGTCGTTGCATATTGGAGCCACTATGTCTGGTAGACAAAAAATGATATCTCTTTTAAAAAGATTGGTTTAATTGCCATAAAAGTTTTCTTTCTTTTATGACTTCGTAAAATGAAGTATTTTACTGTCTTTCACTGTCACTAAAAAGGTTTTTCTTAATGAATATTTTGCTGAAAGAAAAATTTTGTTCACGTCTTCGACGTCGGTTAATGTCTCTTGAATCCACACGTGTGCCAGTATAGGACTTTACATGCCACTTGTTCCCACGACAAAGATGACGGACGCACACATATTCACTTCCGGGAAACCATTGGCCAGGAGAACCACGTGACCTGCATAAAACTACGTCCGCGCGTAAATTTTGTCCTGCGTTTGGAGCCACTTCCAAGACTCGTATTTTCTATAAATACGTCGTCTTCAAACACTCTTTCTCTTTTTACACAATTTCTTCGCCGCGGCAACACACTCCCTCCAGTGTGACTCAACAGACGTCAAATAGCAACAACATGGATGGGACTTGGAGACATTCATTTCTTCAATATACGTCGAATAAGAGACTTTTTCCAATCTCAGAGAAACCAACTGTTTCCAACCATAAAAAGAAAGAAATTTTAAATATGTAATCCTTTTATAGTTTAGTAGTGTTAGTTACACACACACACACACACACACGATTATTTTATCAATGGAATTAGGAAGGAAAAGGACAAATTCAGTTGTCAGTTTCTTTAAGCCAGGAAGCTTTTTTCTCTTCTCTTTTGTTTGCCTTGCTCTCCGTAAATGAAGGCTTGTTATATTTTGACCTTCGACCCGGCACAATTATATAATTGAGTTGAGTTGGGTGCCAAAGCAGTTGCCAGTAGAATCCTGACAGCTAGAGACCAGATGTGGTAGGGAAAGCCATACCCGACCGAGGGGGCCCTCGGAAAACCCCCGATGGAGGGGACCCCAACATCAGGAGAACAAGAAAGACACAACGTGACGGTCATAAGTAGTGGAGGTCAAAATATGAAGTTTATGTTCGGTGTCCAGCACCCTCTCACATGCAAAACTTGAACAACCCTTTCGAGCCCTTGCAATAAAGTGAGAGGTAAATATAATTGTAAAGAAGTCCTTCGTGTGTCATTTCTTCATGCGTCTGTTATTATTATTGTGCCGTTATGATACGGCACATGACAGTACAACATTGTGCGATTAGGTGCTTGTGCCAGGCGAGTTCTTCAAGGACTCAGAATGAACCTAGTTACCGTAAACGGCAGCTATAAGCATCACAACACGACATCAACGAAAAGGGACATAGAAAAATGCTGGAATTGAAAGAAGTAAAAAGAAAAAGAAAAACAAACAAGAAACAAGAATAAACCACCAGCAAAAAAAAAAACAAACAGTAAAGTGAAAAAAAAAATTTATAAGTATATTGCTCATTCATATAATTCTCTCTGTCGATTTAATTTGATTATAATAGTGAAAGATTAGTTGTAATGACAAGGGCCTTTCTAGAAGCATAAAATTGGAAATACTTTTTTTTAAAAAATGTGTTGTCCCTAGATAAAAATTGAAATTACTGCTATGTGTAATATTGTATCGAAGTGAGGGAGGAAAAAAGAAGAGAGAAAAAAAGATGACTAGGGGACAGTTGCTGTCCGTTTTTTGATAGACAGCAATAGTAAATAAAATTTTATGAATGGGATTTTTATCGTAAATAGGTCTTTGTGAGTAAAAAAAATCGTATTAACTTTTCATTGGTCCAGACAAGTGGTGATTGAAAATTAGAATTTCAGTCCGTGATCTGGAATCCCACATATCTGTAGTTAAGACCTTTGTGGGCAGGTTTTTATGTTTGGAACTTGTGGATTGGAAATGAGAATTTTAATCCGAGAAATGTAATCCTGGGAGCATCAATGGGATTGTCCAAGAATTTCGCACATTGGTGGTTTGTCTGAATAATCCACATATAATTTTTCGATATTTATGAAGTTGGGAGAATCAGTATTTTCGGCGTTGGTAGAATCAGGCTGGTTGTTTTGCTGTGGAAATTGTTGATATCAATTATTGAAGACATAGGTATTGTCTTGAAAACGGTCTTGCCGTGGAGGCAGAGTAACTAAGAGACAGACGTTTTTTGTGTCTGACGAGGCAGACAAGTATTTTGTGAGTTCCCCCTGGAGTGAAGCTTTGAGATTGTTATTGGGGAAGATATTTTGAAACAGGGTTTTGGATATAATTAGGAGATGCGCAGAATTTTGACGGAACCAGGTGTGGCGAAGATTCACAGATTCGGATTAGGAATTAATTTGAATTGAAAAATGTTGGCTGAATTGATAAAAGTTTGGGATGTTTAGAAAAAAAAACCCGGGATATTTTGTGCAAAGAAAAAAAAAAGAAGAAGAAGAAGAATGCTCGTAAGCTATTGAGAAAGTTTTATTATAAATCAGGCTTAATTTATGGTACTATAGACTGAAATTGAATAAACTGGGAAGCGAACCAATAGTTATCGTGTTAAGGTAAAGACATAGAGGTAGATATAAGGTTGAAAAAGAAAGGGACATTGAATGAGCAATTTATTATGAAAAAAAAAAAAGAAAAAAAAGAAAAAAAAATGAAGACAAAAACAAAAACGTACAGGACAATAGAAAAAAGACGGAAAGAAAAAAAAGAAGAAACTTGAACATTGTTGAACACAGCATATAGAAAAAAAAGAAAGAAAGAAAGAACGAACATTTTTTTTTAATAGACAGTACATAGATTTAAAAAAGAAGAAAAGAAAACTGAACATTTTTGAACTGTGATTCTAACATTGTTTTGACTTGTTGTAAAGTGAAAAATTTTGAGGTTGTTTGAGTTTAAAGGTGACATTAGAAATTTTTTTTTCCTGTTCATATGAAATTTGACGAAAACCATTAACAGAGGATTTTATTCTAGGTTTACTAATATTTGTAATTATATTGATTCTAAAATTTTTTTTTTTTTAGAATTTGGGGTTTTCGTGGAATAGGAAATATTTTTTGGGGGGTCTGTTTGGAGGAATCGGTGGCTGACGCGAGAATAGGACAGACATTCATCCAATTGGTTTCAGATTGTTGTTGGATAGACGGCAAAGAAAGCAATTCTATCGAAGAATTCGCCGGCCCATAAAGCTGTTCTATTTTTTAGTTTGGAGTTCCGAGGATGGAATAAAAGAAAAAAGGTGTGGCCTACTCCAAAATTTTGTGGATGATGTCTGAGTCTTTCAGTCACGATGGTGTTTTGGATTCGTGTGTGATTTAGCAAAGGGAAACGGATCTGGGAAAGGCGAGATGCCTATATATTGGTAGCCTCGAGGGTTCCTGATTAAATTGAAAAGAAACCCGGCGCGGGTTTGATCAGGTAAAGCATGTTTCCTCAAGGGCTTGCAAACCAATGGGCATGTAAACAGAAACTTAATGAAAAAATGGGTAGCACATTGCTAATTAGTATTTTGCGTGGACTATTTTAGGTGGCTTACTGGATGCGTGCCAGATTGTGATACATTCGGATGTATTGTGATACTTTATTTTGGGCTATGATTTTTGTGGATTTTTGTGGAATGCTTTAGACCTTGAAGATATTGTGTTTTAGTTTATGAAATTCTCCGGTTACTCCAGGAAGAAACCTGTTGAGCAAAGAACTGGAGTGTGGTCATGAGGAATCCAGGCGAAATGTATTGCTGGAATGACCAGGGTCAAGGGGTTTTGTGACCAGGATCTGGGACCAGAGTATGGTCCTTTTAGGGTTTTGAAATTTCTTCAAGGAATTATGGAGGGCCCGTTGTGTTGAGAGGATAAAAAAAATGCATCCGTATTGTACCTTGATGCACACATGTCAAGATGACCAACCACGCAAATGTAGTTAGACAAATTTAGATAATAATTAGCCGGGCAAGTGTTACATAGAAAGAAGGTCGCCTCCTAAGTATGATCTTATTTGTTGTGGTTCAAGTGATTCTTTTTGTTTTCAGCCATTATTGTCCTTTTTAAATTATTCTGTAAAATATGTGTAGGGGTGATGGAGACGAACGTGAAGAAAATTCCACATGTGGAATTTTGAAAATTGTTATATTTTGACCTTCGACCCGGCCCAAAAATACTATTCCAAGGTGATGCACTGGAAGGAAGTGACACATTCCAATGGCCAGTAATCGAAAGAGATCGCGTGGGCGGATTAAGGCTTATAATATGGGACAAGGTGAAGGTCCCACGGTGCCACTACAGTGATGCACCAGAAGAGAGTGACCTGTGAACTGCATGACAATTATTTCCGCTTGATGACGATTAAACATTTGATTTCAAAGATCCAGTGGGCAATCGTGTGGGCGTTGAATTATTATATAATTGAGTTGAGTTGGGTGCCAAAGCAGTTGCCAGTAGAATTCCAGATAGCGAGAGACCAGATGTGGTAGTGAAAGCCACACCCGACCGAGGGGGCCCTCGGAAACTCCCGATGGAGTTTAGGGTCCAGAGAAGATGCTGATAAGATGCCATAAAGAAAGCCAGCATCCAGCAGAGTGAGCCCTAGGCCTCCGGTTGAACATCAAGAGAACAAGAAAGACACAACGTGATGGTCATAAGTAGTGAAGATCAAAATATGAAGTTTATGTTCGGTCTCCGGCACCCTCTCACATGAAAACCCTTGAACAACCCTTTTCAAACCTTACAAATAGAGTGAGAGGTAAATGTGTTGTTAAAGAAGTCTTCCTGCATCTTCCTTCGTGCATCTTAATTGTTCCTGCGTTTTTATCCTTCGTGCGTCGTTTATTCCTGCGTGCGTCTTTATCATTGTGTTGCTGTGAATTATTCAACGTATATATGTGCATGTATGTAGATGTGAATCTGCATATGGGACTATATAACAGGCTGAGTTTCATGTTATTCCATTTTTCTGTTTCGTTATTCAGAAGGTTGGTCAATTTCATGTCAAGGTCACCAATTTAGTTTTTTTAATGTTTAGTTTCCATAACACTATAAATTAATTGACAATACTAATAAATAATGAAAGTTCTTTTGCAAACACAACAACGAAAGGTTTATTATTATAGCAGAAGTAAAAGAGTCAGAGAGAGAAATGTTTCTTTTTGGTGTCACCAGTTAGTATGTTGGTCCTTGACTTTGTAGGAGGTGTGTCATTGTAGCAAGTAGCACGTGTGACTGTCGCAAGACTGGTTCTTCTGTGGGTGTAGCTAGAAGCAGCATGCTCTTCAGTGAAAGTATTCATGTGGAATGTCTGTAGCAGAGGACACGAGAGGGTTTGTCTTCACTACGAGCTGGGTTCTCTCTCTGACTTGTCGTGCCTTCAAAAAAGGGTTAGAAAAAATAGTTCTAGAGAGGAAGAAGGAATCAATGTGCTCTGCCTCGGGTTGGTCAGTGTGTGGCCGAATTGCTTGGCGGGGGCATTGATTCGCGAGAGGAAATAGATCTGTGACAGCTACACATTCTTTCATTAGTAAATATTTGTAAGAATTGCTTTGTAATTCATTGCCTAAATTAAAGTTTTATCTTTGATGAATGCAATTTACAATCTTTCATCTTCTATTTTTAGATTTTTATTTTATGTTTGTATAAACATGAATATGTTTCAATAACTGAAAATATTCATAATGTTTAGCTAACTAATTTGTCAGTTCATTATAACCGAAGATTAAATTAAACATGTACCCAGTGTCCAACTAATGTGACCTTGTGCCAGACTAAAATAATGGGACTAAATTACTCTGACAAATAGATTTCTCCACTGAATATTTTGTTTTAAATTTGAATGATTTCCTTTTCATGAAATATATTTGCTTATTATTCTTTTTGTAGTTTGTCCTGATGGAACTTTTGGTGATGGCTGTCAGTCAAAATGTCATTGCATCAATGATGAGCAATGCAATCGTAGAAGTGGCGTATGTCCATCTGGTGGGTGTGCAGCTGGTTACAATGGAGATAATTGTCAAGAAGGTAAAGTCTTTTTGTTTTTTAGGATAAAAATTTTGCTCCTATAAGAATATCAAATTGAAAGCATTTAAGTTATAATATTTGACTCACTATCCGAAATTCTCTGTTCTGTACCATCTATTCATGAATGATTGTGTGAAGAATAAATAGATTCCAGCCTTTCCCAAGGGTAATAGTTTAAAATTAAAATTTGTTATTTACACATTGTTGCTATCTTTAAAGATGTATGTATGCATATATATATATATATATATATATGATCGTGCATACATATAAATATGTATTTATATATATATATATGTATATATATGCACGATCATATATATATATATATATATGTATATATATATGTATATATATGATCGTACATATGTATATATATATATATAAATACATATTTATATATGTATTAATATATGCTTTTGTGTTTGTGCATATATATATATATATATGCACAAACACAAAAGCATATATAAATGCATATATAGATATGTATTTATATATATATATATACATATGTACGATCATATATCATCATCATCATGTCGCGCCACCGGCGTGGATATCCCTGACCGTCTCTCGCCATTTCTCCCTATCACTCATCGCCTCCGGCAGGTCTTCAGGGTTACATCCTGTGTCCTCACATAGTTGCTGTATGTAGGTTCGTGCTGGTCGTCCCACTCTTGCACATCCATATGTGGGGGTCCACAGGAGTATATCGCTTATGAGCTCGTCCTTGCTTCTCCAGCAGTGTCCTGCGTGTCTGGTTCGTCGAACTTGTATAGTTTTCGTGATGGGGGGCAAGTGTCCGTATAGTTGGAGTCTCGTGGGGTGTTGTCGCCAGGACTTATTTAATACTGCTCTCAACATTCTTGTGTAATTTCCGTCCAGCCTCCTCTCCAGCCGCTTCGTAAGCGTCCATGTGGTGCATCCATATAGCAGTATCGACACAACCGCTGCCTGGAAGAAACTGCGTTTCATTTTATCAGTTAGGTCCGACTTCCATATGATCGAGAGCCTATCGATAGCTGTCCATGCCTTCGTCAGTCGTGTGTCGATGTCTTTTTCGGTTGATGAGACGCTACTTCCTAGGTAGGTGAATTTGTCGACTAGTTTCAGAGAGGCTCCGTCTAGTGTGGCAATGTTGCCCATTTGGTTGTAACACATATATTCAGTTTTGTTTGCATTGACATGGAGACCAATGCCAGCTGCGGCTCGTTCCAGACTATGCAGTAGTGTCTCTGCTTGATTAGGCGTATTCGCTAGTAACGCCAAGTCATCTGCGTAGTCGGCGTCCGTGATTGTTTTTGCGGGGTATCTTTTGCTTCTTCTCTTAGTCAGCTCGAAGCCATTTTCTCTGATTTTGTCGATCGAAGTCCTAAGCACATAGTCTAGACAGATGATAAAGAGGTACGGGGCTAGTGTGTCTCCTTGTAGTACTCCTGCAACAATGTCGAAGTATTCCGTGTCTCCATCTGGTGAACGTACTTTTACTTTGGTGTCTCTGTAGAGAATCATTATCGCTGCTACGGTTTCTTTTGGTAGGCCGTATGCTAGTAGGATTTGCTCCATCTCCCCTCTATGTATGGAATCGAAGGCCTTGGTAAAGTCGACAAATAGTAATGTCGCCTGTAAGTTTTTTGCCCGAACGCCTTCCAGGATTCTACGGATGGTCAGTATTTGTGAGGTTGTGGATCTATTTCTCCGGAAGCCATTTTGGTTTTTCCTAAGGATGTTTTCTATTTTGGGTTCTATGCGGTTTCGTAGTAGGGCATTGTAGATTTTGGCTGCTATGGATGTAAGTGTTATCCCTCGGTAGTTCTTGGCTAGTCCGAGGTCGCCTTTTTTCGTCCATCTCTCTATCCTATTTTGACTATAGACTGCATTGCATTGCCGGAGCAGTATATCGTTGAATTGTCTAGTCTTCCACACTTCTGGGGGGATCTCGTCTAGCCCTGCAGCTTTCCTATTTTTAATTCTTCTGAGAACTGAGTCGAGTTCTTCTTTGGTGAACGGACCTAGTTTTACGTCTAATTGCTTGCTAATAATTCTGGTGATCGGTTCATCTGTTATTTCCGGTGGGTTTCCTAGTAGATTTTTGAAATGCTGTTCCCACAGTTTTACTCTTTCTTGTTGGCTTGCAGCTTTCAATTTTGCTTTGGCTGTGCTCTTCCTTCCACTTACTTCGTTTAATGTTTGCCAGGCTATCCTGGATTGTCTGTCTTCCACCGAGTCTCTAATCTTATCTATCTGAATTTGTATGTATTCTGCCTGTTCTTTTAGGTATATTCCTGTTAATTGATGTTGTGCCTTTTCTAGTTCTCGTGCATTGTGTTTGTTGGGTTCTTTTGATAGCTTTTGGAGGCAGTCTTCACAAGTGCACGTTTTTCTCTAACCGCTAGCTTTTCCCAAGGGGCTCTATATTTAGTTCTAGGTTTTGTTGGAATACACTTTGCTGCCGCCTCAAGGTGTGCTTCTACAAAATTTTCATATTCGTCATTTGGGGTACTTATTTCTGCCATCTCTTGTAGTGCTTCGAATCTGTTTCTTAATTCTAATGCATATTTATCTCTAATATCTCTGTTGTTGAGTAGGGCCCAGTCATAGTGCTTGGTTGTCGCTTTACGTGTGGCATTTTTTCGTAGGCTTAGTCGTACTTTGGCCGTAACTATTCGATGATCGGAGGACACACCCTCGAAAGAGGAGTATATATATATATATATATACATATATATGATCGTGCATATGTATACATATATATATATAAATACATATTTATATATGTATTTACATATGCTTTTGTGTTTGTGCATGTATGTGTGTATATATATATATATATATATATATATATATATATATATATATATATGTTTCAGTGTTTGTGCATGTCTATATAAATGTGTGCACATTTCTATATAAATGGATATACATATATGTGAGTGTGTTTTTATGTGTATGCATGTGCACATGGTTGCATATCTGTGCATTCTTTAAGGGTCATCATTCCTTTATCAAGTTTGATATTTCAAGGAACACACCCACATCTTCCCCTGACCACATCGTCAGTGATGTTCTTCCCAAGATCTTTAGGTGTTTCGGGTCTTTCTACATCATACACCTTCAATAAGGTGATCCAGCTAGTGTGATCAGCCACCAGCTTGTGGTCAGGAACCAAAAAACAGAAAAAATCACAGAAATATCCATGAGACTTTATATAATGTAGCACCAGTGGAACATCCAATTAAATCCATCTCCGGAGAAATCTGCTCCCATAAAAAAAGGCGGGATCCAAGCAAATGGTTTCTGTCCAAACAGAGAAAGGGATTCCCTGTTGATATTCCTTGATGCAGAGATAGAGAACTTCCTATACTTTTAAAAGTATTTTCAAACCCACAAAACAATAAAAACTCCTCACGTCTCAAATAAAAGGATTGCTTAGATAATAGAAATGCTTAATACATAAAATACTTTCTGGCAAGGAGTATTTAGCAGCAACAAATTACGAAATGGCAAAAAAAAAAATTCATTCTTTAATTTGCTATTAATGCCTCTATTGCATGCACATTACACCCCCTCCACAACATTAATCGATTCAATTATCTCGTTTAAAATATACTTTATGCAAAAAGAAAAAAAAAAAAAAACTAATAGGATCTGACAAGACATCAATGTCATGTGATATTGTCTATATATATATATATATATATATATATATATATATATATATATATATATATGTATTTAAATTAAACTATTAGTATGAGATAGAAATAGTTCAGTTATGTGCAAATAATGAATAATGTTTTATAAAATTATTTGTGTTAGATAGAAATACTTGAAACCATTTAATGACCTGGATATGAAATTAAACAGCATCTGGTAGTGAGAATACATTCCTGGTATTTGGGGAATGTAAAGTACTATGTCTTTCCCATGACTTCCAGGTTCACTTTGACTTGGAGTGGTAGTACCTGTTAGGATTCAATCTCTGAGTGAAATAGAACTTTTCAATCTTTTACTAAAGATTATTATTTTTAAACTGAATTATTAGAGTTAGATATTAATACTTGAAACCATTTAACTGTGTGCAAATAAATGATTAATATTATTGAGAATTATTGGTGTTGAATAACCATAATTGAAACCATTTAACACTGTGTAAATAAATGAGCTTTGGCTCATAAAAAAAATTACTATTCAACTTTTCATTTAAAAAGCAGACACATACACAGACATATATATATATATATATATATATATATATATAAACATGATGTTTATTGATTACCACAGCAGAGTTGATATACCATAAAACACAACCAAACACTTACAAACAAATCTTGTCTCACTCTGTTCAGCTATTGTAAGAGATAGATTTATCATCTTTCATCATATCATTGAAGAATTTTGAGGAATTTGACTCAGGAAGCATCAGCTGCCTACCTTTCACCACCCGGAAAATCACCCATTCTTTTCCATTTTTCTCAAGTTAACTCTCACCATCTATGAATCGAAAATAGACCTTTTACAAATAATTAGTATTACATAAGTGTACTTGAAACCATATATTTTTGTGTAATTTATTTGTATGTGATAAGATTTCTTGTAAACAAATGATTTCTATTAAACTTCTATAGAATAGTAATTGTTTCTTGAAACCTTGTTTTATAACTCCTAAGGTATTGATATTCTGTTAAAATGTATATAACGAATTCAACGAAACCAATTTCTGAAAAAGAACAGATTAGTTTTATTGCCAGATAAAAAGAAGGATTCCAATGGAACCAAGATTTTTTCTTCTAGCACAGACCATTCATGAAAAAGATCTTTTCGACAAAGAGTGCCTAAATTGAAGAGGCAAAATAGATACAACAGACATACGGAGGAATAGAATACTTTTAAATAGATCAAATTTTCAGCTTTTAAACACTATTTATCGACATTTGTCAATGCATTTTTGTCACCAATGAATTGGCGTGTGCATAAGGAACTTTGAAAAATCTACACCAACTGAAACAACCAGCATTTTCAAAGCCGTGTCGATGGCATCGTTTATCTGGAAAATAATATCCTTACAGTTCGTCTTTTATTGGCTTGATTTGTACTGATTAATTAACCAAAATCCATTTAATCTTTTTGACCATGACTTCAAATTTGCATGACTAAACCCCAACCTCTCCTGCCATATCACCAACATCTATATCTGATGCTGTATTATTACTAATAAAATTGGAAACAATATTTTAGAGAGATTGTCTTATAAGTTATCATTGGTAATGATGGTGACTATGTAGAAAAATGAAGTTTTGTAGCTGAAAGTTTATTTTATCCAACATTATTATTGATCTGTCTGTATCTTGTATTTTTCTGCCTCTTTAACAAAAAATATCAAATGTTTTAAATATATACAAGTTGCATATAAATTCTCAAAAAAAAATATTATAAATGGAGCAAATATTTTTATTCCATCATTTTTAAAAAAATATATTTCTCCTCTTAATATTTTGTTTAAGATTTGAATGATTTGCTTTTCACAAAATATATTTGCTTATTATTCTTTTTGTAGTGTGTCCTCATGGAACTTTTGGTGTTGGCTGTCATATAGGTAAAGTCTTTTTTATTTAAGATAAAAATAATGACAAATAATCACTTTTAAAGTAGAAGCTATCTGGTTTGAATTCAGTGTCTCTTTGACTCCACTGTTTCTTGTACAAAGGCTAAAAGTCACAGTCTACCCTACTATTTATAAATGATTGTGTGAGGAAGAAATATGTGACAAGTTTTGTTTTTTTCTTAAAGATATATATATATCTATATATATCCTCACATGATACAGTTAATACCCATGTGATCACTTGCTTCATTGTATTCGAAACAAGAATCATGTCTGGCCAAAGTTGTGGTTGAACAATATGATCGGGCAATTTCAGTTGGTAATCCAAATCAATAAATATTAAGGACACTCCTTGCAGGTGGCCTTACTCCTCTGCAGAGGTGCTGTTGGTGAATTCTAAAACCCCAGCCATCTTGGAAACTAAGCTTGAGGTTGCTTTTCTAAAAAAAGTGTCACAAAGGGGAAAATGTACCAAATATTTAAGAAAATCATGTCTTATATTTTGTAGTGAATCACTTACTCATAGCATTGCCATTAAATTTCTTCAAAATTCCCAGTGGAAAAGAAAGTGACTATTTTCTGACAGAAGGTGGTGGTAAACATTGATTTATCTTTGACATTAGAACTAGCTGCATTTATCATTAAGAAAACAAAGAAAACACCTGTTAATATAAATATTGTTGCTTAGATTGTGTTAACAAACTTTTACTCTTGTCTCACAGAAGACTTTCTTTTCATATGGACACTACATTTGAAGAAGGCCATAGAATGAATTGGCTGAAATGTGTTGTCAATATGAAAGAGAAGAAATAGAGATTAAAATATCTGAAATAAATATCTCCATCTTTATCATTTTTTGTACAAATATTGTTTGTTGCAATATAATAAAGTTTAGTGCTAGAAATGTTTTCATAGAGAAATTCCTCGATGCAATTTCTGTTGGAAGACACCATAAAAGTAAGCAACAAATGTATTTTCAAATATCAGTTTTTCACACAAAAACAAAATTTTACTGATGGAACTAAAACTTCCTTGTAAATTTCATTTTAATCAAATAAAATCCAAGAAAAAAAAAAAAGAAAACAGAAAAAATAATAAATAGTCTTATTGGTAGAAATTTTATGGAATCTATTAATGCATTATCTACTTTTGTGTCTGTGTCTTTCTTTTTCTCTCTCTCTCTTCCTCTCTCTCTTTGTCTTTCTTTTTCTCTCTCTTCCTCTCTTTCTCTCTCTCTGTCTTTCTGTTTGTCTTTCTGTTTGTCTGTTTTGTTATACCCTAGGGAACTAACAATAGCCATACATTGAGCACTCATAGATTTATATGATTACCCTCATATATTCTATGTAAAACAATAATCCACACACACTGTCCTTGGACACTAACTGGATAATTTAGAAATATCGCTCCTTGCAACAAGTTGAGCACTCCGTGGATAAGTTAAAAAAAAGAAAGGAGATACTGGTTATACATGCAAATGGAAAAATTCACGCCGAAATACTCCCTGAAAAACATCCCATTCCCTGGGAAACACGAATTTGTCCTATCCTTAACGGATAAAATAGTGGACTTTATCAAGAGGATGCAATGGAAGGCCCACTTTCATCTCAACCCTGCAGCCACAAAAGAGGAACAAAAACCCGGCGCAAGAAGATTGAAGTCGCAGAGGACACCACCAAGCAACAGCGGACTGGACCAGTTCGAGAGTGACCTATTCAGCATAATTCGGAAGATTGAATTCATGAACTCTAAAAATTCATTTTTCGAAGTCATAAAAGAAACTTCCCAGATAAAAAGCAGACTAGATTAATTAACCCCACAAAAACCGAACTAGGCCTTGTATCTAAAGATGTAATACAGAAGATTACGTCTAGATTGATGAGTAGCCACAAATATAACTTGTGGAAAAACTCTATGGATACTATCGATTGGTTTAAGAAAATTAAGGATAAAAGGAGATCCACTTTCATACAATTCGACATCATAGAGTTCTACCCTTCCATCACTAAAGAATTATTAGTGAGGAGCCTTAACCACGCTAGAGAATATACAGAGATCACAGAAGAAGAAATAGAAATTATCCTAGCAAGTAGAAAAACCATCCTATCCGATAAACGCAGATCCTGGGTAAAAAGTCACGTAGACAACTTCGACGTCCCCATGGGGGCCTACGATTCAGCTCAGGTAGCAGACTTAGTGGGGATCTACATCCTGGATACGCTAGGTCATATTGTCAACTCGCAACAAGTGGGACTTTACCGAGATGACGGGATTATTTATATCCCAGACAGTAACGGCCCGAAGACCGCTAGTATACAAAAGAAAATTATCAGGGCCTTCAAACTACTAGGGTTTAGAATTCAAATAGCCTCAAATTTAAAAATAGTAGACTTTCTGGACGTCACATTGAATTTAAATAATGGTACGTTCAAACCCTTTAGTAAGAACGATTCCGCCCCTAGATACATAAATATCTCCTCAAACCACCCAAGATCGGTACTGAGACAGATATCCAATGCGGTTAATAAGAATTAATAAGCTGTCCTCAGGTAAGAAAATGTTCGAGGAAAACAAAAGTAGATATGATGACGCCCTGAAGGACAGTGGATTCCAAGGTAGACTGGAATACTTAACCCCGGTGGACCTCAATTCGAGAGCTAGGAAGAATAATAGTGGGGCCCACACACCCCTCAAGGTTGGTGAGACTGTTAATAATAGTAGTCACGGAAATAAACGAGGAAAGAATAGAAATAGAAAAGTAGTCTGGTTCAATCCACCATTTTGTAAGCTCACAAACATTAACATAGGTAGACACTTTCTACACCTACTAGATAAACATTTTAATAGAGGCAACCAATTGAGTAGGATTTTTAACAGAAATACAGTGAAAATTAGCTACTCCTGCACAAAAAACATGTACAATATACTAAGCAACCATAATAGGAGGCTACTCAATGAGCTTACCACGAGAGATAGGAATCCAAACGTGGAGTCTTGTAACTGTAGGAATAAGGAAGAATGCCCCTTGGGCGGACGCTGCACCACGAGGAATGTCGTATACCAAGCATGCATTTCTCCTATGGAACAGCAAAGGGACAGGGAAAGAATCTATATAGGGATCTCTGCGGGAAACTGGAAGCAAAGATGGTACAGCCATAGACACTCATTTTCCAACCCGAAACTTAGGTACCAGACTGCTTTATCGAAATACTTCTGGGGCCTGAAGGATCAGGGGCTATCTCCACAAATTAAGTGGAAAATATTAAGGCACTCATCTGCCGCCAACAGCTTCAACGGTAGATGTAACCTATGCTTAGACGAAAAAATTAGCATAATTAATTTCAAGAATAGAAAACTTTTATTGAACAAGAGAAATGAACTTGTGTTTAAATGTAGACATAGAGGAAAATTTAAATTATCTTAAATAATAAAGAAACATTAGTAAATAGTAGAGATCAACACAACAGCAGATATCACCAAGACAAGGAAAAACAAAGGTAGATAAGGGCCAGATGAACAAGGAAGATTAATCCAAAATAAGGCCTGGGATTCTAGAGTGGTTAATTCCCCTTGACCAATTTTAGGGTAATTTAAAAAAAAAAAAAAATACACTTGACGACTATAATGAATGTCCCCACTTTATCTGGTTCATGTATCTTGATCCTAATTGAAACTAGAGAAACACCTAAGATGACAACAGCTGGGTTAATTAACAGACATATCAGAAATAAATATATATCATATATGAGATAGCCATTAGTTAAACGATCTGAGTCTGTTTAGAATAGCACACCTGCCAAGTAGTAGAACACACAAGCAGAACATAGAATCAAAGAGACTGACCAGTAGATTAATTCCACTCCTGTTTCTTAATCGTTCTAACATATAATATGTTCACACCCTCTGCTCACGCCTAGGAACGAATGAGTTCCACTTGGTTTTTTGTTTTTTTATTTTTATGTTTTTTATTTTTTTTATTTTTGTTTTATTCTTATCTCTATCCTTGTTTTCTGATTTTCAATTTATTTTTTAATTTATTTAATTTTCCTATTTATCTGAATACGAACTGTAATTCCTCATTCACATCATATCTCTGGGACAATACAGAGCATGTAAAGAGTCATCCGACGAGACGGAGAATATACCAACAATGTTCTCCGCCGAAATAAATTTATTATGACGACTTAACCGAGTTTGAGTCTCCATTAATTGCACTATATATAAATATATGTATATGTATACACACTTATGTTCACATATATACTCATTTATGTTGATATATGTGCATATATGGACTTGTATGCTTATATATATATATATATATATATAGTGGCCGTGTGGTCTGAAGCCTTAGTCTATCATAAAGTTGGACGGGTTTCGATTCCGGCTTCGAGCGTCCTGCGTGTCTAGCCACACTGAACAGTTCTGATTGAACGAAACAGTCTGTCAGTGGATGACACTAAATATATATATATATATATATATATATATATATATATATATAAGTATATGTATAAAAGTATACAGAAGTTGTAAGTTGACCAACCATATTTGAGGACAAAGCCTCTCTTTTTGATAGTTACTACACTGGGGTGTTGGGGAGATTGCTACTCCTCTCCCCAGATTGCTCCACTTATTCTTGATCAGCGTTTATAATGCTGAGTGTTAAGCAAGTAGGCATCAAGTACCATTTTTTGAATCCTTGATATGTTTCGACCAGCGATTTAACTCCAGTCTCCTGGATCATTGACAAACACTCTAAGCATTATGTTAATGGGCTGGTCGATATATATATATATATATATATATATATATATATATATATCAAATAATTTATATACACACTCATTTAAATTTTTCAAAGATAGATATCATGGTGATTATCTTTTAGAATGCAAAATATGATATTCATCAAGAGAAAGAGGTTTTTATGAAGACTAATAAGAGAAATATTTACCTTCATTTCCCTTATTTGTTTCAGTGCATCTACTTATCTTAATTAAGTAGGCGATATATTACAATGAAATTTATATTTGTTATTTTGTTTCTTTTCAGAATGTCCAACAGGAACATTTGGCTTTGCTTGTCAAAGTACCTGTCATTGTGCTGACAATTCCAAGTGCAATAAAATAAATGGCATATGCGATGATGGAAAATGTGAAAAGGGATACACAGGAGAAAGTTGCCAAACAGGTAAGAAAATTAATTCATTAAACATTTTTTTTCATGTAGTTTTGAAATAAATATCTTATCAAATTAAATGCATTTCTTTATCAACCAAATGAAAAACCTAAAAATCTTTAATGATTCAGTTGAAGAATAATATTCTGTTTTTCATTAGGAAATATTAGCAAAAATTGATTTAACAAATGAAATTTATTTCAAATGAATTCCAAATATTTGTCTTGTTAAAACTTCTTAATAAAAAAATGTGCATAAATGAAAATATTGAAGAACAATTAAAAAAACACTCTTATTTATTTATCTTATTCATCTGGTACATATGTGAATATGGGGGATGTGAAGCTGGTTACAAGGGAGATAACCGTCAAGAAGCTAAAGTCAAACAATTTGACTCATATTAAATTGAATTGTTAGTGTTAAATAGCATTACTTGAAACGATTTAATTGTGAACAAACTATTAGTTTTGCTTAGCAATATATGAAACCATTTGACTGTGTGCCAACAATAAACTTTGGCTTGTTTAACATTTCTTAACCATAAACTATTTATTTATAAATCATATATATTTTACATATATGTAGGAATTGGATTTGGTATTAAATAACCTACAAAAGTTGATATGCCATAAAACAGAAACAACCAATCAACCTACTGATCTTTGGCAAAATTTCTGCTGTCAGATTTTAAAGCATAAAGAAATAATTTTGAATCAATTTTTGAAATTTTGTCTTTTAGATTAATTAGAAAAAATATGATGGAAACGTCTGAAGAATTTACCAAAATATCTTGTAGTTTTTGATTTGAAAATTTTCTTTGAAAATTATTTCATTTTATTATTTATTGTTGCTTTGATTATTTTCATTTAAATCATGTTCATATTTTTCTATTGACAATATAGTTAAATCAGACCCAACATTGCCTCTGGTATTGGTTGCTGTCCTCATAATTATTATCATTGGAGTTGTGATTGCTTGCTACAGGTAAAGTTTATATTTTTCTTCTTTCATTTATAACATTTCAAAGTTATAACATTTACTTATATTAATTGGCTGTGTTTATGTAAGGAGGTTAAATTTCATCTATTTATTTAACTATTTATCACCTTTTTATTCACCCCTAAAAAACTTATAGAAAATCTGATTTTCTTCTTAACCAAACATAACAGGATCTTGTGGAATATTATACAATTAAAACAGATATTATTAGGTATTACTTATCAAAAAAATCTCTCCAACATTGAATCTCTGGAACCTTAAATAATATTGCTGTTCCCACAATCAAATGAAAAAAAAAATATATATATATATATAAGGAGCCTTCAATAAACTTCTAGACTTTTTTTGTATGGGCACTTTTATTGAGAGTACACACATGAAACTCTAGTCCCCTTTGAAGTAATCTCCTCCAGCTGCATTGCACTTGTTGTAGTGTTCCAACAACTTCTGGAAGGCCCCATGGAAGTCCTCTTGTTTGAGTGTGTCAATGTCCTTCGTTACAGCCTCTTTCATCTCCTCAATTCTCTCATAACGACAGCCTCTGAGCTTAGGGAATCCCCAAAAGTCACAGGGAGTAAAGTCTGGACTATAGGGAGGCTGAGGAACTGTCTTGATACACATCTTGGTCAAATAGTCTGTGACAAGGATGGAGTTTTGGACTGGTGCATTATCCTGGTGGAAATGCTACTAACCCGATTTGAAGAGTGCTGACCTCTTCCAACAGAATCTCTTGCTGAACTCCCTTAAAACCTCAACATAGTATTTCTTGTTGACTGTCTTTCCAGTGGGATCCCAGTGCCTGTAGATCATGCCAGTGATGTCAAAAAAAGGGATCATCAAAAGTTTGTGGGTGGATTTGCTCTGTCTAGCCTTCTTGGGTCTGGAAGAGCCAGCAGTTTCCATTGGGAATTCTGTCTCTTGGTCTCTGGGTCATAGCAGTAGATCCAGCTTTAATCACAGGTCAACAGAGCATCAAGAACTGCAGGATCTGAACTGGTCAGCTTGACCAGCTCTCTGCTGTCATGACAACGTCTTTCTTTCTGATCTTCTCTGAGCAGTCTTGGGACAAACTTTGCACAAATCTTGCGCATCTTCAGTTCCTCGCAAATAATTGGGTGTACAGTTCCCACACTGACATCAAACTGTGCACATATTGCCTCTGTACACACATGACAGTCCTTATCCATGAAATTCTTTATTTGGCCAATCAACTCTGGTGTATTAACTTCCTTACTCCTCCCACACCTCTCATCATCCCTCACACACTCCCTGCCTTCCTTGAATCTCTTATGCCACTCAAAAACTGATTCTCAATTCATGCAAGATGCTCCAAAAGCAGTTTCAAGGATTCCATACATTTCTGTGGCATTTTTTCTAAGTATAAAACTGAATTTTATTGCATATCGGTCTTCTAAAGTGTCCTCACATCCAGATTGCATTTTTCAAATTCACCAGCTGTGATAATCAGGCTTTAGTAGGATGTTTTCCAATTCCTGCTGTAGCTGTTTATTTAATTTGAAATCATAAAAATTGGTCAGTCATCTTATAAAATGTATAGCAATAACATACTGAATTTTCAAGAGTCTAAAACAACTTTAAATGCCTGGACAAAAATAGTCTGGAAGCTTATTGAAGGCATCTCGTGTATATATATATATATATATGTCTATAAATTTACTGATCTACTATATGCCAGCATTCACGGTTACCAGGAAAAAAGAAAAAAAAACACCAGGAACAAGAGATAAAAATATCTCGAATCACCACCTGGGGGAAAAAGAAAAAATATTATAGGCCAAAAAAAAAAGAAAAGGCCATCTCCGTCACACGTTGAAAAAAATCAAGAGATATGCAGTCAGTTGGTCAAAAGAAAAATAAAACCCACTGTAAACACTGCAATGCTACTATTACAAGAGTGCTCAACACGAGTGGAGCCAATTACAAAATTAACTTAAATCGCGAGTCGGAATTCTCCTACTAAAGTTTCACCTCAGCAGATCATCAGGGAGTCTTTCACCGACCAATGATAAAGGAGAAAACACCATTTTTTATATTCACCGAAAACCTACCCAACTTAAATTATTCTTATTTATTATGCCATTGATGTTGGGCATGCAACTATAGCTTAATTTAACACAATTCTTATTAAATATCTTATGTAGCGGGTTCTCACTGAGGAAATTTCTTTTTAATAACTTAAAGAATTCTTTCCCTAAGTTATTGACTACCTCCATGTTATACGGGGGATTTACCCATTGATAACCGAAAGGGTATTAGATAGAGCTTTAGATTTGGCTAAGGAATATATGGTGATACCTTTAGACAAGGTGGAGATAATTAAGCATTGTCATAAAACATTGCTATACTATGAGGATAGTATATGGATAAAAAAAGGAGAAGGTGGGAACTTCGACACGCCAATAGGAGCATATGATGGGGCCGAAATTTGTGAGCTCGTGGGCTGTGTATTATTGTATAGCATTAATAAGATTGTGGACCCGGGTAGCCATGGGCTTTATTATTATGATGGCTTGGTTATTGTGGATAAAAGCACACCGAAAAAATGTGATGGTATTAGAAAAAGATTGCATAGGCTGTTTGGCGAATTTGTATTTAAGTTAGATATGCAAACAGACCTAAAAATTGCCGATTATCTTGATGTTACTTTAAACCTATACAATGGAACTGTATCTCCATTTAGAAAAATGAACCAGGACCTGCGTTATGTGGACAGGGGATTCAACCACCCAAAACAGGTATTTAAACACATACCTAAGGGAATAGAGCATAGGTTATCAAATAACACCTTTAATCAGGAAATTTTTGAATGAAGCAAGCAGGAGTATGAGGAGGCATTGAAGAATGGTGGATAGAGGATCAAACTAGAATATCGGGATAGAGAGGGAAGTAATATGCAAAAAAGAAGAAATAAACCTAGAAAAATCCTATGGTTTAATCCCCCGTATAACATGGAGGTAGTCAATGACTTAGGGAAAGAATTCTTTAAGTTGTTAAAAAGAAATTTCCCCAGTGAGAACACGCTATATAAGATATTTAATAAGAATTGTGTTAAATTAAGCAATACTTGCATGCCCAACATCAATGGCATAATAGATAAGAGTAATATAGCTAAACTAAGCAAAGAGAAAAATAAAGTGATTGCTAAATGCAATTGTAGGGATAAGGTTAAGTGCCCACTGGAAGGCAAATGGAAACAAGAATGTGTGGTAAATAAAGTGAAAGTATATAGTGATCCGGGGAATGATAGAAATAAAAAGGTATATTTTGGGTTGATGCAAGGGGATTAAACCATAACCATAGAATGAGTTTCTCCCACGAGAAATATAGTACCACGTTATCTAGTTATGTGTGGGAGGTCAAAGATAAAAAAGGAATAGAACCAATACTGAAATGGGAAGTAATAAAGAAATGCTGTAAATATAGGGCTGGCGACTGGAACTGTTTGCTTTGCAATGAGGAAAAATTAACAATAGCTTCTTGTAAAAGTAGGGATATGTTAAACGAAAGGTTGGAGGTTTTAAACAGTTGTAAACACAAAAGGGGGTGGCTACTCTATAATTAGAGATAGGTTTCTACGCATTTATACCTGAGGGTTTTTTCTTTTTTTTGATAAACTAGATATTAAAAGTAAGATTTTTTGTTCATTTTATTTCTTTATTTTTTCTTTTGTTATGTAAATTTTAAGCTGGATAGGTTTTTGGTGAATATAAAAAATGGTGTTTTCTCCTTTATTGTTGGTCGGTGCAAGACTCCCTGATGATACGTTGAGGTGAAACTTTAGTAGGAGAATTTCGACTCATGATTTAAGTTAATTTTATATATATATATATATTTATATATATATAACTACTGAAATAAATATTATTATTTCCAATAAAAATCATCCAGCATCAATATCCCTACTATTGTCTAGAGTAGAAGCCTTGGTAACTCCCAGTCATGATAATCTAAATTTACTTTTATGTCCACATTTAAACACAAGCTCGTTCCATTCATTTAATAGTAGTCTGCGATCTCTAAAATTAAATATACTATTTTTTACATCAATACCAAGTTACATCTATGATTGATTGCAGTGTATATGCTCTGTATGTGAGTTTTGTTATATAAACGTGGATGGAAAAAATATATAACAATAGCCCTACATCGAGCATTCCCATAGATTTATATAAAATTCCTCATATATTCTATACGTGAATAATCTACACCCACTTTCTTCAGACGTTAACTGGATATTACTGATATATATATATATATATATATATGAACTTATTTTATACATATAATTCTCATTGTATATACACATGAAATAAGAAGTGCATGTATCTATATATATAATAAAAATAATGCTTCATGAATTTTTTTCACCTTGCCAGATTCGACAATATCTACCATTTCACCTGAAATATATATATATATATATATATATATGAACCTCTGAAACTCTAAATAATACAACCCTGTTGGCTGGGGCTGTAGAATATGCTGACTGTACCTCTGCAGAGGGGTAAGATCCACCCCCAGTTAGGCCACTCATGAGGCACTAGGATGGAATTCTGGTGGTTGAGCAGTCATTAATCTGGCATCAGAGTGGTCAATGAATTGCGGCATACAACTTTAGCCCTAACTTGGTCTGACAAGCAATTCAATAGGCCCAATCCGATCTATCAGCTGGTCATATAAAGCCTTTTACCTATGTTTTTTACTGACCTTACTTTTAAATCTGCACTTGCAGGAAGTTACCAACCCTTATCTTTTAGGTGCTAGACGGTGGTGGCTGAGGGTCAATTGCATTGAGAAGATAGGAATCTGACCAGTGCTGAGAATCTGAAAATAGCAACTCTCAGCTCATGTATACTGGTCATATATCCTCATCTCTACCAAGTCAAATTGGTTTCCCTCTTGGTTGATTTCCAACTCAAGTTGGACTCCATAGTGGGTGGCGGGGCACAAGGCCAGCAAAGAATATACAGCATTTATGGCGTCCTATTTTAAAAAACCAAAACCTGTCAGAATTAGATTTGGAGGGTGGATTAGCAGACTTCCCCAGACGTCTGTTAAGCCAAATTCTAACCTTTTCTAATCGAAAAAGTATTATCAACAAGGGCTACATCAAAAAATGCAAAGAAAATCCGAAACAGAAACTTGCTTGTCAAGGTGGAGAGCCGGAGGTAGGCAGAAAGTATATTAAAAAGAAAATCTTTGATACAAGTAAGTGCAGGTTTCTACCCGCATGAGAAACTCAATACTTCCAAGGGAGTAATCAAGAATAGGGAGTTGGCATTGGCAACAGAAGAGGAAAAAATCACCAGCCCAAGGAAAACAGGGGTCACTAACATAAAAAGAATAATTATTAGAAAAGGAGAAGAAAAAATCAAAACCAACACCTACATCCTGACATTCAACCCACCGACAGGCTATTGTGTAGAGAGGGTCGTCCCAGCTCCCCAAAGGTGCTTTAAATGCTAAAAGTATGGACACCACTGGGAAGCCTGTAGAGGATGACACACATGCTTAATACAGTTAAAAGGACCGGGACCATATGAAGGATATTTGCTTAAAGAAAAAAAATTGTGTGAACTGCCAACAAAATCACCTGGCTTACAAAAGATCTTGCAAAGCCTACAAAAAAGGAAAAAGGGATACTTGAAGTGAAGCACAAAGAGAATGTGTATTTCCTGGAAGCAAGGAAAATAGTTGGTACCTACATGGCAAAAGCAGCTATGCCTGCTGACCACTTTAAACTATGCATCAGAGATTCTTCCAGGGCAGGTGTACTTACTAGAAGTGCTATGTCATCAGTGTCATCTCTACCAAGTCAAATTGGTTTCCCTCTTGGTTGATTTCCAACTCTAGTTCACTTCACCAGATCCTGGGTAGATGAACTCAACATATCAGAAGTTAAATATCAGAAGGCGTGGATGTGAAGCATGGCGGATGAAGCAAGCTTTGGGTCAACACTACGCTTCACCAGATGCTGGGTAGATGAACCCGACATGTCAATGACCAGGATCAAATAGTTTAGCCAAGAAATTACAGCTACTCATCTTTAAAGGTGGCGTTTATTGATGAGGTCAAAATACGTCTGTGAATCAAATATAAAATAGAATATATATATATATATATATATATATATATATGAGTACATACATGTGAATTTGTTTTATATATAAAATTTTCATTATATATATATATATATATATATATATATATATATATTTCTTTTATACATGTGATTTATGGTAAATGTTTTAGTTTATCTCATGTGACTGACTTTTGTTGAGGTTGTGTTTTTGTTGGTTTATGGAATAATTATTTTTCTCGGAATTTTGTAGAAAGAGAAAATTAAAGAAAAGAGATGACAGTAAGAAGGAAGAATCCATGAACAATATTCCTATAGAAAGGAGGTACGTAGTGACAGGAATGGTAATTTCAAAAAGTAAATGACTATTTTTTCTACATGTTCTGGCTTCAACATATAATGTCCTATTGAACAATATCCATTGGCTTATATGTCTGCTATAAAAAGCAAAGAAGAAAAACAATGAAATTCAAACGGTTGCTGTTATATGTTGAAGGGAGGACGAAAAATCATTTTTTAGTACTTCAGCAGTATATATATATATATTTAGCAATTACTCTGCACAAGGTCAATTTTAAGCAGAATTTAACGGGTTTGAAATCAAACTTCTCCTTGACCAGCTGCCATGCCATGGTTGAAAATCACAGTCTGCCCTACTATTTACCCATAGCTGAAGAGGGGATAGTTAGATTCATGCCTTTCCCAAGTGTATCAGTGTAATGAAAAATGTAAACAGCCTTGTGCAGGTTTTGAACTTGAGTTGCCATGTTCATTTCCTACATGGATATCGATTACACTTCCATTCAGCAGGACATATACTAAAATTGGAATGATATGGAGATGAATTTCATGGCCTCTAAACAAGGTTGACAAGCAAATTGGTGGAGTGTTTCATATTTTGTAGGGAAGTGTGTTAAAGTTATCGTGCTTGGAAATAGACCTGGAGATATGAGTTCAAATGATGAATGAACTGTCCATATTCAACTTAATGCTAATGCCTTTAGGAAAGGCATGAATCCATCTGTTGTTTATCTTCAGCTTGGAGTACATAGGTGGGCAGACTGAAATATTCAGCCTTGATATGGCAATCAATCTATATATCCTAAAGCAAAGGGGTTAAATTATATATATATTTATATATATAAAACCTAAAACAAAGTAAGTTCACTTACCTTCTCCTTGGCTATTGTATTACGATCAGTTTCATTGATTTTCTCTAGAAGAAAAATGATTTTGAAATGTGATCACATCAGTGAACTTTGGCAGCTGTTGGAAGGGCAGAAGAAAATCTTGTTAATTTTAGGTATTTCTCTCCTGCTCTACTGAACAGTGTTGAGTACTCATTGTGATTTTTTTTCTTAAGTGTTCACTTTCTAATTATATATATATATGTATATATAGGTATGTGTGTGTGTGAGTGTGTGTCTAAATATATATATATATATATACATGTGTATTGTATGTAAATATAGAAATAAGAAAAAACAAGATATTTAGAAGATGAGTTTATTTATTTTGCCATGTCAGGGTAATATCTAGAGGTCGTATAGAACTAATGTCTGGGGTTGGACACTCAAATACATCTGCTTATGAGACTCCAATTCTAGAGCTTTTGTGAATATAGATGACCTCTTCATTGGCATTGCTCTAACCTGA
Source organism: Sepioteuthis lessoniana (assembly GCA_963585895.1). NCBI lineage: Eukaryota > Metazoa > Mollusca > Cephalopoda > Myopsida > Loliginidae > Sepioteuthis > Sepioteuthis lessoniana. The sequence continues at coordinate 87,239,880 of OY757928.1, forward strand.
AATGGTAGTAATTTTTAGGGTACCATGTATGGGTCAAATAGAACTTGTGTCCTGGGTTTGACATTAAACAGCATATCATAGTGAGGCTCCAATTTGAGAGCTTTTGGGATTGTACAGAACCTCTTTATTATCATTACTCCCAGATCTACTTTGAGCGAGAGTGTTAGTATTTGTTAGGTTACCATGTCTGAATCAAATAAGACTAATGTCCTGGGTTTTTCATTAAATTACATCTGATTGTGACACTTTAATTCAAAACCTTTTTGGAATGTAGAGAACCGCTTCATTGGCATTACTACCAGGTCCACTATGACCTGCATTGTCAGTACCTGTGACATGAAACCATCTGTTGTTCATCTCCAACTTGGATTAAATAGGTGGGCAGACTGAAATCTTAAGCCTTGATATGGCAATCAATCTAAGAGAAGGAAAACATTAAATATGAATAATGAATGATATCAGATATATCAACTGAGTTTCTCACTTGTTCTATATTTTTTATTATATATATTAACTGACATTTTAAGATGTTTAAAGTTATACTTGTTATTAGTTTCAAAGTTATGTTTTATTAACATATTTTTGTCATCACTAATTTTCATGTGTCTCTTGTGTGCATATATTTGGTTTTTGATGTTAATGGATATGTATATATTTATCCATGAAAATAATTGGTTTTATCAGATGATTTCTCTAAAATCTGTCTCTCTGTCTCTGTTTCTTCAGGCAATTTCCAGGAAGATAATTATATAGAACTCAGTGATCCTGAAAATATTTACGAAAACACGGAAGTGCTAACAACACACTAACTTTTATTTAATGTTCAGCAAAACGAAATGGAGTCAGAGCCTTTTTCAAGTCAATTTTCAGTAGATAATCAACTAAATGAAAAAATATATAAGCAAAGAAATGATTCTGCTCAAATTGTATAAAATCCTCTCATTGTTATCTTAATATGAGGAACAGTTGCTGCTTCTTAAAATCGACAAACATCGTATTAATATAAAAATGGAAATTAAATCTTTTTTAACATAAAATTTTAAACAGTTAAGTTATCATAAAAATGTAAATATATTTCGAAAGATATTATTATGTACGTATGATTTTTTTCTGGAATAAATCAAAATTTCTTCTACAATAAAAGTTTCATGGGACATAACTTTGTAGCAACAGAGTGGTCTCCCTTTAAAAAAAACAATGAACATTTTTCTTGTTTTTAACTTTTTCCCATATTTGTTTGACTTTTCTTTTTTTCGGTCACAAAAAAATTTTTTTGCAGGACATTTAAGCCAATGCATTTTTATACTTTATCAGAATTGAATGGTGAGGAGTATAAAAGTATTGAGACAATTCTTTTCATAAGATTTTTTTTAACTCCTAAGTGATGTTTTCCTGTGGACCCATTCACATGAACAAGCAAAGGCAGGCAAAGCAGCTAGAACCTACATACAACAGATCTGCGCCAACATGGGATGTAGCCCTGGAGACCCGGGCGAAGCAATGAATGATAGAGAAGAGTGGAGGGACAGGGTCAGGGATATCCATACTGCTGGTGCGACATGATGATGATGATGATGATTGTTTTGCACACAGAAGACCTTTGTTTAAGTCAGTTGTTGGGGTAGTTTTGTGTTTATCAGCCTGTATGCTTCCAAGTCCATATTGGAAGGAGGCATGGGGGCAAACGAAAATTTTTCAAGTAAAATGAAAATGTCAACCAAAATAAAACAATAAAAGGAATAAACAAAAGTTTAAGTGCAACAAAATTTTCTTTCAAATATTTTATTATTATTATTGTACAATTTATAAAGAAGTGATAAGCCTATTAAAACTAAATATGTATCAATTATGTGTTCTTAATGCTTGCTTCTATGCTAAAACCTACTTTTTCTCCCTAACCATTTTATCGAGACCTCTTTTAAAATCTCCAAAGGAATTCGGTAGGTTTGAAGAGATATATACATTCTCTTCTTCCACCAGATAATGATCAGGAGTTGAGAGGGTGTATGTTGTTCTTAGCCAGTTGGTTTTGTGTGTCACATGGGTTATCATATTCAAACGATTTTGGATTTGTCCAGCAGGTCAACTCGAAAAGATTATTAAATTGGGAGTTAGCATTGATCAAATCTGTCTTTGATAAAAATTTATATATATGTATATATATATATATCTGCAACCTATGAACCATTACACCTCTGTGATTTTTCAGTTTCAAATAATATTGATTATTCTTTATTTCACGAGTGGGGACTAATAAATATTCAGTGAAAACAATCTTTGATTATCCAACTTGCATGTATACCAGTTATCCTCCCTTTAGCTTTATTTACTAATGTCAATTTTGAAATGGTAAAACTTGTGTCGAAATAATTCTCTCCTACTCCCTTTCCTCCTTCTCCTCTTGGGGAATTAGAAATAAGAAACAAAAGAAAAAAAAGAAGAAAATAAAGGTAGTTTGAATATATGCGTTTCAGGAAGTCAGAAATTGTTTCAGCATAACATTTATATTGTAAGCATTGCTTAAAAAGTAAATGTTATGACAAATGAAAAAAATCAATATTTTTTTTTAGACTGATAAATTGTTGGAGTAAATATATGTCTTCTATATGTAAAGCAATGAAAAAATCTTCTGTGGAAAATAATTTCTGTAATTTTTCTTTTGTTGGTCATTAAAATAAATTGATTTAATGAATGAAAAACATCACATTAAATCAAAGAAATGTAAACTGATCTATATTCATTTGTAAAGATATTTATGGGATTTAGAACATTTGTTATTTATATGTTTTGTTTATAGTTGTTGGTTGATGGTGAGGCTCCAATCCTTTGTGTTCTTCCACTGATTGAGCAGTAGTTGAGCTCAACTAGTGGAAAAACACCAAGGCCATCACTGATTGGTTCACTGCCATAACCAACAAATATAATGCAACCTTTATCCAATTCGACATCACGGATTACTACCCATGAGAGGATATCAGGATAATCAAACACTACTGCAAATCACTCCTCTTCCATAACAACAAACCATAAAAGAACCTAACCAGCTATTCAACGTAACCATGGGTAACTTTGACGGTTTGAAGGCGCAATTTAACAAAGAACATATTCCCACATATGAACACTAGTATTGTATAATACACCATAGTATATAATAATATACCATGTCTCTTAATACCATGATATTCCAACCTGTCTTATTATTTTTACGTCTTAAATCCAGCATTGATTTTGTCAATTATACTTACATGTCAAATCAAAAATTCATTTTTTTCATAATGTCATGATGATGACATTAATACACTCATCCAATTCCTAAAGTCGTGAATGAATCTCTCCTTAATAGGAAGATTGGGACAGACCATTAATATACCCAGACACACAAAGATACATCCATCCATCCAATTTAAAATGTACATTTTAGGTCACTTTGATTAGGAAGTAAATTATTTTTGAAGAATAACATCATTTTTTTCAAGGGTCATTATGACTAGAAACACTTATGTTACATTTTAAACTTGTCAAGAGTCTTTTGAATAGAATTCCTTAACAAAAGCCCACCCTAAAATTGATATACACTTGTTGAAGAAAAATAAAGAAATATTATCTATTGCTTCAATAAAAGTATTAAATATCCCTGTTAAATTTTGCAGACAAAATATGACAGTGGGAAATCCCGTTTCTGTAATAAGTAGACTTGACTTTAAGTACCAATATGGTATCAAGCCTTTTTATTCTTGCCATATTGGCTCCATATATAAACTTTCCACAAAATTTATTTTCACATTCTTTTGTTTATATTTTATCTTCATAAAGAAATTTAGATTTTTAGCAGTTTTTTTCAACTTGTGATAAACTGAAAAGGGTTAATCAAGAATTTGTTTGTTAAAAGACAGTTAGTATTAAACGCCTTGTTAAATAACATTTTCTATTAAAAGGTAAAACATTAGAAATTGCAACAAATGAATTTTGAAACAAAGGGACATATCTCAGTATTTTGTTAAGGGAAACAATTCTTAAATTACCTATAATATGTTTTTAAAAACGAGTGATTTACCAAAGAAATTATATAGACTTAAAATATTTCATTTTAAAATAAATTATATTTGCAGGACGAGTAAACTAAAATCATTGCAGTCTCATTTTCAAAATTCCACTCTTTACTTCAAGAGAAACAGAGATTTAAAAATAATTCTTAGGAAATTAAATGCACCAATTAAAAATAAAATCAAGTTGTTATAGTATAAGTTTTGTTAAAATTTTAAAGAATACTTGTAAAACTTTTGACATGAAATGGGATAAAGAAAGATTGGTTTGGTTTGTTGGGTTTTATGGCATATCAACCTTTGTGGGTTATTCAATGCCAAATCCATTTTTATGTAAATAATCAATGGCCCGGGAGACCTGGGTTCAATCTCAAGTTGCGTCATACCAAAGACTTTAAAAATGGTACTTGATACTTCCTTGCTTAGCACTCAGCAACATAAGGTACATATCAAGGGTAAAGTGGAGCAATCCAGGGAAAGGAGTAATGCCCTCCCCTACACTTCGGTGTAGTAGCTATTGAAAAGGGAGCCTTCTGGTCGCTCTTGACTACAGTCGCCAGCAGCTTTTATTTCAAACAATTCAGTTAAGCATGAGTACAGATTTTAATTGTCAAAAATATTTCGTTGTCAAACTATTCAAGCAGTTATATATAACAATTCAGTTTAGAGTAAGTACAGTTTAAATGTCAAAAATTGTTCAATTTAAAACAATTCTGTTTAACATAAGCACGCAGTTTAAATGTAAGTATAGTTTAATTGTAAAAAATATTTTTATTTCGAGCTAATCAGTTGAGTCAAGCAATTCTAATTCAGCTACTTCAGTTTAGTATAAGTACAGATTTTGTTTACACACAGTTACATGTCAGAACAGTTCTATGTTAAACAATTCAGTTTAGTGTAAATACAGTTTCAATGTCAAAAAACAGTTCTATTTGAAATAATTCAGTTTAGCACAAGTACGCAGCTCAAATGTAAGCACGGTTCAATTGTCAAAAACATTTCTGTTTCAAGATATTCAGTTTAGCATAAGTATGCCGTTAGTTCTATTTAACCCATAGATAGTGTCCTATCGGTTGCTACCATGCCGGGCCAGAGTGGACCTGGGAGCAATGGCAATGAAGGGGTGCTCCGTATTCCCCAAGGCCTCAGCATTGCTGGAACCTCACCATCATATTGTTTAGTGTCATATCTAGGACACTCGTTGGGGGGTCTTACCCCTCTGCAGAGGTACAGTCAGTGTATTCTACAGTGTAATACACACAGTTAAATGTCAAACTGTTTTATTTTAGATAAGTCAGTTTAGAATAAGTACACAGTTTAAATGTGAAAACAGTTCTATTTTGTGCAATTCAGTTTAGCATAAGTACACAGTTTTAATGTCAAAACAGTTCTATTTTAAACAATCCAGTTCAGCATAAGTACACAGTTTAGATGTCAAAACAGTTCTATTTCGAGCAATTCAGTGTAGCATTAGTATGCAGTCTAAATGTCAAAACAGTTCTTTTTTAAACAATTCAGTTAAGCATAAGTACACAGTTTAAATGCAAAACATCAATAAAGTGAAAGAAGCATGGTTTAGTTCTATTTAACCCATAGAGAGGACCCATATCAGGTGCTACCAGAGTGGACCTGGGAGTGATGGCAATAAAGGGGTACTCCGCATTCCCCAAAGCTTCAGCATTGCTGGAACCTCACCATCAGATTGTTTTGTGTCATATATATATATATATATATATATATATATAGAGAGAGAGAGAGAGAGAGAGAGAAAGATATGTTTGGGTGTATATATATATATATACATACAGAGAGAGAGAGAGAAAGAGATAGAAAGATATGTTTGGGTATATATATATATATATATATATAGAGAGAGAGAGAGAGAGAGAAAGGTATGTTTGGGTATATATATATATATATATATATATATATATATATATATATTATATATATTCTGCTTTGAGAGTAAAATCTAATGATTTGATATAAGGAAGTTAAATATCAAATCTAAACTTTAAGTATTCTTAATTTAAGTATTTGTCAAGGAGATATCCACTTTATTCAAAACACGGACATTGCCTCAATATTTTTAAAAGTGAATTGTCAAATTCATTTGGTAACATACATTCACCAGGATTAGCGACAGATCCAACGATGGGAAATATTAATTTCTGCCTTTTACTCACACTTTTCTTTTGCTTAAAATCAGGAGTCGAAAGCCGTAAGTTCATTCTGATTTATTTCTCTTCAATCTATTTATATATATATATATATATATATATATATATATATATATATTTGGCTCTGCTGAAAAACTTAAAATCTCCAAAAAAAATTTGTGAAATTATTATTGATTTGATTTTCACTTAGTTCTTATTTTATTTTAAAGACCCATTGTTGTAGAAATAAAAGAGATGTCTTGAAAGAACATTGCCTATTTCACCATAACAACAAAATTTAACTGATCATCTAAAAATATATTGAGAAAACTGTCTCGGATACATATAAATTTTTATAAGATACTTTGTTTTTAGAAATTAAACCAAAAATATGGAAGACAGTGTTACATGATAATTTCATCTATGCTCCCTACCCATTTCTGTAAAGGTAGAGTCTTACCCCGTTCCCTTTCATCTGTTAAAAAATGTTAAAAAATATGAAAAAAAAGATAAATAAATTATAATAGATTTTTATTTTATGTTTGTGTAAAGATGGAGATGTTTCAATGACTGAAAATATTCATTATGTTTAGCTTACTAATTTGTCAGTTGATTGTAACTGAATATTAAATTTAACATGTACATAGTTTCCCACTTAGGTGACCTTGTGCCATACTAAAATATTGGGACTAAATTAGTCTGTCATCTTGTTCATTCACTATTCTGTTTATGTTTAAAATGTTAAACTAGCAAGTTTAGCTGAAGCCGTCTTGCCAAAATGAAAAAGAACTGCTTATTTCAATCTACGTGTATTATCAGTACCAGTTCAATGGCATTACTCCCTGGTCAACTTACTCCTAGAGTGGTAGAAACTATATGAGTACTATCTCTGTGTCAAATAGAACTAGTGTCATTGTTTTGACACTAAACTGCATCTGATGGTGGTTGCAAGAAAAATAAGACTGACGAGGAGATTTAGTTTATTTTGTTTATTGAATAAATAAAATAAACAAGCAGATGAAATATCTGGCCGGCTATTAAGGGGTTGTCAATTCGGGGATAAGTGATTGCTTTGATCTGGTCAGACGGTGTCGTCAGGTGACACTCTCGGGACGGCCGACAATTCAACTGCTGGGTGACCTCTGTTTGGCCTATTTATGAGTTTCTGATTTCAAACACCGGCTTCAGAAAATGCTACATGTGGAAAAAATATGATTGGTTGAAAAATAGACTTTTTTTTTTATAACTAAGAATTTTGGATAGACTATGCATGGAGCCTATGCACAGAAGCCATGCTTTTCTCTGTTTGACACTGACCGTTGTTGGGTCAACATCTGGTAGCTGTTATTTTCTTCTACAGTGTCGATTTCTGTGGGTCTGTGTTTTGTGGGTTTTAGTAGTTAGGTGTGTGAAGGGTTAAGTGGATGAATCAGAAGAGATTTGATGTATTTTACTATAACAATGGTAAGGCTCCAATTCTAGATCTGTTGGGAATGAAAAGTGCCTCTTCATTGGCAATACTCCCTGGTCCGCACTTATCTGATACTACTTGTTAGTGTACTATCTATGGATCATATAGAAGTAGTTTTTTTTGTTTGACACTAAACTACAGCTGATCTTGAGGCTCGAATTCTAGGGCTTTTGGGAATTTGGCACACCTCTATATTGGCATTATTCCCAGGTCCACTCTAATATGTAATGTTAGTGTCTGTTAGGGTACCCTCAATGGAGCAAGTAGAACTTGTCTCCTGGGTTTGACTCTAAACTGCTTTTGATGATGAGGCACCATTGAAAAGCTATTGTGCATGTTGAGTACCTCTTCACTGGCATTACTCCCACTTCCACTCTAACCTGGAGTAGAAGAACCGTTCAAGGTACTATCTCTGGGTAAAATAGAAATAGTTTCCTGGGTTTGATACTTAAATCCATCTATTTGTGAAATATTTGGGTGCATTTGGTAATAAGGTGTAGCTTTCAATAGGCATTACTCCCATGTCAACTCTGACCTGTATTGGAAGTACCAGTTTTGGTACAATCTATGGGTCAAATAGAACTAGTATCTTGGGTTTGACACTAAACTTCAATAATCATGAAGCTCCAATTTGAGAGCATTTTTGAATGTTGAGTACCTCTTCATTGGCATTATTCCCAGGTCAACTCTGACCTAGACTGGTAGCACCATTTTGGCTACGACTTAAGGACGAAAGGAACTAGTGTTCTGGGTTCGACACTAAACTGCTTTTGGGAATGTAAAGTGCCTCTTCATTGGCAATACTCCCAGTACCATACTGATCTGGAGTAGTAATAGCTGTTAGGGTACTATCTATGGTTCCAATAACACTAGTGTTCTTCATTTGACACTGAAATAGACCTGATCATGAAGCTCCAATTCAAGAGCTTTTGGGAATATTGTGTAACTTTTTATTGGCAAGACACCCAGGTCCACTCTGATATGAAGTGGTAGTACCAGTTAGGATAGTAACTGTTCGGGTACCATTTATGGGTTAAATTGAACAAGTGTCCTTGATTTGACACTAAACTGCATCTGATAGAGAGGCTTCAGTTCGAGAGTTTTTAGGAATGTTGAATACCTATTCATGGGCATTACTCCCAGCACCACCCTGACATGAAATGGTAGAACAAGTTAGGGTCAAGTTATGAGTCAAATAGAACTAGTTTCCAGGGCTTGACATTAAACTGCATCTAATCATGAGGTTGCAATTCTAGAGCTTTTGAGGATGTAGAATTCATCTTCATTCAATTACTCCCAGGTCCACTCACAATTTATTAGGGTTATCCCTTTGAATGAAATTTAACTTGGATTGACACTAATCTGCCTCTGATTAAGATGCACCAATTCTAGAATTTTTGGCATAAGGGTGTACCTCTTCAGTTGCATTAATCCAAGGACCTCTGTGGAATGGTGTGGTAGAATCCGTTGTGGTCCCAGTTTCGACTCAAATACAAGCATTGTGTTGGGTTTGACACTAAACTGCATCTGATTGTGAGGTTCCTAATCTAAAACTTTTGGGAATGTAGAGTACCACTTCTTTAACAACTCCCAGGTCCACTCTGACCAGTATTAGAAGTACCTGTAATGGTACCGTCGAGGGGACAAATAAAGATAGTGTCCTGGGTTTGATACTCAATTCTTGAGCTTCTGGGAATGTAGAGTACTTCTTCTTTGGCATTACTCCCAGGTTGACTCTGACCTGGGGTGATAGTACCTGTTTGGCTACTATGTATGGGTCAAATAGAAAGAGTGTCTTGGGTTTGACAGTAAATTGCATCTGATTGTGAAGCTCCGGTTCTAGAGGTCTTGAAAAGGTAAAGTACGTCTAAAATTGGGTCAATATGAGATACACTCTGAACTTGAGCGGTAGTACAAGGGGCATACAATAAGTTTCCAGACATTTTTTGTATGGACACTGTTATGGATAGTACACACATGAAACTCTAGTCCCCTTTGAAGTAATCTCCTCTGGCTGCAATGCACTTGTTTACTGTTCCAACAACTTCTGGAAGGCCCCATAGAGGTCCTCTTGTGTGAGTGTGTCAGTGACTTTCATCAGAGCCTCTTTCATCTCCTCAATTGTCTCATAACAACAGCCTGTGAGCTTAGGTAATAAGCAAAAGTCACAGGGAGCAAGGTTGGGAATATAGGGAGGATGAAGAACTGTCTTGATGCTCATTTTGGTCAAATAGTCTGTGACAACGATGAGTACCCTTGGGACAAACTTTGCACAAATCTTCTGCATCTTCAGTTCCTCATGAATAATTGTGTGTACAGTTCTCACACTGACATTAAACTGTGCACTTATTGTCTCTATAGACACACAATAGTCCTTACCCATGAAATTCTTCATTTGGCCAATCAGCTCTGGTGTTCTGACTTCCTTACTCCTCCCACACCTCTCATCATCCCTCACAGACTCCCTGCCTTCCTTGAATCTCTTATGCCACTCAAAAACTGATGCTTGATTCATGCAAGATGGTCGAAAAGCAGTTGGAAGTATTCCATACGTTTCTGGGGGATTTTTTCCAAGTTTAAAACAGAATTTTATTGCATATCATTCTTCATGTCCAAATTGCATTTTTGAAATTCACCAGCTGTGACAATTAGGCTTTAGAAGGGTGTATTCCAATTCCTGCTGTAGCTGTTCATTTGAACCTGCAATCATAAAAAATGGTCAGTCATCTCATGATGTGGAGTAAATGTATATGGGCATTACTCCCAGTTTCACCATTACCCAGTATGGTAGTACCTGTTAGGGTACCATCTAGAGGTCATATATAACTAAGCTCCGGGGTTTGACACTAAAATACATCTGCTTATGAGGCTCCAAGTTTATAGCTTTTGTGAATGTAGATTACCTCTTCATTGGCATTACTCTAACCTGAAATGGTAGTAATTTTTAGGGTACTATGTATGGGTCAAATAGAACTTGTGTCCTGGGTTCGACACTAAACAGCACATCATAATAAGTCTCCAATTTGAGAGCTTTTGGGATTGTGCACTATCTCTTTATTATCAATACTCCCAGGTCCACTTTGGGCTAGAGTGGTAGTACCTATTAGGGTACTATCTTTGTGTCAAATAGAACTAGTGTCTTGGGTTTGACACTAAACTGCATCTGATTATGAGACTCCAATTGAAAAGCCTTTTTGGAATGTAGAGTAACTCTTCATTGGCATTACTACCAGGTCCACTATGACCTGCTTTGTCAGTACCTGTTACAGTACTATCTATGAGGCAAAAGAACTTGTGTCCCTCTGCAGCCAATATCAATTGGGTCACAGGGAGCCTGCCATCCATTCATCCCACACTGCTCAATAAGTTCCTGATATTTAGTGAGCTTATTTTCATGGGAATCCACCATGTTTTCCTCCCACAATACCGTCAACTCCCACATGATCACTTGCTTCATCCAATTCAAAACAAGAATCATGTCTGGACAAAGATGTATTCTAACAAGATGATCTGAGAATTTCAGCTGCTCATCCAAATCAACAAATAACTCCCAATCTGGGTCTGTGCTAAGTAGCGATATTTATTCTGGCAGTGCTGATCGAACATTCCCTCCGGCCTTAAGAAAATTGATTCTCCTGCTGACAGGCTTGTATGTGCTGGTCCAAAGACATTTGATAAATACCTTTGCAATTACCCTCAGCACCTGATTATGATGTCAGAGATAACATCCATCACCCAATGCCCAAGTGCAACTACTGAGTATGTTTTTAAGCGATCCTCTCTTTTCAAACAGCAGGCATTGTGGAGTCTAAGCCTTCTCCCAGGTGTTACAATTTTCTGGTCTCAGTATTGTATCATGAACAGCCAGGATGAGGAATCAAATGTGGACAAAGTTTGAAGCACAAATATCCGACCAGCTAACTTTCCTTTTTAAAATACCATCCCATTGGGTCAAGGCACCCTGTTGACCTAACACAACCATTTTGCCAAATTTTAATTCTTCAAAACCAAAAAACTCTGTATACATGCATATTTCAATTTCTTCAAAGATAGATGTCATTGTGATTATCTTTGAGAAGTCAAAATGTGATCATCGATGGAGAGAAACAGATTGTAAGAGATTCATTTCTTTTATGTGTTTCCGTGCATCTACTTATCTTAATTGATGATTTAGTTGAAGATCAATATTCCTTTTTTTATTGGTAGATATTTGTATGAATTGCTTTTAACATTGGAAATTATTTTAACTGAATTCCAAATTTTTTTACTGTCAAATATTCTTAATCAAAAATGTGTGGCCATGATAGTATTGAAAAATGATAAAAAACACTCTTATTTTAATGATATAAATTTGCTTATTTTAGTGCGGATTTCAAATATAATATTTTATTGTGTGTCAAAATGAACTTTGTAAAAAGACTTCCAAGATGGATGCTATTGTAAATATTCATCACATTATTGGGCATTATTTCCATGTAAATGATAAAGTCAAACAAAGTTTATTGAATAGAAGTAAATTATCATCTGTACATATAAGTAATTCATAGCCTGAATGAATGATTCATCTTAGACAAATTTCATTTAGGATCTTTAGTCTTATTAGCATTATCTTTTAGTCATATGTCTAGAGGATAATGCTGGAAAATATTCATTTTCATGTGTATGTGAAGGTCAGCTTATCAGTATTAAGGAATTATATGTTACAAGTTTGTATAGACTTTGGAGAAGAATATCACTTGGTAGGATATTGGAATAAGAAATGGAGTTTTTTTCTATTGTAGAAACAGAAAGATAATTGCATATATAATTAGCAAGAATATATTTTATTGACTGTGAAAATAAAAGAAATAGAAAATGAATTTTCTTAAAAAATGAATGAATAAAGTTTTGTTTGTGAAGAAATGTCCTTATTGTACATATGTGAATATGAATTATAAAAGAAATGAATGTTTTTCAAAGGGATTTATATATTTAAGAAGTTTTACTCAGTTGTTGGATAGATATAATTAAATATATTTGTGTATAAGCCCGTCAACTGAGGAAATTCTCTGCTGTATTATATTTTGTGGTGTCGCATTCACTGTGACTCATCTTTTGAAAATGTTCTCGACCAGAGGGCATGTATCAAGTCTCAAGGCATCTTACAAGTAAAAGACAGTGACACTTTCATTCTCTCTTTTTACATATAGCATTGACAATACTGTTAAAAGATAATTAGAGATTGCTTGGTGGACAAAAATAATAATCCCATATGTATATCTTTTTACTCTTTAGAAAACTCTGTGAAAATCTGAATTGAATTTTTGTTATTTTGAATGGGAATAGTTCATTATTCATTCAGCAGAAAATCTTTTACTCTTTTTAGAATGTCCACGTAAACGTTATGGAACAAACTGCCAAAATGGATGTCATTGCTCAAACCCTTCACACTGCTCATCAACAACCTGTCGCTGTGCTAATGGATGGAGAGGAAAAGGTTGTAATAAAGGTAAGTCAAATAATATTGTCCATTCCAATTATATATTTAAATATATATTTACTTTATATATATATATATATATATATATATATATATATATATATATATATATGTAAAAGTATATAAATAAAAAGTATATAAGGAAGTTGTAAGTTAACCAACCATATTTGAGGACAACATGAAGGCTCCCTTTTTTAATAGTTACGGTACTGGGGTGTAGGGGAGGGTGCTACTCCCTTCCCTAGATTGCTCCACTTATTTTTGATCTGTCCTTGTAATGCTGAGTGAAAAACAAGTAGGCATCAAGTACCATTTTTTTGAGCCCTTGGTATGTTTCGACCGGCAATTTAACCCCAGTCTCCTGGATTATTGAAAAACACTCTAAACAATATGCTAATTGGGCCAGTCAATATATATATATAAATATATATACAAACTCATTTCAGTTTTTCAAAGATAGGTATCATGGTGATTATCTTTTAGAATGCAAAATATGATATTCATCAAGAGAAAGAGATTTTTATGAAGACAAATAAGAGAAACATTTACCTTCATTTCCCTTATTTGTTTCAGTGCATCTACTTATCTTAATTAAGTAGGCGATATATTACAATGAAATTTACATTTGTTATTTTGTTTCTTTTCAGTATGTCCAACAGGAACATTTGGCTTTGCTTGTCAAAGTACCTGTCATTGTGCTAACAATTCCAATTGCAGTAAAATAAATGGCACATGCGATGATGGAAAATGTGAAATCTTGGTAGCATTAGTAGGGGAGTGATCACATTGGTGAAGGAAGGTGGTAGGGATGTTTGGGAGAAACTAGACGACTTCAGGCCGGTTACTCTGCTAAACACAGAGTTAAATATTTTTGCACAGATCTTGGCAAACCATTTGCTGATCATTGTTGGGGATCTGATTTGACCTGAGCAGGACTATAATGTGAAGGGAAGATCAGAATAGAACAATCTACACTATAGAATGGAAGATGACATGAATACAGCACTGATCAGTTTGAATCAATAGGGTGGAATATCAACTTCAAGAGGGTGGAATATCAACTTTGACGGTAAGGGTCATTTTATGACTTGCATTGTTAGTATCTGTGACAGTCAAATAAAACTTGTGCCATGTGTTTGACACTAAATTGCAGCTGTGCATCAGACTGTTAGGGTACCATCTATGGGTCAAATAGAAGTAGTGTTCAGAGTTCGATACTAAACTGCATCTGATCATGAGGCTCTAATTCAAGAGATTTTGGCAATGTTGAATACCTATTCATGGACTTTACTCCCCAGTCCACTTTGTCCTGGAGGGGTACTACCAGTTAGGGTACCATCTATGAATCAAAAATAGACCTTTTACAAATTATTAGTATTACATAAGTGTACTTGTAACCACATATTTTTGTGTAATTTATTTGTATACAATAAGAATTCTCGTAAACAAATGATTTCTATAAAATTTCTATCAAATAGTAATAGTTTCTCGAAACCACGTTTTATAACTCCTTAGTCATTGATATTCAATGAGTAGGCGTGTGCATGAGGAACTTTGAAAAATATACACCAACAGAAACAACCGGCATTTTCACAGCAGTGTTGATGGCATCGTTTATCTGGAAAATAATATCCTCAAAGTTCATCTTTTATTGGCTGGATTTGTACTGATTATTTGACCAAAATCCATTTCATGGGTAAACAGCTTTTTGACCATGACTTCACATTTGCATTATAAAAGCCCAACCTCTCCTGCCATATCATCAACTTCTATATCTGTTGTATGATTACTAATAAAATTGGAAACAATATTTTTGAGAGGCCGTCTTATAAGTTATCATTGAAAATGATGGTGACTATGAAGAAAAATAATGTTTTGTAGTTGAAAGGTTAATTTATCCAACATTATTATTGATCTGTCTGTATCTTGTATTTTTCTGCCTCTATAATGAAAAATATAAAATGTTTAAAATATTCACAAGTTGCATATAAATTCTCAAAAAAAATTGTAGATGGAACAAATATTTTTATTCCATCATTTTGTAAAAAATAGATTTCTTCTCTGAATATTTTGTTTAAGATTTGAATGATTTGATTTTCATGAAATATATTTGCTTATTATTCTTATATTTAGAGTGTCCTTATGAAACTTTTGGGGATGGCTGTCAGTTAAAATGTCATTGCAAACATAATTTGCAAGGCAATCGTATTAATGGCAAATGTCCATCTGGTTTGTGTGCAGTTGGTTACAAGGGAGATAACTGTCAAGACGGTGAATTCTTTTTGCTTTTTTTAGGATAAAAATTTTGCTCCTCTAAAAATATCAAATTGAAAGCATTTAAGTTATAATATTTGACTCGCTATCCAAAATTCTTTGTTCTGTACCATCAATTACAATGAGAAGAGTCATTAACATTGAAAATTTTTTTCTATTTCATTTCATCAATGTTATATTTTGGCAAGTCTATTCTTCAGACTTCATCGTATTTCTCTGGGGAAGGAAGGTATTTGTTTCCTGGAAAAAGTTGTTTAAATTGGGTTAAGAATTTTCTTTTACCTCACTTGACATTATCGTTTCCTATGGACAGTACAGCTGAAGAAGACCATAGAATGGATTGGCTGAAATGTGTTGGCATAATGAAAGATACAAAAGGGAGATTTAATTATGCAAAAAATGTAGAATTTATTCCTATGCAAATGTATGTATTTATTCAACGTCTGTTAATAGAAGGATTTGACATGCAATCACTTTTAAAGTAGAGGCTATCTGATTTGAATTCAGTTTCTCTTCGACTACACTGTTTCTTGTAGAAAGGATATAGGATGTAGTCTACCCTACTATTTATCAATGATTGTGGGAAGAAGAAATAGATTCCAGCCTTTCTCAAGGGTATCAGTATGAATTGAAATTTGTCATTTACACATTGTTGTTATCTTTATATATATATATGTGTGTGTGTGTGCCTATGTATATGTATAGAATTTATACAAATACATATTTATGTATGTTTTTATTAAATTTTTTGTGTTTGTATATATATATATATATATGTGTGTGTGTGTGTGTGTATGTTTCAGTGTTTTTGTGTGTGTATATAAATGTGTATGTTTTTACATATGTATATACATATATGCATGAGTTTAAATGTATATCAGTGTGTTTTTATGAGTATGCATGCGCATTTGGTTCCGTATCTGTGCATTCTTTAAGGGTCATCATTCCTTTATAAAGTTTGATATTTAGACTAATACACCCACAGGTGCCCCTGACCACATTGTCAGTGATGCTCTTCCAAAAATCTTTAGGTATTTTGGGTTTTTCAACACTATACATCTCCACTAAGGTGATCCAGCGAGTGTTGATCAACCACCAGCTTGTGGACAGGAGCCAAACAGCAGGAAAAAAGAAAATCACAAAAACATTCCATGAGACTTTATAGAAAGTAGCTTCGGTGGAACATCCAATCAAATGTGTCTTCGAGTAATCCCTTTCCTATAAAAAAAAAAGGGTGGGAACCGAGGAAATGTTTTCCCTCCAAACAGAGAAAGTGATTGCCCAGAGACGCACCTTTACGCCCAGAACAGACTAAAAAGTAAGCAACTCCGTACGAGGCGGAAATCGACAACTCCCTATACTTTTAAAACTATTTTCAAATCCACAAAACAATAAAAATTCTTCCTGTCTTAAATGAAAGTACCGCTTACATAACCGAAACAATAATTGATTAAAATGATTTCTAACAAAGAGTATTTAGCAACTACAAATTACAAGACTGAAAAAAAAAATCATTCTATCATTTGCTATTAATAACCCCAATCTACTCAAATTACCCACTTCTGCAACATAAATTCCAGTTAAGATTCCTTCTTCGGGCACATTGGGAATTGGCAGATAATGTGGGGGTTAATTTGGGGCTAGACTGACCGCCGCTGGCAGGGAGTTTCCAAATTTCATGTTACACACACACCCACCAGGCCACTACCTCTTCCTACAGCCACCAGGATAACGGAAAATATGGGCCTCTAGGTTTAGATATAGTATTATCATTTATCATAGTCAATAATTCCAATCCCCCGTGTAATATTTTTAAAGGTGGATAGGACATTTAACGAGAATAAATTGAGGCGAAAATGAAGCTGAAAAGGAACGTGCAAAAGAAGGCAATTTGATAGGCAGTCAACACAATGAATAAATTTTGACACGTGGGGACATGTAAAATATAACAAGGTTTTAATACGTGCAGACAAGCAAATAATTAAGGCGTCGGCTATATTACTAGCAGACAAGACTTAAACACAAATGTCTTTCTTTCGTTTTCTTTTCTTTCTTCTTTCTTTCTTTTCTCTTGACCCTTGAAAAGGTGGCAAAGTCCATTTAGATGTTTAGAGTTCATGAAATGAATCTTTTCATTCTATTTCTATTCTTTTCTTCATGCATATAATTCTTTATGCTTCTTTCTTTAAATTGAGAGGGAGAGCATACAATTGCAATACTTAGGTAGAGGGAGAAAACGGTTTCAAGGTTTACTTAGCTTCATCGATGGGTTTCTTCTGAGAGTTCTTTTCTCTTTTACAGGCTAGCGGGATTCTGTGGAGCTCGGATTGAAGGCGTCTGTCATCTCTTGTCCAAGAGCTCTATTTCGCTTCTTCGCCCGGAGTTTTTGCGACAGTCTCAATACATCTTGTCCCACCAACTGCTGTCCTAAAAACTCCGGCTCCGCTTCTTTGCCCGGAGTTGTGGCATCAGATCCCCCATCCTCTCATGGCGATCTCTGTCCTAAAATTGAGTTCTTCATTCCATTCATACACTTGATACGTACCTTATATTGCTGAGTGTTAAGCAAGGAGGTATCGAGCGCCATTTTTAAATTCTTTGGTATGACGCGACCTGGCATTGAACCTAAGTCTCCTGGACCATTGGCAAACACTCTACCCACTAGACCATAGCACAGGAAGCAGTATTGTACTCGACAGAACAAAAACCAAACAAAAAAACCAAAAAAAAAAAACCCGAATAAACCTCTCATTGTCCCAATGTTGACTTAAATAAACGCTTGTTACACAATTGTGTCAAGATATAATTTTAGAGACAAAAAACATAATGGATTTTCATTCCGTTGAAATCTTAGGTTGCCAACTACTTGCTATCTTAATCCACAGCCATCGAGAACCCTTTCTGTGGCGTCTGTGATTAACCTGATCGATGTCGTTTTATTTCTACCAGCCAACCCCAAATTGGATAAGGCTTTACAAAGCGACTGAGCCACGAACCCTCTGCCGCTAATTTCAATTAGGTCACAGTAAGCCTGCCATCCTTTCATCCTACACTGCACAACAAGTTCCTGATATTTAGTAAGCTTCCTCTCGTGGGACTCTGCCATGTTTTCCTCCCATGGTACCGTCAACTCCCACATGATCACTTGCTTCATCATATTCGAAACAAGAATTATATCTGGTCAATGTTGTGTTCGAACAATACGATCAGGGAATTTCAGCTGCTCATATAAATCAACAAATAACTCCCAATCTGGGGTTGTGCTAAGTAACGATGTTTTTACTGGCAGTGCTGATCGAACATTCCCTCCGGACTTAAGAAAATTGATTCTCCTGCTGACAGGCTTGTATGTGTTGGTTCGAAGGCATTTGCTAAATACCAATTACTCTCAGCCCCTGATAATGACACCAGATATACCATCCATTTCTTAATGCCCTAGTGCAGCAACTGAGTATGTTTTTAAGCGATCATCTCTTTTCACACGGTCGGCATTGTTGAGTCTCAGCCTTCCCCCAGGTGTTACAATTTTCTGGTCTCAGTATTGTATCATAAACAGCCTAGATGAGGAATCGAATGTGGATGAAGTTTGAACCACAAATGTCCGACCAGCTTACTTTTCTTTTTAAAATACCATCAAATTGAGTCCAGGCACCCTGTTGGCCTAATCCAACCATTTTGCCAAATCTCAATTCTTCTAAACCAGCTCTCACGTCGTTCTGGAGGAGGTGTCTATCTTCTATTTTTGCTGCTACAGTAGCCTAGGCCAGTACGACCTACAGCTACTCTCCCAACTAGAGGCTTGTGCTTCAATCTTTCTCCTGTGATCTGCAATTCAAGTGAAGAATTCGATCCCCTACCCGTGCACACTTCTATACCGGCTGTTTCTACTTTCGGGTCCTTAAACATCATCACCTCTCTGATCTTGGTGACCATGTATTCTTCCGTTAGCCCCTTGAATGGAAGTTGTAGAGTATTTGTTGGCCCATATAAAGCAATACTGTGGAGACTCTGTGGTAAACCCAACAATCTTAGGTAACTGTTAATCTTCTTCTCTATAGCTATCAAAGTTGTCATTGTAATTTCATATAAAATGATAGGCCATAACATTCTTGGAAATATACAATTACACAAGAGAGATTTAACATCTGTTTTAATTTCGGTAATTGTTTTAATATTTCAATTTTTATAGGTCCAATTGTTGCATTTAAAAGTTTTCAGTATTAGAAAATTTACAACAGAACTCCATCTGCAAGTTAATTCAATTAAGAAATATACACATATTAATACATACCCACTCGCATATATATATATATATATATATATATATATATATATATATGCAAGTGGGTATGTTTTAATATGTGTATATTTCCATTAGGCTGTGCGCCATTGCTTGAGGTAACTTTTCGAATGAAAGCTGGCGCATGATGCTTTCATTCATGTGTCTGCGTCCCAGAAGACTTTTCATGAAACGCAGAAGGTGAGAAGTGGTTCCGTCTCCCATTGAGACGTTGTTGAGAAATTCACTCAACTTTACGTTGTCCGTTCTTTCATGTCTTGAAAGAATGGCTTCGTTCAACACGTCGAATTGCTTCTCCATAGGTGGATATTAAAGGATATCCTCTACTTCCTTGGCGATTTCGCTTGGGAGGGTCTCTCCAACGTGTGTGAACATAATTCGTTGTGAACAAATCCTCCTGTTGGCGAAAATGACTTCGAGCTGGTAGAACCATACTCTTGGTCTGTTTGTGTTGAAAGATGGAACACGAAGAGTTATGGAGTTCTGAATGTCTGCTGATAATAAGTTCTTTTCGGCCTCCATAGTGTTGAATGTGTTGAGTAAAAAAAATGATCGGCCATCGTCAAAAACTTGTGCTAGTGAAAGAAAAAAAATTCTTAACCCGGAGTTGACTGCAGTCGGTGTTTTTATAGTCGAAAGGTCACCATTTGTTGGGTACTAATGTTAATGAATGAAAAGACAATATTAACAATAGTGCTACAAAAATAAAGAAATACATTTCTTTGTTGGGAGCTGAAATGTAGAAAGGGTATACAGCAATTTGTGTATCAAGTCACGACCGTAAATGCCAATTCTGGTGGCAGCATAGATAAAAATCTTTATCCAAATTGAAATTGTAACATGACACTGTTGTTTCAAGATCAAACAAACACGGCGCCGTTGAGAAAAAGTTAGTACGTTTCACTCCGGGATGGCGTGAGTAACTGATCTGTGTTGTCTGGAAAATGGTGTGTTTTTATAGCATCAAGGTGGATCCCGGACGCATACGTTGACTTTTGAAAATTCTTTGTGCGCGTATTTTAGAGACTTCCTATTGGTCTTAAAAACCATTTTTAATTGATTATTTTTTTAACATCTGTGTGGGCGTTAGTTGGAGATCTTTGCATCAATTTTGATCCATTTTCTCCAGAAAATTTTTTTGACAAGGAAATTGCATCATATCCTATATATATATATATATATATAGGATGATGATGATGATGATGATGATGACAAACATATATACATGCTTATTTAAATTTCTTCAAAAATAGATTTCATGTTGATTATCCTTAAGAATGCAAAATATGAGAGAAAGAGATTGTAATGAAGACAAATAAGAGAAACATTTACCTTCATTTCCCTTATCTGTTTCAGTGCATCTATTTATCTTAATTAAATAGGCGATATATTACAATGAAATTTACATTTGTTATTTCTTTTCTTTTCAGAATGTCCAACAGGAAAATTTGGCTATAATTGTCAAAGTACATGTCATTGTGCTGACAATTCCAATTGCAATAATATAAATGGCTCATGCCGAGGGGGAAAATGTGAGAAGGGATACACAGGAGCAACTTGCCAAACAAGTAAGAAAATTCATTAAACATTTTTTCATGTCGTTCTGAAATGAATATCTTTTCAAATTGAAAACATTTCTACATTCACCAAATGAAAAACCAAAAAATCTTTCATGATTCAGTTGAAGAATGAAATTCTATTTTTCATTAGGAAGTATTAGCAAAGGAAATTTATTTCAAATGTATTCCAAATATTTTTCTTGTGAAATATTCTTAATCAATCCAGAACAATCTGCCTTTAATGTGCGAGATGATAGAGGGAATAGAAGATGACATGAATAGAGCATTGATCAGTTTGAATCAGTACAAAACCTTTGATAGGGTGGAATATCGACTTTTGGTGACCACCAGATTCGAACCAGAGTTCTGCAAATGGATGAGCTTGCTGTCGGCTGTCATAAGGATTCCTGTATGAATATTTGGTGAGGAATGAAGTGATGAAGTACAATGGCTTTTCCCAAACTTGCATCTATCGCTGACATTAAGGTTTGTTATAGACAAAAGAGAAAGCAGAGTTTCTCAGCGAGTGCCGTAAGGCTCCCTCTCAAATCCAATGACTTCATCAATCTGCTGAGATATTGGTGGGTTCCACTTTGGATGCACTGGTGGAGCAACTTGGCTGGTTCCTGGAGGAGGTTCACTTCTTGAACAACTCTGAGTTCTCACTCACCTGGCGGCTTGCTCAAAATGTGTTGCCCCTTTGCGACTGGGCTTTCAAAGCAGTACTGGTAGACTTGCGTTATTGCCCCTGCTGCAGCAGAGTACTGGAAGAAATCGCTGTGCAGACCTTCTACAGCATGTCCTAGACAGCTAGTGCCGACTTAAGAGATGACAGTCCTGGGTTTGACATTAAACTGCATCTGATGGTAAGACTTCAAATCGAGATGTTTTGGGAATGTTGAATTCATGTTCATTGAAATTACTCCCAGGTCCATTCTGCCCTGAAATTTTCATAACTGTCAGGGTACAATCTATGGGTCAAATAGAACAAGTGTTTTGTGTTTGACTCTAAACTGCATATTGTAGTGAAGCTCTAGTTTGAGAGCTTTTATGATTGTACAAAACCTCTTCATTGGCATTACTCCCAGGTCCACTTTGACATGGAGTGGTAATACCCTTTACAGTCCCACCATCGAGACAAATACAACTAGTGTCCTGGGTTTGACACTAAACTGTATCTGAGTGTGAGGTTTCAATTTGAGAGCTTTTTGGATTTTGTCCAGTCCCTCTTCGTTGGCATTACTCCAGGTCCACTCTACCATGGAGTGATAAAACCCTATGTCGTCCTAAGTTCAAGTCAAATACAAGTACTGTGCTGGGTTTTACACAACACTGTATCTGATTGTGAGGTTCCTAATCTAAAGCTTTCAGGAATGTAGAGAACCACTTTTTGACAATTCCCAGGTCCACTCTGACCAGTATTGGAAGTACCTGTAATGGTACCATCGAGCGGATAAATAAAGATAGAGTTCTGGGTTTGATACTAAAATGCATCTGATCATGAGACTCCAATTCTTGAGCTCTTGGGAATGTGGAGTACCACTTCTTTGGCATTACTCCCAGGTTGACTCTGACCTGAAGTGATAGTACCCGTTTGACTACTATGTATGGGTCAAATAGAAAGAGTGTCCTGGATTTGACAGTAAATTGCAACTGATCTTGAGGCTCCAGTTCTAGAGGTTTTGAGAAAGTAAAGTATATTTTCAATTGGGTTACTATGAGGTACACTCTGAACCTGAGTTGTTGTTCCTCTTAGAATACTGTATATGGGTCAAGTATACCTAATATCTGCCCTAAACTGCATCTGAAAGTGAGACTCCAATTCTAGATCTTTTTAGGAATATCAAGTACCTCTTCATTGGGAACACTCCCAGGTCCACTAAGACCTGGAGTGATAGTACCTGCAAGGGTACCACCTTGGGGTCAAAAATCACTAGTGTCCTAGGTTTAACGCTGAACTGTGCCCGTGCATCAGGCTCCAATTCTCGAGCTTTTGGGAAAGTAGAGTACCTCTTCATTGGCATTACTCTCAGGTCCACCATGGCCTGGAGTCGTAGTAGCTGTAAGGGTACCATTTATGTGTCAAATAGAACTACGGTCCTGGATTTGACACTAAACTGCATGTGCATCAGGCTCCAACTTGAGAGAATTGGGAATGTAGGGTGCATCTTCAATAGCATTACTGCCAGGTCTACTTTGAGCTAAAGTTGATTACTTTAAGGGTACCATCTACTGGTCAAAAAACTAGTCTTCTAGCTTTGAAACTAAACTACATCTAATCAAGAGGCTCCAATTCTAGAGCTTTAGTGAATGCAGAGTACATCTTCATTGGCATCACTCCCAGATCCTCTCCAACCTGGAATGGTAGTACCTGTTAGGGTACCATCTATGGTGTAAATAGAACTAGTGTTCTGGGTTTAACACTGAACTGCATCTGATGGTAGAGCTCCAAATCTAGAGCTTTTAGGAATATACTGTACCTCTTCATTGGCATTACTTCCAGGTCCACTACAACCTGGAGTGGTAGTTCATGTCTGTGTACCATCTATGGGTGATATGAATAGTGTCCTGGGTTCGACACTATATGGCATCTGATGGTGAGGCTCTAATTCTAGAGATTTTGTGACTGTAGAGTACCTCTTTATTGGCATTAACTCAAAGTCCACTCAGACCTAGTGAGTTACTATTTATTAGGGTCCTATCCATCATTCAAAATATATTAAGTAACCATTTATTTACTTGAAACCTTTTAGCAGTGAGCCAACAAATAATTAATTTTAAATTGAATTATTAGTATGAGATAGAAATAGCTCAATTGTGTGCAAATAAATGAATAATGTTTTACAAAATTATTTGTGTTAGATAGCAATACTTGAAACCATTTAATGACCTGGATATGAAATTAAACAGCATCTGAAAATGAGACAACATTCCTGGTATTTATGGAATGTCGAGTACTATGTCTTTCCCATGACTTCCAGGTCCACTTTGACTCAGAGTGATAGAAACCATTTAACTGTGTGCAAATATATGAGTAATATCAAAGAGAATTATTGTTGTTGAATAACAATAATTGAAACCATTTCACAGTGTGTAAATAAAAGAGCTTTAGCTCATAAAAAAATAAAGTGGCAATTCAACTTTTCATTAAAAAAGCACACACACACACACACACACACGTATATATATATATATATATATATATATATATATGTATAAACAGGATGTTTATTGATTACCACACAATAGTTGATATGCCATAAAACATAACCAAACATTACCAAACAAATCTTGTCTCACTCTGTTCAGCTGTTGTAAGTGATAAATTTATTATCCTTCATAATATATTTGAAGAATTTTTAGGAATTTGACCCAGGAAGCATCAGCTGCTTACCTTACACCACCAGGAAAATTACCCATTCCTTTCCATTTTTCTCAAGTAAATTCTTACTATCTTTGAATCGAAAATAGACCTTTTACAAATTATTAGTATTAAATGTGTGTACTTGAAACCAAATATATTTGTGAAATTTATTTGTATGTGATAAGAATTCTTGTACACAAACAATTTATGAGTTTCAAACACCAGCCGCAGAAAATGCTACTTGTGGAAAAAATATGATTGGTTGAAAAATAGACTTTTTTTTATAACTGAGAATTTTGGATAGACTATGCGCAGATCCTATGCACAGAAACCATGATTTTCTCAGTTTGATACTGACCGTTGTTGGGTCAACATCAGGTAGCTGTTATTTTCTTCTACAGAGGCAATGACTGTGGGTCTGTGTTTTGTGGGTTTTAGTCGTTAGGTGTGTGAAGGGTTAAGTGGATGAATCAGAAGAGATTTGATGTATTTTACTATAACAAGGCTCCCCCAGATCTTGTTCTGATTCATAATGTATGTATGACGATATGTGTGTAGGAAGGATCTACTGCGTGATAAAGTCTTTAAAACGTGCGGGAATTTGTCCGCGTGTTAGTCTTATAGGCATTATTTTGTTTCATTTTGTGGTAGTTGTGAGGATATATTATTCGTATGGAGTTCTGTTGGAGATTATGCGACTTGGAAGGGGGTGAAAATGAGGGATCTTGAGTGTTTTGGTGAGTGTGGTACAGTGGGGTGGTGGTATGTGAGATAGGTATGCTGGTCACGGTTTATGATGACGAATATGTGCTCGGTGGATCCAGGCTGTGTCACCATTTTCATTCTGCACCTGACTTATCACTTCATTTGTTTTAATGACTTTAAATCTCCTATCCAGGGTAGGTTTGATGATTGGGCTATGGTTGCTTGTGGCCGATAAAGTATAACTTATCGCCGACTTGTATTGGGTCCTCGTAGATGGAACGGTTTAGGCTAGCTTCAAGTTTGTGATCAGCTTCATTGTTAGCTAGGGCGACACAATGGTGAACTTGCCTGAGTAGAACATTTATTAGCATACCATAAGCTCCTGGATCATTGCTTGCCAGCTTCTTTGAGAGTAATTCAGGCAATTCAATGTTGGGGTGGCGACCAGTAATTGCGTAGTGTGGGGATACACCAGTAGTGTTGTTGATCGTGGCATTCATGGATGAAGTGACGGATTCAAGTATGTCTGTCCATTCACAGTTTCTATCCTCACATAGCATGTAGAGGGCGTTCTTTATTGTGCAATGTTGCCACTTGATATTCCTGGAGCTTTGTGGCTGCCAGCTTTGTTGACATTTGGGCACAGAATTGTTTGTAGACTTCACTGGTAAAATGAGTGCTACGTTCAGAGGATACTATGAGGGGTATTTCTCTGTAGCAAAGAAAAAATTGATACAGACTGCGGCCCGCATCGATAGCTTGGTCTCTTGTGCATGGTATGGCCATAAAGTGACGACTGAAGCTATCTAGAATAGTCAGGATGTAGCACTTTCCTTTGGATTTGGGCATTGTGACGAAGTCTATAAAGACAAGCTCGAATAGTCTCTTGCCTCGCTTGCAGTGACCGATTGTGCACTTCCCGTATTTGCCTTTACATTTTGCACATGTATCACAGGAATCAACGTAGGATTTTATGTAGCAATTTTTGAATTCCCACAGTAGTTGGATAAGAGTTTGTGCATACATGTAACACCTGAGTGGTTAGTGCCCTCGTGTGCTTGGTGAAGGTATCTGGTGCTGAGCTTGTATGGTACGACTAATTTGGGAGAGTGATTACTGTCCCTTATCATTTGGACAGAGGTGCCTGGTTCCAGAAAAAACAAGTTTAAGTGTTTTCTTAAAAGTGCTGCTCAGTGATCATCAGGATCTACATTGATTTCATCGAGTGAGTCGGATGATTCGAGGGCTCTAATGATCTTTGAGAAGGCATCGTCCTTCATCTGCTCAGCTACGATACCAAAGTGGTTGCAAATCCACTCAGTGGGGAGGGTGGAGGTTGAGTGGTATGCAAAGAATGTGTTCGTTATTCACTTATGGTAGCGGGTGTTCAGTGGTGTATGAGTTCTGGGGATAAGCCACAAACTGTCGACCTCGCTGATACACCAGAAAGGAACGTAGATGTGGAGGTCAGAGCCTTCTAACTTGTATGTTTTGCCTGCCGGGGTTGGGTCACTGCATGTTTTCAACTTCTTGTGTCCGCAACCTCTGCTGAGCATGTCAGCCCATACATTCGATTTGCCCTCCACGAACACAAGGATAAATTTGTAGCATAAGATTTCTTCCTGCCACCGCCTTATTTTGGCATTATTGAACTCGTGTTGATCAAGATAAGTTAACGATCTGTGGTCAGTAAAGATGATGAAAGGGCAGTTACGTAGGAAGTAATCAAATTTTAATATTGCCCATTTTATGGTGTATGCCTCTCATTCTGTTGTCGAACCTGTTGTCATATTGAGAAATGCTGCTTTTTGGTCTCTGATGAGGGTGAAAAGTTCAGAGCAGGTGAAGCTGGAATAGTTCATATTTCTCTTGCTGTACGCTTCTGACACCAGTGTTATGTACAAGCATGTGATTGCAAGAAAAAATGACTGATGAGGAGATTTAGTTTATTTTGTTTATTGAATAAATAAAATAAACAAGTGGATGAAATATCTGGCTGGCTGTCGGGGGGTTGTCAATTCGGTGACAAGTGGTTGCTTTGATCTGGTCAGGCGGTGTTGTCAGGGAACGCTCTCAGGACGCCCGATGATTCAACTGCTGGGTGACCTCTGTTTGGCCTATTTATGATTTTCAAACACCGGCCCCAGAAAATGATACTTGTGTAAAAAATATGATTGGTTAAAAAATAGACTATTTTTTTATAACTGAGAATCTTCTCGGGATTTTGGATAGACTATGTGCAGAGCCTATGCGCAGAAACCATGATTTTCTCAGTTTGACATTGACCGTTCTTGGGTCAACATCTGGTAGCTGTTATTTTTTTCTACAGTGTCGATGTCTATGGGTCTGTGTTTTGTGAATTTTAGTAGTTAAGTGTGTGAAGGGTTAAGTGGATGAATCAGAAGAGATTTGATGTATTTTACTATAACAATGGTAAGGCTCCAATTCTAGATCTGTTGGGAATGAAAAGTGCCTCTTCATTGGCAATACTCCCAGGTCCACACTTACCTGATACTACTTGTTAGTGTACTATCTATGGACCATATAGAAGTAGTTTTTTTTTGTTTGACACTAAACTACAGCTGATCTTGAGGCTCGAATGTTTAGTCGAAATAACTCCAAGACTCATGTGTGATGACACACGTGCTTTATTGCTGCCATCTTTTTCTGATTGTGTCCCAGTAAAAATTCAAGGGCTTTTGGGAATTTGGCACACCTCTGTATTGGCATTATTCCCAGGTCCACTCTAATATGTAATGTTAGTATCTGTTAGTGTACCCTTAATGGAGCAAGTAGAACTTTTCTCCTGGGTTTGACACTAAACTGCTTTTGATGATGAGGCACCATTGAAGAGCTATTGGGAATGTAGAGTACCTCTTCACTGGCATTACTCCCATTTCCACTCTAACCTGGAGTAGAAGAACCTTTCAGGGTACTATCTCTGGGTAAAATAGAAATAGTTTCCTGGGTTTGATACTTAAATCTGTGGGGATTTAGGAATTAACAAAAAAACTCCCAACCGGATATTGACTCGTCGGCTGCCTGATACAAAATGTATAAACGCGTCGCCACGCATAAGGCTCCACGCATCCATCCGGTTAAAAATCAGAAAAAAGAAAAATAATAAAATGTAAAGTAGCCAATGAGAAGCGGTCGCGCCAAAATTAGAAGAATTTTGGAGTAGCGAATTTGGAGCCGGTGAAGAGATATAATTACCCAGGTTTTCTGTGAACCGACCTCTTTTTCGGGTGGTGACGTCGAACCGACAACACCGATTTTACTATCTGGTGTTTTGGACACCACGCTATGTTTTGGAACGTAGCGTTGGTTAGTCCATTCACCAAGTAAATAAAGGAAAGTATGAAAGAAACGTTTTCGTCTTTTATCTGTTTCTATCTTTTCTTTGCATATTTCTTTTGGACCTTCTTTGGGCAAGGCATTGCGCCAGCCAATCAACGTGGGGTAAAATAATATAACCAAAATATGGAGTCAGATATCTTACGGCAACACAGCCTTGCCCTTAGCCACTAACCTTCCTAAAATGCCTTTAAACACCACATTGGTGACCTCGACGCGAAAAACCTTTAAACACCACATTGGTGACCTCGACGCTAAATACCTTTAAACTCCACATTGGTGACCTCGACGCGAAAAACCTTTAAAAACCACATTGGTAACTTCGACGCTAAAAAACCTTCAAACACCACATTGGTTAACCCCGAACACGTGAATGAACACCCGGAATAAAAAAGACATCCCAACAAGAAATTTAAAAAAAAAAAAAAAACATCAAGAACATCCTAAACTGGAGACAGACGACTTTCCACGTGGAACAAAAACAAAAAAAAAAAAAAAAAAAGGAACCAAAAAAACAAAAAAAAAACAACAACAACAACAACAGCCAGCGAAACACCGAGAAAAATTTTCAAATGTTCCCGCCGAACTAACTTCTGGAAAACAAAATTGGACGTAAATACCAAAGCACGTGGAATTTCTTTAAGCAAAACATTATCTTTCAACACTTTTTCACTTCCCAACTTGCAAAATAAGGTAACTTTTTTTAAACTTTCACTCACCCTACTTCTATTTCGGTTTCTGTCGCCACATGGTTTATCTCTCCCACTACCTCACTAAACCACCAATTACTACTAGAAATTTCAGAGAACCCCAAAAAAAACTCACACTACTCCTCTAAAATATACTGCTACTTCTGTAGGCCACCTCGGCTCATAACGTTTTTTCCCAAAGTGACATATTGTTTTTTAAAAAAACAAAAAACAAAAAAAGCAAAAAAAAAAAAAACAACGTACCATGAGGTACACAAAAAAAGATTTCCAGCAAATACTAGCGACTAAAAAAAAAAAAAAATTAAAAAAAAAAAAAAGTAGTCACTACTACAGAAAATGCAACGTTTAAACAAGCGAGCGAACACACACACATAAACAAAAAAAAAAACAAACTCACGGATAAAAAAATAAAAAATAAATAAAAATTATTCCCGGATATTAAAAGAAGTTCCGAGGAAAAAGCAAAAGAGTTAATGAAGAATAATCCTCTCAAATCAGACGATTACATTCAACAACTCTAGGTATTACCGGAATTAATGCACATAAGAAAAAAAATGGAAATAAAATCCGTCATATCCAACGAGTCCTAGTTTTCCAGCCACCCTTAACAAATTACCAAAATTATTGAACATCTGCAAGTAAGATACAAGAATTTGATAAATAATCCTCCTAGAAAATTGGACAATTAAAAATCAATTCAGTCTTTTTGCAAAAAAAAGCGGGTTGGCTGGACACACAAAAAAAAAAAAAAAAAAAAATTTTTTTAAATTTGAAAAATTTTTTTAAATTTGAAAAATTTTAAAGGGAACCGTGACACCCTTACAAATATTCATTTTTTTCTAAGAATCCTCCAAGTTCCGCTTTTTCGGGGGGCGATGTATTGTGGGGATTTAGGAATTAACAAAAAAACTCCCAACCGGATATTGACTCGTCGGCTGCCTGATACAAAATGTATAAACGCGTCGCCACGCATAAGGCTCCACGCATCCATCCGGTTAAAATCAGAAAAAGAAAAATAATAAAATGTAAAGTAACCAATGAGAAGCGGTCGCGCCAAAATTAGAAGAATTTTGGAGTAGCGAATTTGGAGCCGGTGAAGAGATATAATAACCCAGGTTTTCTGTGAACCGACCTCTTTTTCGGGTGGTGACGTCGAACCGACAACACCGATTTTACTATCTGGTGTTTTGGACACCACGCTATGTTTTGGGACGTAGCGTTGGTTAGTCCATTCACCAAGTAAATAAAGGAAAGTATGAAAGAAACGTTTTCGTCTTTTATCTGTTTCTATCTTTTCTTTGCATATTTCTTTTGGACCTTCTTTGGGCAAGGTATTGCGCCAGCCAATCAACGTGGGGTAAAATAATATAACCAAAATATGGAGTCAGATATCTTACGGCAACACAGCCTTGCCCTTAGCAAATGACTACCTAAAAACCTTAAACCCCACAAATCCATCTAATTGCGAAATATTTGGGAGCATTTAGTAATAAGGTGTACCTCTTAATTGGCATTATTCCCATGTAGACTCTGACCTGTATTGGAAGTACCGGTTTTGGTACGATCTATGGGTCAAATAGAACTAGTGTCTTGGTTTTGACACTAAACTTCATATAATCGTGAAGCTCCAATTTGAGAGCATTTGTGAATGTTGAGTACCTCTTCAATGGCATTATTCCCAGGTCAACTCTGACCTAGACTGGTAGCACCATTTTGGCTACGACCTAAGGATGAAAGGAACTAGTGTTTTGGGTTTGACACTAAACTGCTTTTGGGAATGTAAAGTGCCTCTTCATTGGCAATACTCCCAGTACCATACTGATCTGGAGTAGTAATAGCTATTAGCGTACTATCTATGGCTCCAATAACACTAGTGTTCTTCATTTGACACTAAAATAGACCTGATCATGAAGCTCCAATTGTAGAGCTTTTGGGAATATAGTGTAACTTTTTATTGGCAAGACACCCAGGTCCACTCTGATATTAAGTTGTAGTACCACTTAGGGTAGTAACTGTTCAGGTACCATTTATGGGTTAAATTGAACTAGTGTCCTTGATTTGACACTAAACTGCATCTGATAGAAAAGCTTCAAGTGGAGAGTTTTTAGGAATGTTGAATACCTATTCATGGGCATTACTCCCAGCACCACCCTGACATGAAATGGTAGAACAAGT
This sequence comes from Sepioteuthis lessoniana, assembly GCA_963585895.1. NCBI lineage: Eukaryota > Metazoa > Mollusca > Cephalopoda > Myopsida > Loliginidae > Sepioteuthis > Sepioteuthis lessoniana. Next base: position 87,271,476 of record OY757928.1, read on the forward strand.
TAGGGTCAAGTTATGAGTCAAATAGAACTAGTTTCCAGGGCTTGACATTAAACTGCATCTAATCATGAGGTTACAATTCTAGAGCTTTCGAGGATGTAGAATTCTTCTTCATTAAATTACTTCCAGGTCCACTCACAATTTATTAGGGTTATACCTTTGAATCAAATTTAACTTGGATTGACACTAATCTGCCTCTGATTGTGATGCACCAATTCTAGAATTTTTGGCATAAGGGTGTACCTCTTCAGTGGCATTAATCCCAGGTCCTCTATGGCATAGAGTGGTAGAACCCATTGTGGTCCTAATTTCTACTCAAATACAAGTATTGTGCTGGGTTTGACACTAAACTGTATCTGATTGTGAGGTTCCTAATCCAAAGCTTTTGGGAATGTAGAGTACCACTTCTTTAACAACTCCCAGGTCCACTCTGACCAGTATTAGAAGTATCTGTAATGGTACCGTCAAGCGGACAAATAAAGATAGTGTCCTGGGTTTGATACTAAAATGCATCTGATCATAAGACTCTGATTCTTGAGCTTTTGGGAATGTAGAGTACCTCTTCTTTGGCATTACTCCCAGGTTGACTCTGACCTGAAGTGATAGTACCCGTTTGACTACTATGTATGGGTCAAATAGAAAGAGTGTCTTGGGTTTGACAGTAAATTGCATCTGATCATGAAGCTCCAGTTCTAGAGGTTTTGAAAAGGTAAAGTACGTCTTCAATTGGGTCAATATGAACCTGAGTTGTAGTATGAGGTGCATATGATAAGTTTCCAGACTTTTTTCCTATGGGCACTTTTATTGAGAGTAATCTCCTCCGGCTGCAATGCACTTGTACTGTTCCAACAACTTCTGGAAGGCCCCATGGAAGTCCTCTTGTGTGAGCGTGTCAATGATCTTCGTCATAGCCTCTTTCATCTCCTCAATTGTCTCATAGCAACAACCTCTAAGCGTTTCCTTGAGCTTAGGGAATAAGCAAAAGTCACAGGGAGCAAGGTCTGAACTATAGGGAGGCTGAGGAACTGCCTTAATGCCCATCTTAGTCAAATAGTCTATGACAAGGATGAGCACCCTTGGGACAAACTTTGCGCAAATCTTCTGCATCTTCAGTTCCTCGTGAATAATTGTGTGTATAATTCCCACACTGACATTAAATGGTGCACTTATTATTTCTATAGATAGACGACAGTCCTTATCTATGAAATTCTTTATTTGGCCAATCAACTCTGGTGTTCTGACTTCCTTAATCCTCCCACACCTCTCATCATCCTTCACAGACTCCCTGCCTTCCTTGAATCTCTTATGCCACTCAAAAACTGATGCTCAATTCATGCAAGGTGCTCCAAAAGCAGTCTGAAACATTCTATACATTTCTGTGGCATGTTTTCCAAGTTTAAAACAGAATTTTATTGCATTTTGTTCTTCTAAAGTGTCCTCACGTCCAGATTGCATTTTTGAAACTCACCAGCTGGAATAATCAGGCTTTAGTAGGGTGTATTCCAATTGCTGCTGTAGCTGTTCATTTGAACCTGAAATCATAAAAATAGGTCAGTCATCTCATAAGATGTATAGCAATAACATACTGAATTTTTAAGAGTCTACATCAATTTTAAATGCCCATACGAAAAAAGTCTGGAAACTTATCATATGCGCTTCGTAACTGTTAGGGTACTATATGTAGGTCAAATATACCTAGCATCCACCCTAAACTGCATCTAAAATTGAGGCTCCAATTCTAGATCTTTCTAGGAATATGAAGTATCTCTCATAGGGAAGTCTCCCATGTCCACTATGACCTGGAGTGGTAGTACCTGTTAGTGCACCACCTAGAGGTCAAATAGAGCTAATGTCTAGAGTTTGTCACTAAACTGCATCTGTGCATCAGGATCCAATTCTGGAGATTTTGGGAATGTAGGGTACCTCTTCATCGGCATTACTCACAGGCCCACTATGAGCTGAAGTTAATTACCTGTAAGGATACTGACTATTGGTAAAAAATAACGAGTATCCTAGGTTTAAATCCAAACGGCATCTAATGAAGAGGCTCTAATCCTAGAGCTTTAGGGAATGTAGAGTACCTTTTCATTGCATTACTCCATGTTATACTCTGGCTTGCAGTGGTAATACCTGTTAGGGTATCATCTATGAGTCAAATACAACTAGAGTCCTGGGTTTGATACGATACTGCATCTGATTGTTTTGCTCTAATTCTAGATCTATAGGGAATATATAGTACCTCTTCATTGGCATTACTCCTAGCTTTAATATGGCTTGAAGTGATAGTACCCATAAGGGTACTATCTTTAAGTCAAATTGAACTAGTGTCCTGGGTTTAACATTAAATTATTTTAATTAAAATCCAAATATTTTTCTTCTCAAATATTCTTAATCAAAAAATGGGTGGCAATGATAGTATTGAAAAATGATAAAAAAAACACTCTTATTTTAGTGAAATAAATTTATTTATTTCAGTGCAGATTTCAAATATGATATTTTACTGAGTGTCAAAATGAACATTTAAAACGACATCCAAGATGGATGCTATTGTAAATATTCATCACATTATCGAGCATTATTTCCATGTAAATGATCAAGTCGAACAAAGTTTATTGAATAGAAGTAAATTATTATCTGTACATATAAGTGATTCATAGCCTGAATGAATGATTCATCTTAGATTAATTTCATTTAGGATCTTTAGTCTTATTATCATTATCTTTTAGTCATATGTCTAGAGGATAATGCTGGAAAATATTCATTTTCACGTCTATGTGAAGGTCAGCTTATCAGTATTAAGGAATTATATGTTACAAGTTTGTATAGACTTTGGAGAAGAATATCACTTGGTAGGATATTGGAATAAGAAATGGAGTTTTTTTCTATTGTCGAAACAGAAAGATAATTGCATATATAATTATCAAGAACATATTTTATTGACTCTGCAAAGAAAATAAAAGAAATATAAAATGAATTTTCTTAAAAAAAGAATGAATAAAGTTTTGTGTGTGAAGAAATGTCCATATTGTACGTATGGGAATATGAATTATAAAAGAAATGAATGTTTTTCAAAGGGATTTATATATTAAAGAAGTTTTACTCAGTTGTTGGATAGATATAATGAAATATATTTGTGTATAAGCCAGTCAACTGAGGAAAATCACTGCTGTATTATATTTTGTGGTGTCACATTCACTGTGACACAGCATTTGAAAATGTTTCTTTCCCAGAAGATATGGATCAGGTCACAAGGCATCTTACTAGTAAAAGACGCTGACACTTTCCTTCTCTCTTTTTATATACAGCATTGAAAATGCTATTGAGTGATAATTAGTTGAGATTGAATTTTTGTTATTTCGAACGGGAATAGTTCATTATTCATTCATCTGAAAATCTTTTACTTTTTTTAGAGTGTCCACATAAACGTTATGGAAAAAACTGCCAAAATGGATGTCATTGCTCATATCCTTCACACTGCTCATCAAAAACCTGTTGTTGTGCTAATGGATGGAGAGGAACAGATTGTAATAAAAGTAAGTCAAATAATATTCTCCATTCCAATTATACATTTAAATATATATTTACTCTTAATTAAGGAGATATTTTGATTAAGAGTAATATTTTTATTTGCTCTTTTCTTACATTTTCAGAATGTCGAACAGGCATGTTTGACAATAATTGTCAAAAGACATATGATCAGGCAGACTTTTAAAAGTGTGCTAAAACAGATATCAGGTGTCTTGATATAAAATGTGAAAAGAGTCACAAAGGAGAAAATTTATAAAAAACTTAAGAAACTTATGAGATATTTTTTGTGCCCCACTTACCCCAGCATTGCAATTAATTTTCTTCCAAATTCCCTGTGGAAAAGAAAGTGACTATTTTCTGACAGTAGGTGGTGGTAAACATTGATTTATTTTCAACATTAGAACTAACTGCATATATCACTAAGAAAACAAAAAAAAAACACCTCTTAATATAAATATTGTTGCCTAGATTGTGTTAACAAACTTTTACTATTGCCTCACAAGACAATTCCTTTCCATATGGACATTACACCGGGAGAAGGCCATAGAATGAACTGGCTGGAATGTGTTGTCAATATGAAAGAGACAAAATATATATTAAAAAATCTGAAATAAATATCTGATTCTTTATTGTGCGTTGTACAAATGTCTTTTGTCGCAATATAATAAAGTTTAGTGCTAGAAATGTTTTCATAGAGAAATTCCTTGATGCAATTTCTGTTGGAAGACAGCATGAAAGTAAGCAACAAATGTACTTTCAAATATCAGTTTTTCACACAAAAAAAAAAAAAAAATTGCTGGAAATTTTTTCTGAAAAGCATTTGAAATTGATGTTCCTGTCAGCTTCATTGAGAAATTCCTTGAAGCAATTTCTGTCGGAAATCACCATCAAAGGATGCAATAAATGTAGTCTCTTTTACATGATTTTGATAGAATAAACAAAATGGTACTCATTCAATTAAAACTATGGCCTGTAGAGGATGACAGACGTGTTCCAAATGTAATGACCCGGACCACATGGAGGAAGATTGCTTGAAAGAAATTAGATGTGCAAACTGCCAACACGATCATCCAACATATGAAAGATCTTGAGATGTTTACAAAAATGGAAAGGAAGTTCTTGAGGTGAAACATGAGAAAATTGTGTCCTTTCTAGAAGCAAGGAAAATTCTAGGGACCTATATGGGAGAAAGCAGCTATGCCTCTGATATATGGGGGGTGAATACAACCAATTAAAACAACAAATATAGAACGATCGAGGAGAAATTGATACAGTTGGAAGCCAATGATTGGCCAAAGATTCAGGAGCAACTGAAAAACTACATTCAGCCGAATTTTACCAAGCACCAGCTCAGCAACAAATTGGGAATGAGGAGATATCCAGTGTTGTAGTCCAAACAAAAACACACGTAGGATCTACCACTCCAACACGAACTCCTTCTAAAAGTGCAAAATTTCAGGAAACACATTCAAAATCCTCTCAAGAACAAAGTCGCCTATAAGAATCAATCAGTGCAATGCTCAGAGATCAACAAAACCCCTACAAAGAACCTATAGTATAGAAAGTATGGATGGCAACACAGACCACATAGTTGCCAGCCTTAATCTTGAAGAAATAACCAATAACTACAATGCTTGAAATAATTTAACTGTTGTCAAACTTAGAAGCTCACTCACCTTTTGAAATGTTAATCTCTTACATATCATACATATCCGTTTAAATGTGTAGAAACGAATGACTGATGTTAAATTGTTACTGTTACATAGCAACTCAAGAAATCATTTCACTGTGTGCAAAAAAATGAGGAAAAGTAAATAGAATGATTTGTATTGGATAGAGATATTTGAAGTCATTTAACTGTGAAGGAAAAAGAGTTCAGGTTTGTTTAAAATGTTACTAGAAAAATGATCACAAACCATGTGTAGTTAATATATAAATCTAAACAGGGTTTGTCATTGAATAATTGACCATGTTTGATATGACATAAAAACAAACCCTCTTATGAGGAACTGTTTTTGACACTTTAACTGCATACTTATATTAAAGTGAATTGTTTGAAATAGAACTGTTTTTACATTTTTACTGAATGTAAACAAAAACTGTACTAATGCTAAACTGTACTGTTGTTTATAAGTATAAAATTGATTTGGCATTAAATAACCTAAAATGGTTGATATGCCATAAAACCAAAGCAAAGCAAACCAACCTTCTTGTGAGAGAGAGGGTTGTACCAAAAATATTATGAATTGAAACCAGTTAACTGTGTGCAAACAAATGAAGACCTGCTCATCCAAAAATTTTATCAGGAACCATTGGATGCCGACCTTGCACCACCGGAAAAATCACACATTCATTTCAATTTTTTTTCAAGTTTATTCTCACAATCTATGAATCAAAAATAGACTTTTTACAAATTATTACTATTACATAGGAATACTTGAAACCGTATGTTTACATGTAAGAACACTTGCAAACAAATGATTATTATTATCAAATAATAATAGTAACATGAAACCATGAAAGTTTACAAAAAAATTATTAATCCGAGGTGCATACATTAAGTTTCCAGACTTTTTTTCGTATGGGCACTTTTATTGATGGTACACACATGAAACTCTAGTCCCCTTCAAAGTAATCTCCTCCGGCTGCAATGCACTTGTCATATCATTCCAACAACTTCTGGAAGGCCCCATGGAATTTTTCTTGTGTGAGCCTGTCAATGACCTTTGTCACAGCCTCTTTCATCTTCTCAATTGTCTCATAACGACAGCCTCTAAGGTTTCCCTTCAGCTTAGGGAATAAGCAAAAGTCACAAGGAGCAAGGTCTGGACTATAGGGAAGGTGAGGAACTGTCTTGATTCCCATTTTGGTCAAATAGTCTGTGACAAGGATGGATCTTCTCTGAGCACCCTTGGGTCAAACTTTGCGCAAATCTTCTGCATCTTCATTTCCTCGCGAATAATTTTATGTACAGTTTCCACACTGACATCAAACTGTGCTCTTATTGTCTCTATAGACACACGACGGTCCTTATCCATGAAATTCTTTATCTGGCTAATCAACTCTGGTGTTCTGACTTCCTTACTCCTCCCACAACTCTCATCATCCCTTACAGACTCCCTGCCTTCCTTGAATCTCTTAGGCCACTTAAAAAAAGTTTTGTAGCTGAAAGGTTATTTTATCCAACAGTATTTTTGATCTGTCTGTATCTTGTATTTTTCTGCCTCTATAATGAAAAAATTGAAATGTTTAAAATATATATTAGTTGCAAATAAATTCTTTAAAATAATTGTTGATGGATCATATAATTTTATTTCATCATTTTGTAAAAAATAGATTTCTCCACTGAATATTTTATTTTAAATTTGAATGATTTGCTTTTCATGAAATATATTTGCTTATTATTCTTTTTTTAGAGTGTCCCCATGGAACTTTTGGTAATGGCTGTCAGTTAAAATGTCAATGCACAAATAATTCGCAATGCAATCATATTAATGGCAGATGTCCAAATGGTTGGTGTGCAGCTGGTTACAAGGGAGATAACTGTCAAAAAGGTAAAGTCAATAATCAAGAAAGAAAAAAAAGTGTATCTGCCCAACCCCTCTGCTAATGGTAGCATGGGAATTAAATTTTTTCCTTCACAGACAAGTTTCTATGCCAAAGCGAAACGTTTAGTCTAACCTATTTTTTATATATTGCTGTGTGTAGAAATTTGTGCATATGTGTACCTGAATTGTCATATGCACAAAAGATAAATAATTTAACACACAGTTACAAAAAAGCTCCTTTATATATATAGATAACATTTTGAAAATATCAAAACACAATCTTTTTAATGATGTTCAAAGTTTGAATCATCAGACACCACACAAAAAAAGGACCATTCATTGCACTGTTTTTTTCTTATTCATTTCATTTTTGATAGTTGATTTTGTTAAATATTTTTTTAGTTAAGGTGAATTTCCCTCAGTCATCAAATTGGCTTATACCAAAAAGAGAAATAATATTCAGTCAGAAATTTAAGTAGCAAAGCTAATATTTGTCTTTAAATTTAATAACAAAATATTTTATTAATAGTCATGTGGAGCATAGAGGGTTAATTCTAAACTAATATTTGTCTTTAAACTGAATAACACAATATTTTATTAATAGTCATGCAAGTCTTTAAACTAAAAATATTTTTATTCCATCATTTTGTAAAAAATAGATTTCTCCACTGAATATTTTGTTTAAGGTTTGAATGATTTGCTTTTCATGAAATATATTTGCTTATTATTCTTTTTTTAGAGTGTCCGTATGGAACTTTTGGTGATGGCTGTCAGTTAAAATGTCACTGCGCAAATAATGCGCAATGCAATCATATTAATGGCAAATGTCAATCTGGTGGGTGTGCTGCTGGTTACAAGGGAGATAACTGTCAAGAAGGTATAGTCAAATAATAATGAAGAAACAAAAAAATATGTGTATATGCCCAACCCCTCTGCCAATATATTTGTCTTTAAATTTAATTACAAAATATTTTATTAATAGTCCTGCAGAGTATAGAGAGTTAATTTTAAACTAATATTTGTCTTTAAACTGAATAACACAATATTTTATCAATAAATCATTAATATGCTATTATTCCCAGGTCCACTTTGATCTGGAGTGATAGTAGTTATGAGGGTCCAAACTATGTTTCAAATAGAACTATTTAACCATTTAATTGCTTGTAAACCTTTAATTCTATGTAAATATATGACTAATATTAATGGCACATGTCAATCTGGTGGATGTGCAGCTGGTTACAAGGGAGATAACTGTCAAGAAGCTAAAGTCAAACAATTTGACTAATATCAAATTGAATTGTTTGTGTTAAATAGCATTACTTGAAACGATTTAACTGTGAACAAACTATTAGTTTTGCTTAGCAATATATGAAACCATTTGACTGTGTGCCAGCAATAAACTCTGGCTTCTTTAAAAATTCTTTCCCATAAACAATTTATTTATAAATCATATATATTTTACATATATGTAGGAATAGGATTTGGTATTAAATAACCTACAAAAGTTGATATGCCATAAAACACAACCAACCAATCAACCTACTGATCTTTGGCAAAATTTCTGTTCTCAGATTTTAAAACATCAAGAAATCATTTTGAATCAATTTTTAAGGTTTGGTTTCTTTGTTTAATGGCATATCAACCTTTGTAGGTTATTTAATACCAAAGATATTCTCCAAGAAGAACAGTAGTTGTACTATTTAACCCATAGCTGGAAGGATAAGGGGGTTCATACCTTTCCCAAAAGGAAATAATTTTGATTCAATTTTTAAAATTTTGTCTTTTGGATTAATAAGAAAAAATATGATGGAAACGTCTGAAGAATTTACCAAAATATCTTGCTAAAGAAAGTGGTTTTTGATTTGAAAATTTTCTTTGAAAATTATTTCATTTTATAATTTATTGTTGCTTTGAATATTTTCATTTATATCATGTTCATATTTTTCTATTGACAATATAGTTAAATCAGACCCAACATTGTCTCTGATATTGGTTGCTGTCCTCATAATTATTATTATTATCATTGGAGTTGTGATTGCTTGCTACAGGTAAAGTTTATATTTTTCTTCTTTCATTTATAACATTTCAAAGTTATAACATTTACTTATATTAATTGGCTGTGTTTATGTAAGGAGGTTAAATTTCATCTATTTATTTAACTGTTTATCCTCTTTTTATTCACCCTACAAAAAACTTATAGAAAATCTGATTTTCTCCTTAACCAAACATAACATGATCTTGTGGAATATTATACAATTAAAACATATTATTAGGTATTACTTACCAAAAATATCTCTGAAACCTTAAATAATATTGCTGTTTCTGCAATCAAATATAAAACATATATATATATTATTATATATATCTATGAGGAGCCTTCAATAAACTTCCAGACTTTTTTCGTATGGGCACTTTTATTAATAGTACACACATGAAACTCTACTCCCCTTTGAAGTAATCTCCTCTAGCTGAAATGCACTTGTTGTACCGTTCCAACAACTTCTGGAAGGCCCCATGGAAGTCCTCTTGTGTGAGCATGTCAATGACCTTTGTCACAGCCTCTTTCAGCTCCTCAATTCTCTCATAACGACCGCCTCTAAGCCTTTCCTTGAGCTTAGGGAATAAGCAAAAGTCACAGGGAGCAAGGTCTGGACTATAGGGAGGCTGAGGAACTGTCTTGATGCCCATCTTAGTCAAATAGTCTGTGACAAGGATGGAGTTTTGGACTGGTGCATTGTCCTGGTAGAAATGCTACAGACCCGATTTGAAGAGTGCTGACCTCTTCCAACAGAATCTCTTCCTGAACTCCCTTAAAATCTCAACATGGTATTCCTTGTTGTCTGTCTGTCCGGGGGGATCCCAGTACATGTAGATCATGCCAGTGCAGTCAAAAAAAGCAATAATCAAAAGTTTGTGGGTAGATTTACTCTGTCTGGCCTTCTTGGGTCATGCTTCCACTGGGAACTCTGTCTCTTGGTCTCTGGGTCATAGCAGTAGATCCAGCTTTCATTGCAGGTCACCAGAGTATCAAGAACTGCGGGATCTGAATTGATCCGCTCGACCATCTCCCTGCGGTCATGACAACGTCTTTTTTTCTGATCTTCTCTGAGCACTCTTGGGACTAACTTTGCGCAATTCTTCCGCATCTTCAGTTCCTCGTGAATAATTGTGTGTACAGTTCCCTCACTGACATTAAGCTGTGTACATATTGTCTCTATAGACACATGGCACTCCTTATTCATGAAATTCTTTATTTGGCCAATCAACTGAGGTGTTCTGACTTCCTTACTCCTCCCACACCTCTCATCATCCTTCACAGACTCCCTGCCTTCCTTGAATCTCTTATACCACTCAAAAACTGATGCAAGATGCTCCAAAAGCAGTCTGAAACATTCTATACATTTCTGTGGCATTTTTTTCTAAGTTTAAAACAGAATTTTATTGCATATCGTTCTTCTAAAGTGTCCTGACGTCCAGTTTGCATTTTTGAAATTCATCAGATGTGAGAATCAGGCTTTAGTAGTGTCCTGACGAGTGTCCTGGAGTACCCCTTCTTTGCCATTACTCTCATGTCCACTCTGACATAGGGTGGTAGCACCTGATAGGTTCCTATCTGAGGGCCAAATAGAACAAACTGTGTGCAAATAAATGACTGATGTTAACTTGTGACTTATATAACAATACTTGAAACTATTAATCTGTGTGCAAAAAAGAGCTCAGGCTTGTTTAAGAATGTTATCTAAAAAATGTGTTTACAAATCATGTTTATATTTGATATATATATGTATCAACATGATTTGGCATTAAATAACCTACAATGGCAAACAAAACCAAACAAAAATATCTTGCTCCTTTATGTTTAATAACTTTTTGTGGAATGTTCCATTGAGTCATTTTTATCCAAACTGATGTTTATTCTGATGTTTTCTGGAGATAAAACTCTTTTCATAAAGGATTTTCTTGGAGGAAAATACTAAGCAGGTTTCCTATTACATTGGTCAGGTTTTGAATTCAGACATTTACTTCTACTTGACCAGTTTCCCTATCAAGGCTTTAGAAACTAGTTTTCACGGTAGTGTGATGTGAAATGCAAACTACATTGTCCAGAATTTGAACTTGGTTCATCAAATTTCTTTTCTATTATAATAATCACAATACTACCTATGATTTCTGTTTATTAAACTAAAATAAAATAAGAATAAAAATTCTTCTTATAATATTTCCAATTGCTACAAAGGATTTGTTGTAAATGAAAATAATTATAATTGCTGCTTCAATTGAATCTGAAATCATAAAGATTGGTCAGTCATCTCATAAGATATATAGCAATAACATACTGAATTTTCAAGAGTCTACAACAATTATAAATATATATATATATATATATAGCAATAACAAGAGTCTATGATAATTTTAAATACCTGTACAAACAAAGTGTGCAAACTTATTGAAGGCACCTCGTATATATATATATATATATATATATATAACAATTTGAAGGAAACTCAAACCTGGTTAAATTGTCATTATAAATTCATTTTGGTGGAGAATATTATTATACTCTCCGTCTCATCAGATGACTACCCTATTTTTGAATCAATATCTAAATTTCAAAGACTCTTCTCCTCTACATAAATCTCCCCGTCATTTAATACTATTAACTACTGAAATAAATATTATTATTTCCAATAAAAATCATCCAGCATCAATATCCCTGCTATTGTCTTGAGTAGAAGCCTTGGTCGATCCTAGTCATGATAATCTAAATTTACTTTTATGTCCACATTTAAACACAAGCTCGTTCCATTCATTTAATAGTAGTCTGCGATCTCTAAAATTAAATATACTATTTTTTACATTGATACATAAGTTACATCTATCATTGATTGCAGTGTATCCACTCTGTATTTGAGTTTTGTTATATAAACCTGGATAGAAAAAATATATAACAATAGCCATACATCGAGCATTCCCATAGATTTATATAAAATTCCTTATATATTCTATACGTGAATAATCTACACCCACTTTCTTCAGACGTTAACTGGATAATACTGATTGATATATATATATATATATATATGAACTTATTTTATACATATAATTCTCATTATATATACACATGATTTAAGATGTGTATATATCTATATATATGATGAAAATAATGCTTCACTAATTTTTATCACCTTTCCAGATCCAACAATATCTACCATTTCTCCTGAAATATATATATATATATATTTATATATATATATGAACCCCTGAAACTCTAAATAATACAACCTAGTTGGCTGGGGCTGTAGAATATGTACCTCTGCAGAGGGGTAAGATCCACCCACAATGAGGCCACTCGTGAGGCACTAGGATGTGATCCTGGTGGTTGAGCCGTCATTGATCTGGCATCAGAGTGGTCAATGAAATGCAGCACACAACTTTAGCCCTAACTTGGTCTGACAAGCGATTTGATAGGCCCGATCTGATCTATCGGCTGGTCATATAAAGCCTTTTCTCTTATGTTTTATACCGACCGTAGTTTTATATCTGCACTTGCAGGAAGTTCCTAGCCCTTATCTTTTAGGTGTTAGAAGATAGTGGCTGAGGGTCAATTGCATTGAGAGGATACGAATTTGGCCAGTGCTGAGTATCTGAAAATAGCAACTCTCCACATGTGAATACTGGTTGTGTATCCCTGTCTCTTCCAAGTCGAATTGATTTCCCTCTTGGTTGATTCCCAACTCAAGTTGGACTCCATAGTGGGTGGTGGGGTATAAGGCCAGCGAAAAATATACAGCACTTATAGCGTCCTCTTTTAAAAAAACAAAATCTGTCAGAATTAGATTTGGAGGGTGGTGCAGCAGACTTCCCCAGAGGTTTGCTAAGCCAAATTCTAACCTTTTCTTATCAAAAAAGTATTATCAACAAGGGCTACACCAAAAAATGCAAAGAAAATCCGAAAAAGAATCTTGCTTGTCGAGGTGGAGAGTCAGAGGCAGACAGAAAGTATATTAAAAATGAAAATCTTCCATACAAGTAAGTGCAGGTTTCTACCCGCATGAGAAACTCAATACTTCCAAGGGAGTAATCATGAATAGGGAGTTGGCATTGGCAACAAAAGAGGAGACGTCGGCAGCCCAAGGAAAACAAGGGGGTCACAAACATAAAAAAGAATAATTATTAGAAAAGGAGAAGAAAAAATCAAAACCAACACCTACATCCTGGCATTAAACCAACCCCACATTCCCAAGGAGGTGAAAATAGGATATTGTGTAGAGAGGATCGTCCCAGCTCCCCTGAGGTACTTTAAATGCTTAATGTATGGACACCACAGGGAAGCCTCTAGAGGCCGACACACGTGCGTAATACAGTTAAAAGGACCTGGACCATTTGAAGGATGTTTGCTTGAAGAAACAAATTGTGTGAACTGCAAACAAAATCACCCGGCTTACAAAAGATCTTGCAAAGCCTACAAAAAAGAAAAAAAGGATACTTGAAGTGAAGCACAAAGGGAATATGTATTTCCTGGAAGCAAGGAAAATAGTTGGTACCTACATGGCAAAAGCAGCTACGCCTGCTGACCACTTTAAACTATGCATCAGAGATTCTTCCAGGGCAGGTGTACTTACAAGAAGCGCTATGTCATCTGTGTAGCTCATGTATGTAATACTTCATGTGGGGGTATCGTCTGTTTCTGGCCTCTTCCAGTGTAAAACCATTTTCTTTCATTATATTTATCGATGTCCAAAGTACTTTTTTTTAACCCACAAGTTGAATATCAGAAGCCATGGATGTGAAGCATGGCCGATGAACTAAGCTTTGGGTCAACACCACGCTTCACAAGATGCTGGGTAGCTGAACCCGACATGTCAATGACCAGGATCAAATAGTTTAGTCAAGAAATTACTGGTACTCCTCTTTAAGGGTGGCATTTATTGATGAAATGAATTTGTTTTATATATAAAATTTTCATTATATATATATATATATAAATTTCTTTTATACATGTGATTTATAGTAAATGTTTTACTTTTGCTCATGTGACTGACCTTTGTTGAGGTTGTGTTTTTGTTGATTTATGGAATGTTTATTTTTCTGGGAATTTTGTAGAAAGAGAAAATCAAAGAAAAGAGATGACAGTAAAAGGAAGGAAGAATCCATGAACAATATTCCCATGGAAAAAGGTACGTAGTGACAGGAATGGTAATTTCAAAAAGTAAATGACTTTTTTTTCTACATGGTCTGGCTTCAACATATAATGTCCTATTGAACAATATCCATTTGCTTATATGTCAGCAATATAAAGCAAAAAAGAAGAACAATGAAATTCAAACTGTTGCTATTATATGTTGAAGGGAGGATCAAAAATCATTTTTTAGTACTTCAGCAGTATATATATATACGTATATATATATAGCAAGGTCAATTTTCAGCAGAATTTAATGGGTTTAAAGTTATCATGCTTGGAAATAGACCCGGAGATATGATATATATATATATATATATATATATATATATATATATATATATATATGTGTGTGTGTGTGTGTGTGTGTGTGTGTGTGCATCTGTATTGTATGTAAATATAGAAATAAGAAAAAACAAGATATTTAGAAGATGAGTTTATTTATAGTTGAATATTTTCCCATGTCAAATGTTCCAGTTATTTTTTTATATATTACCATCATCAGGGCAATGTTTAAATGCAATGTTGTATCTTCTGAATTATATTCAATTTTTAAAATAAACAAAACAAGAAAATCTTTTACATCAGATGATATCAGATTTATCAATTGAGTTTCTCACTCACGACCCATGAACTTGTCTGATAGCTATCATTATTTAATAGTAAGTGACAGAAGATGCAACAATTAAACAAGGGCACACAACTCATAATACCCAGATGTAACAAGGATCAGTAATAAAACAATTACGGCTTATAGCACTCTAATTTACATAAGGAATCTTGTAACTCATTTAATTAAATAAAGAGTAATTTGAAAAAACCTGGTCTTCTTTGATTAGAAATTAGAAATAATGCAAGCTTCATCAATTGTTCTATATTTTTTATTATATATATTAACTGACATTTGAAGATGCTTAAAGTTATACTTGTTATTAGTTTCAAAATTGTGTTTTATTAACACATTTTTGTCATCACTAATTTTCATGTGTCTCTTGTGTGCATATATTTGGTTTTTGATGTTAATGGATATGTATATATTTATCCATGAAAATAATTGGTTTTATCAGATGATTTCTCTAAAATCTGTCTCTCTGTCTCTGTTTCTTCAGGCAATCTCCAGGAAGATAATTACATAGAAATCATTGATCCTGAAAATATTTACGAAAACACGGAAGTGCTAACAACACACTAACTTTTATTTAATGTTCAGCAAAACAAAATGGAGTGAAAGCCTTTTTCAAGTCAATTTTCAGTAGATAATCAACTTAATGAAAAAATATATAAACAAAGAAATGATTCTGCTCAAATTGTATAAAATCCTCTCATTGTTATCTTAATATAAAGAACAGTTGCTGCTTCTTAAAATCGACAAACATCGTATTAATATGAAAACGGAAGTTAAATCTTTTTTAACATAAAATTTTAAACAGTTAAGTTATCATAAAAATGTAAATATATTTCGAAGGATATTATTTTGTACATATGATTTTTTTCTGGAATAAATCAAAATTTCTTCGAGAATCAAAGTTTCATGGGACATAACTTTGTTACGACAGAGTGGTCTTCCTTGAAAAGAAACATTGAAATTTTTCTTTTTAACTTTTTCTCATATTAGTTTTTTTGACTTTTCTTTTTTTCAGTCCCAAAAAATATTTTTTGCAGGACATTTAAGCCAATGAATTTTTATACTTTATCAGAATTGAATGGTGAGGAGTATAAAAGTATTGAGACAATTCTTTTCATAATATTTTTTAAACTCATAAGTGATGTACTCCTGTGGACCCATTCACATGAACAAGCAAAGGCAGGCAAAGCAGCTAGAACCTACATATAACAGTTCTGCGCCGACATGGGATGTAGCCCTGGTGACCCGGCAGAAGCAAAGAACGATAGAGAAGGGTGGAGGGACAGGGTCAGGGATATACGTACGGCTGGTGCGACATGATGATGATGATGATTGTTTTGCACACAGAAGACCTTTGTTTAAGTCTGTTGTTGGGGTAGTTTTGTGTTTATCAGCCTGTACGCTTCCAAGTCCGAATTGGAAGGAGGCGGGGTGGGAAAATGCAAATTTTTCAAGTAAAATGAGAATGTCAACCAAAATAAACAAAACAATAAAAGCAATAAACAAAAGTTTAAGTTCAACAAAATTATATTTCAAATATTTTATCATGTGTTCCGAAGGAAGTCAGTAGGTTTGAAGAGATATATACGTTCTCTTCTTCCACCAGATAATGGTCAGGAGTTGAGTGGGTGTATTTTGTTCTTAGCCAGTTAGGTTTGTGTGTCATGTGGGTGACCATATGCAAACGATCTTTGATTTGTCCAGCAGGTCAACTCTAGAAGACTATTAAATTGGGAGTTAGCATTGGTCAAATCTGTCTTTGATAAAAATTTATTTATATATATATATCTACAACCTATGAATCATTACACCTCTGTGATTTGTCAGTTTCAGAAAATATTGATTATTCTTTATTTTACAAGTGGGGACTAATAAATACTCAGTGAAAACAATCTTTGATTATCCAACTTGCATGTATACCAGTTATCCTCCCTTTAGCTTTATTTACTAATGTCAATTTTGAATTGGTAAAACTTGTGTTGAAATAATTCTCTCCCACTCCTCTTCCTCCTTCTCCTCTTGGGGAATTAGAAATAAGAAATAAAAGGAAAAAAGAAGAAAATAAAGGTAGTTTGAATATATGTCTTTCCGTAAGTCAGAAATTGTTTCAGCATAACATTTACTTTGTAAGCATTGCTTAAAATATAAATGTCATGACAAATGAAAAAAATAAAATATTTTTTTTTAAACTGATAAATTGTTGGAGTAAATATATGTCTTCCGCATGTGAAGCAATGAAAAAATCTTCCATAGAAAATAATGTTAAACTTTTTTCATGGGCAAACCCTCATTGTTCAGATATGACTTTTAATTCTTCTGCTAATGTTTTCACAAATGTCTTATCCTCTTTCATATCAATTTTCTCATCAAATTTCTGTGTTAATATTCAAAGTATAGATTATATGTAAACTCACACACACCTGTAATTTTTCTTTTGTTGGTCATTAAAATAAATTGATTTAATGAATGAAAAACATCACATTAAATGAAAGAAATGTAAACTGATCTATATTCATTTGTAAAGATATTTATGGGGTTTAGAACATTTGTTATTTATTTGTTTTGTTTATAGTTGTTGGTTGATGGTGAGGCTACAAAGAAGTTAACTGTTATTAAAAATCTAAATAAAATGTGATTGCTTGATTTTAATAGCATATTAACCCATCTAAGATTATTTTATGCCAAGAGGTTAGAGAATAACATTCATTTTACATTCCTATTTGAATTTTTGTATATTTGTTTCTGTTTTTTTTAGCACACAGTCCTCAAAAATATGAATAATTTTTTCATAGACTACAATTTAAGCCATAGCTGGGGGAAAATAGGTTTTTAAGCATCAACCATATATATATATATATATATATAGAGAGAGAGAGAGAGAGAGAGACAGACAGACAGAAAGAAAGATATATCTGTTTGGGTATATATATATATATATATATATATATATATATATATATATATGTGTGTGTGTGTGTGTATATATATATATATATATATATATGTCTTACTAACACCAGTCAACCTTCATGTTTGGGGGTTAACAACATCTGACCGATGCAGGGCATGTGGGAAAACTGCGAGCCTCAAACATATTCTCACTGGATGTGAGTACGCTTGAAGAAGCTATACTTTGAGACATAATGAAGTTCTGGAGATTTTTTCTAAGGTTTCAAAAATATGTTGTGAGACTGCCAATAAATCTCTAAATATTATTAACAACAGAGAAATCCAATTTGTTAAAGAAGGAAATACTTTGAAAATTGCATGTAAAAATATGCGTAAACCATCATTACTTGAGTGCTGCAAGGATTGGCATGTTGCAACCGATTTAAAACATAACTTCATATTTCCAACTGAAATAGCGTTAACAACAAAGCATCTCATGGTGTAATGGTTATCATCATAGGAATTGGACACGGCGACACGAGTTCAAATCCTTGATGGGTCTGATTGCATTTCACATTGCACTAATACCCTTGGGAAAGGTATGAATCCAATAATTCTCCCTCCAGCTATGGGTAAATAGTAGGGCAGACTAGGTTCTTCAGCCTTGGTGAGGCAACTAATCTAGGAGAAGGAAAACTCTGAATTCAAACTGAATTCAAACTGAATTCAAACTGAATTCAACTCTGCTTAAAAATTGACCTTGTGTCATATCCTGCCCGAGCGGAGGGGTTGGTAAATATGGTTAACAACAAAGCATCCAGATACTGTCATTTGGTAAAGCAAAAAAAGTTTTTGTTATTGAGTTAACGGTCCCTTTTGAAAAAGATTTTGACTGGGCACATCAGTGTAAGTTGAAAAATATGAAGATCTGTGAGAACAATGTGTCAGAAATGACTGGATAACAAAAGTATTTCCTATCAAAGTTGGATGCAGAGGTTTTATTGCCAACTCAACCTGTGTTTTCTTGACTAATCTTGGACCTCTTCAATCAGACAAGAGGAAATATATTGAAAAGATCCAAGATAAGGCTCTGACTGCATCAGCATGGATCTGGCAGTCTTATAGAGCAACAACAATCTGACAAAGTCTGGTGGTATCGTGAGATACTCCTGTGGTGCTCCGGGCTAGTGGTGTTGTATATTGACCTATAACCAGGCTGTCAAAATAGGAAATGCACCTTTGTAAATAACAGGTGCATCCGGTTGAGGAATAGCAAAGTGTAGCCTCGACTGTTGATAGGTTGAATGAGTGCAATTTGTGATGCCCATAAGAAGGAGGCGTTGAACTATTATATAACTCAGTGAAAACAGGAAGTCAGTTAGTTTGGAGACCAGACCCATTGGTGACAAGATGTGGTAGAGAAAGCCAGCAACCAGCAGAGTGGGCCCCCAGGCCCCCGGTTGAGCAGCTCAAGAGAACGGGAAAGAAACGTGGTTATAGCCAATAGAGTGAGGGTCAATATGTTGCAGTTCTGTTTGGTCTCCAACTCCCTCTCACACACAACCCTTTCAATCATGCCTGAACCCAGGTCCACTCAGTCCTGGAGTGATAGTACCTGTTAGTGTCATTGGTTTGACAGTAAACTGCATATGATGGTAAGGCTCCAATTCTAGATTTTTGGGGAATGTCAATTGTTTCTTCATTGTCAATACTCCCAGGTCCACACTTATCTGGAGTGATACTACCTATTAGGGTACTATCTATGGATCAAATAGAACTTGTTTTCTTTGTTTGACACTAAACTACAGCTGATCATGATGCTCAAATTCTAGGGCTTTTAAAAATTGGGCATCCATCTATATTGGAATTATTCCCAGGTCCACTCTAACATGAAGTGGTAGTATCTGTTAGGGTATCATCAATGGACCAAGTAGAACTAGTCTTCTGCTTTTCATGGTGACGTTCCACTGTAGAGCTATTGACAAGGTAGTGTACCACTTCATGGGCATTACTCCCATTTCCACTCTAACCTGAAGTGGAAGAAACTTCAGGGTACTATTTCTGGGTCAAATACAACTAGTGTGTTGGGTTTGACACTTAAATCCATCTGATCGTGAAACATTTGGGAGCATTTGGGAATAGGGTGTAGCTCCTAATTGGCATTACTCCCATGTAGACTCTGACCTGTTTTCGAAGTGCCAGTTATTGTATGATCTATGGGTCAAATAGAACTAATGTTTTGGGTTTGACACTAAACTTCATCAAATCATGAAACTCCAATTTGAGAGCTTTTATGAATGTTGAGTACCTCTTCATTGGTATTACTCCCAGCTCAACTCTGACCTAGACTGTTTGCACCATTTTGGGTATGACTTAGAGATGAAAGGAACAAGTGTTTTGGGTTTGATACTAAACTGCTTTTGAGAATGTAAAGTGCCTCTTCATTGACAATACTCCCAGGTCCACACTGATTTGGTGTAGTAATACTTGTTAGGATATTATTTATAGCTCCATTAATTCTAGTGTTCTTCATTTGACACTAAATTTGACCTGATCATGAGGCGCCAATTCTAGAGCTTTTGGGAATATAGTGTAACTGTTCATTGGCAAGACTCCCAGGTCCACTCTGACATGAAGTGGTAGTACCAGTTAGGGTAGAATCTATGAGCCAAAAAGACATGTTCTCCTTGGCTTGACACTAAATTGCTCTTGATGTTGAAGTGCCATTGTAAAGCATTTGGGAATGTAGAGAACCTCTTTATTGGCATTACTCCCAGGTCAAATAAAACCTTTAGTGCTAGCACCATTTAGGGTACCATCTCTGGGGGAAAGGGATCTAGTGTCATGGCTTTCACACAAAGCAACATCTGATCGTGAGGTAGTAACTGTTAGGGTACGATCTATGGGTTAAACTGAACTAGTGTCCTGGGTTTGACACTAAATTGCATCTGATTGGGATGCACCAATTCTAGGGTCCTTGGGAAACGGTCTGAAAATTTGGGAATGTAGAGTATCTCATCATTGGCATTACTCCCATGTCCACTCTGACCTGAAGTCAAATAAAACTAGTCTCAAGGGTTTGACATAAAACTGCATCAGATCATCAGGTTCTAATTCTAGACCTTTTAGGAATGTAGAGTCCGTCTTCATTCACATTACTCCCAGGTCCACTCACAGCTTTAGTCATTGTACTTATTAGGGTCATACCTTTGAGTCAAATAGAACTAGTGTTCTGGGTGTGACACTAAACTGCCTCTGATTGTGAGACTTCAATTCTATACCTCTTGTGAATGAAGAATACCTCTTCATTGGCATTACTCCAAGGTCCACCCTGTCCTGGGGTAGTTGCACTTGTTATGATCCTTTCAATAGGTTAAATAGAACTAATGTCCTGGATTTCACACTAGACTGCTTCTAATCAAGAGGCTCCATTCTAGAACTTTTGGCAATAGGGTGTACCTCTTCAGTAGCAATACTCCCAGGTCCACTCTTATCTGTTGTTGCAGTACCTATTAGGGTACCATCCAGAGATTAAACAGAACTAGTTTTGACCCTATACAGCATCTGATGGTGAGGCTCCAATTTTAGAGCTTTTGGGCTGCAGAATACCTCTTCATTGTCATTACACCCAGGTCCATTCTGAATTGAGGGGTGGTACGTGTTAGGGTACTAACTATGGGTCAAATAGAAATATTGTCCTGGATTTGACACTAAACTACATCTGATGATAAGGCTTCAAATCGGGAGATTTTGGGAATGCTGAATACCTACACATAGGCATTACTCCCAAGTCCACTCTGGCATAAAATTGAAGCAACTATCAGGGTACCATCTATAGGTGAAATAGAACAAGAGTCTTGTGTTTGACACTAAACCGCATCTGATTGTGAGGTTCCGTATCTAGATTTTTCGGAAATGTAGAGTACCACTTCATTGACAACTCCCAGGTCCACTCTGAACAGTATTGGATGTACCTGAAATGGTACCATCTAGGGGACAAATAAAAATAGTGTCCTGTGTTTGATACAAAATGCATATGATCATGAGACTCTGATTCTTGAGCTTTTGGGAATGTCAAGTACCTCTTCTTTGTTATTACTCCCAGGTTGACTCTAACCTGGAGTGATAGTACCTGTTTGTGTACCATATATGGGTCAAATAGAAAGAGTGTCCTGAGTTCGATAGTAAATTGCATCTGATCTTGAGGCTCCTGTTCTAGAAGTTTTGAGAGGGTAAAGTGCATCTTCAATTGGGTCACTATGAGGCACACTCTGAACTTCAGTGGTAGTACCTGTTAGGGTACTGTATATGGGTCAAATATACCTATCAGTCACCCTAAACTGTATCTGGAGTTGAGGCTCCAATTCTAGATCTTTCTAAGAATTTGAGGTACCTCTTCCCTGGAATACTCCCCGGTCCACTGTGACCTAGAGTGGTAGTACTTGTTAGCACACAATCTAGGGGTCAAATAGAACTAGTGTCGAGGTTTTCACATTAAACTGCACCTGTGCATCAGGCTCTAATTCTCAAGTTTTTGGAAAAAGTATAGTACCTCTTCATTGGCATTACTCCCAGGTCCACCATCAACTGGATTTGTTGTACCTGTAATGGTACCATCTATGGGTCAAATAGAATTCAGGTCAAGGGTTTGACACTAAACTGCATGTGCATCAGGCTGCAATTTTAGAGATTTGGGAATGTAGGTCACCTCTTCATTGGCATTACTCTCAGGTCCACTCTGACCGGGAGTACCTAATAGGGGAACATCTATGGGTCAAATAGAACTAAAGTCATCAGATTGACGCTAAACTGTATATGATGGTGACGCTCAAATCGTAGAGCTTTTGGGAATGTAGAGTACCTCTTCAATAACATTACATCCACGTCTACTCGGACACGGAGTGCTGTTAGGGTGCCTTCTATAGGTCTAAAGAAATAGTGCCCTGAATAACAATAAACCGAATCTGATTATGAGGTTACAATTCTAGAGGTTTTGGTAATGTGAAGTACCTCATCATTGGTATTACTCTCAGCTCCACTCTGACCAGGAGTGATAGTAGCTGTTAAGGTCTCATTTATGGTTCAAATAGAATGAATGTCCTGGGTTTGACACTAAACTGCATCTGATCATGAGACTCCAATTCAAAGGCTTTCGGAAATATAGAGAACCTCTTCATTGGCATTACTACCAGGTCCACTATGACCTGTATTGGTAGTAACTGTTACAGTCCTATCTATGGGTCAAATAGATTTAGCATTTGGGCCTTGAGACTAAACTGCTTCTGATCATGAAACTCCAGTTCTTGAGATTTTGGGAATGTGGAGTACCTCTTCATTGGCATTACTCCCAGGTCCTCTCCAACCTGGAATGGTAGTACCTGTTAGGGTACCATCTATGGTGCAAATAGAACTAATGTTCTGGGTTAAAAACTAAACTGTATCTGATGGTAGAGCACCAAATCTAGAGCTTTTAGGAATATACTGTAGCTCTTCATTGGCAATACTCCTAGGTCCACTACAACCTGGAGTGGTAGTTCATATCCGTGTACCATCTATGGGTGATATAAATAGTAT
Source organism: Sepioteuthis lessoniana (assembly GCA_963585895.1). Classification (NCBI taxonomy): domain Eukaryota; kingdom Metazoa; phylum Mollusca; class Cephalopoda; order Myopsida; family Loliginidae; genus Sepioteuthis; species Sepioteuthis lessoniana. The sequence continues at coordinate 87,294,817 of OY757928.1, forward strand.
CCTGAGTTCGACACTAAACTGCATCAGATGGTGAGGCTCTAATTCTTGAGATTTTGTGAATGTAGATTACTTCTTCATTGGCATTATTTCCTGGTCCACTCAGACCCAGTGAGTTAAATTTATTAGGGTCCTATCCGTAGTTCAAAATATATTATGTAACCATTTATTTACTTGAAACCTTTTAGCTGTGAGCCAACAAATGATGAATTCTAAATTGAATTATTAGTATGAGATAGAAATAGTTCAATTGTGTGCAAATGAAAGAATTATGTTTTATAAATTTATTTGTGTTAGATAGCAATACTTGAAACCATTTAATGACCTGAATATGAAAGTAAACAGCATCTGATAGTGAGACTACATTCATGTTATTTGGGGAATGTCAAGTACTATGTCTTTCCCATGACTTCCAGGTTTACTTTGACTCACAGTGGTAATACCTGTTAGGATTTCATTTCTTAGTCAAGTAGAATTTTTCAATCTTTTATAGAAGATTATTATTTTTAAACAGAATTATTAGAGTTAGATTTCAATACTTGAAACCGTTTAACTGTGAGCAAATAAATGATTAATATTAAAGAGAATTATTGGTGTTGAATAACAATAATTGAAACCATTTAACTGTGTGTAAACAAATGAGCTTTGGCTCATTGAAAAGAAAAGTTCCAATTAAACTTTTCATTAAAACTTTTCATTTAGGAAACACACACTTAGAGACATATATATATATATATATATATATACGTCATGAATTCAGTAAGTTTCCAGACTTTTTTTGTACAGGCATTTAAAATTGTTGACAATTCACTGTGTTATTGCTATACATCTTATGAGATGACTGATCAATTTTTATGATTTCAGGTTCAAATCAACAGCTACAGCAGCAATAGGAATACACCCTACTAAAGCCTGCTTGTCACAGATGGTGAATTTCAAAAATGCAATCTGGACATGAGAACACTTCAGAAGAACAATATGCAATAAAATTCTATTTTAAACTTGGAAAAAATGCCACAGAAATGCATGGAATGCTTCAGAGTGCTTTTGAACTGACCATCTTGCATAAATCGAGCATCAGTTTTTGAGTGGCATAAGAGATTCAAGGAAGGCAGGGAGTCTGTGAGGGATGATGAGTGGTGTGGGAGGAGTAAGGAAGTAAATACATCAGAGTTGATTGGCCAAAGGGTTAGGGTTAGGGTTACTATGTTGAGGTTTTAAGGGAGTTCAGGAAGATATTCCTTTGGAAGAGGCCAGCACTCTTGAAATCGGGTCAGTGGCATTTCCACTCGGACAATACACAAGTCAATAAATCCATCTTTGTCACAGACTATTTGACCAAGATGGGCATCAAGACAGTTCCTCAACCTCCCTATTATCCAGACCTTGCTCCCTGTGACTTTTGCTTATTCCCTAGGCTCAGAACTGTCATTATGAAACAATTGAGGAGATGAAAGCGGCTGTGATGAAAGTCATTGACATGCTCACACAAGAGGACTTTTATGGGGCCTTCCAGAGGTTGTTGGAATGGTACAACAAGTGCATTGCAGCCAAAGGAGATTACTTTGAAGAGGACTAGAGTTTTATGTGTGTACTATCAATAAAAGTCCAATATGAAAAAAAGTCTGGAAACTTATCTGATGATCCTCGTATATAAACAGGATGTTTATTGAGTACCACACCAGAGTTGATATGCCATAAAACACAACCCAACACTACCAAACAAATCTTGTCTCACTCTGTTCAGCTGTTGTAAGAGATAAATTTATCATTTTTCATAATATCATTGAAGAATTTTTGGGAATTTGACTCAGGAAGCATCAGCTGCCTACCTTTCACCCCCAGTCAAATCATCCATTCCTTTCCATTTTTCTCAAGTTCACTCTCACCATTTATGAATTGAAAATAAACCTTTTACAAATTATTTCTATTACATAAGAATACTTGAAACCATATATTTTTGTGTAATTTATTTGCATATGATAAGAATTCTTATAAACAATTTGAAATTTGTCATTTACACAATGTTGCTATCTTTAAAGATGTATGTATGCAGATATATGTATATATATATTACAATCCATTATTTTCTTCCATATATATATCTATATGCCCATATACATCTATAGAAATATATATAAATACGTATGTTTTTGTGTTTTTGCATTCATATGTATATATTTACATATATATATATACATATGTATGTTTCAGTTTTGTGCATGTGTGTATGAATGTGTGTGTTTACACATATGTATATCCATATATGCATGTGTGTATGTGAGTGTGTATTTATGTGTATGCATGTGCATGTGGTTCCATATCTGTGCATTCTTTAAGGGTCATCATTCCTCTATCAAGTTTGAGGTTTCAAGGAATACACTAACAGTTGCACCTAACCACATTGTCAGTGATGTTCTTCCCAAGATCATTTGTTGTTTTGGGTCTTTTAACATCATACACTAGCACTAAGGTGACCCAGCTAGTGTTGATCAGCCACCAGCTTGTGGTCAGGAACCTAACAGCAGCGAAAAAAAAAAATCACAAAAACCTCCATGGGACTTTATAGAAAGTAGCTCCAGCGGAACATCCAATCAAATGTGTCTCTAGGTAATCCCACTCCAATGAAAAAAAAAGGCAGGAACCAAGGAAATGTTTTCCCTTCAAACAGAGAAAGTGATTGCCCAGAGATGCACTTTTATGCTCAGAACAGTCTAAAGGAAAGCATCTCCATACGAGGTAGAGATAGACAAATCCTTCTACTTCTGTTAACTCCTCTAATGGAATTTGTCGATTGTTTGTTGTCCCATATAAAGCAATACTGTTCAGACTCTGTGGTAAACCTAACCACCTACGTAGGTATCAGCTAATCTTCTTCTCCATAGCTATCATAGTTGTCATTGTAATATCATATATCATAATAGGCCATAATATTCTTGGCAAGATACTATTACATAATATAGATTTAATCTCTGTAGTCATTTTGGTAATTGTTTTAATGTTTCAAGTGGATGCATTTAAATGTTACTAGTATTAGATAATCAAAGTATGCTAGAAGATCTTGCATAGGTTTTTGACATTGCTGGCTGCTGCCACTTTTCAATCTTTAACGACCCTATAAAGAATATACATCAATTTTTTTCCCAAAACTCTATATACATTCATATTTCAATTTCTTCAAAGATAGATGTCATTGTGATTATCTTTTAGAATGCAAAATGTGATCATTGATTGATAGAAACAGATTGTAATGAAGACAAATAAGAGAAACATTTACCTTCATTTTTCTTATGCGTTTCAGTGCATCTACTTATCTTAATTAATGAATTCCAAATATTTTTCTTGTCAAATATTTTATTGACTGTGCAAAGAAATTAAGAAAATAAAAGAAACACAAAATGAATTTTCTTAAAAAAACGGAATAAGATTTTGTGTGTGAAGAAATGTCCTTATTGTACATATGTAAATATCAATTATAAATGGAAGGAAAATGTTTCAAAGGGATTTCAATTTTTTAGAAGTTTTACTCAGTTGTTGGATAGATATAAGGAAATATATTTGTGCATAAGCCAATCAGTTGAGGAAATTCCCTGCTGTATTATATTTTGTGGTGTCACATTTACTGTGACTCATCGTTTGAAAATGTTTCTTTTCCAGAGGATATGAATCAAGTCTCAAGGCATCTTACTAGTAAAATACACTGACACTTTCATTCTCTTGATGTAAAATGTGAAAAGTGTCATAAAGGAGAAAATTTACAAAAATCTTAAGAGTTGTGGACTGGTGCATTGTCCTGGTGGAAATGCCACTGACCTGATTTCAAGAGTGCGAGCCTCTTCCGACTGAATCTCTTCCAGAACTCCCTTAAAACCTAAACATAGTAACCCTAACCCAAACCCTAACCTTTTGGCCAATCAACTCTGGTGTATTGACTTCCTTACTCCTCCTGCACCTATCATTACCCCTCACGGACTCCCTGCCTTCCTTGAATCTCTTATGCCACTCAAAAACAGATGCTCGATTCATGCCAGATGGTTGAAAAAGCAGTCTAAAGAATTCCATGCGTTTCTATGGCCTTTTTTTCAAGTTTAAAACTGAATTTTATTGCATATTGTTATTCTAAAATGTTAGATTGCATTTTTGAAATTCACCAGCCCTGACAATCAGGCTTTAATAGGGTATATTCCAATTGTTGCTGTAGCAGTTTATTTGAACCTGAAACCATCAAAGGTGGTCAGTCATCTCATAAGATGTATAGCAATAACATACTGAATTTTCAAGAGTCTATGACAATTTTAAATGCCCATATGAAAAAGTCTGGAAACTTATTCCTCTTAATTTAATTAGGAACAAGATAGAAGGTGCAATTTTCTGTTAATTATCTCAGCTCTTCTGATCCTAGATATTCCTCTTAATTTAATTAGGAACAACATAATTAAATAAGATAAAGGTAAGCATCAAGAAATAGGAGTGGGGTTTCTCTGTAGTTCAACCCATCCTAATTTACGCACTTGTCAGTGGTCCCATAGAAGGTGCAATTTTCTGTTAATTATCTCAGCTCTTCTGATCCTAGATATTCCTCTTAATTTAATTAGGAACAGCATAATTAAATAAGATAAAGGTAAGCATCAAGAAATAGGAGTGGGGTTTCTCTGTAGTTCAACCCATCCTAATTTACGCACTTGTCAGTGGTCCCATAGAAGGTGCAATTTTCTGTTAATTATCTCAGCTCTTCTGATCCTAGATATTCCTCTTAATTTAATTAGGAACAACATAATTAAATAAGATAAAGGTAAGCATCAAGAAATAGGAGTGGGGTTTCTCTGTAGTTCAACCCATCCTAATTTACGCACTTGTCAGTGGTCCCATAGAAGGTGCAATTTTCTGTTAATTATCTCAGCTCTTCTGATCCTAGATATTCCTCTTAATTTAATTAGGAACAACATAATTAAATAAGATAAAGGTAAGCATCAAGAAATAGGAGTGGGGTTTCCCTGTAGTTCAACCCATCCTAATTTACGCACTTGTCAGTGGTCCCATAGAAGGTGCAATTTTCTGTTAATTATCTCAGCTCTTCTGATCCTAGATATTCCTCTTAATTTAATTAGGAACAACATAATTAAATAAGATAAAGGTAAGCATCAAGAAAAAGGAGTGGGGTTTCTCTGTAGTTCAACCCATCCTAATTTACGCATTGGTCGGTTGTCCCATAGAAGGTGCAATTTTCTGTTAATCACCTCAGCTCTTCTGATCCTAGATATTCCTCTTAATTTAATTAGGAACAACATAATTAAATAAGATAAAGGTAAGAAATTTTTTATCATAGCTATCAAGTTCTTTTGATTTACCCTAAAAATGGTCAAGGGGAATTAACTACCTTAAAGTCAAAGGCCTTAATTTTTGGATTAAGATCCAATGTTCATTGGATCATCATCTATCTTTAAATTTCCCCACCCCGATGATATCCACTACTGAATTGATCGTTAATAATTTCTAATAAATCCTTATCATTGTCCTTGCAATTACGTAGGAATCGGAGTTTCAGTGGCTCTCAGTCAGGATAATTTGAATTTTTTACTTTATGTCAACATTTAAACACGAGCTCATTTCTTTCATTCATCAGTAGTCTTCGATTTCTGTAATTAATAATACCAATTTTCTCATATATATATATATATATATATATATGTATATTTGGCTTTGGTGAAAAACTAAAAATCTAACAAAAAAAATTGTGAAATCTTTATTGGTTTGATTTTTAATTATTGTTGTTATTTGATTTTGGAAATTAAACCAAAAATATAGAAGGCAGTGTTACATTATAATTTCATCTATGCTCCCTACCTATTTCTGTAAGGGTAGAGTCTTATCCCATTCCCTTTCATCCTATTTCCTACCCCTGTGAATAAGAACCAGTTTATAGTGTCCCTTGCTCTATTATCGTTTGAGAACCACAGCTCTGAAAACAAATACATACAATGGGAATTGTTGAAGAAAACAAAATCTGGTGTCAACATTAGTTGGTTTTAAAAGAAACCCCAGTGGAACTTACAAAAATGGCAAATATATCACTACTGAATGCTCTGGAAACCAGACAAAACCCTGTGAAATGTTAAAAAATATGAAAACAAAGATAAATAAATTATAGCATTATTATTAAAAAAAGGACAGTAAAATGGAAAATACCAAACGGCACCATTTTTTTATGAGGTAGGTCCAGAGACATTAACAATAAACATTGAATTTCTGCTCTTTGCAATGGAAAGAAAGAATAAGTTGATCAAAGTTATAGGCAAATTTTATGAACACTTCATTGGACAGACAAGTGAAATTTATCAAGAGTTGATTTTCAAGAAAAGAGACCAACAAAAAGTGAATCTTTTGATGTGACAGTACTATGCAAATAAGCTAAGTCCTGTAACTTTTGTGAGTGTCTGCATAAGTCTCTTTTATTTGACCGCTTAGTACTAAATGGAAAGAATAACCAGGCTTGGAAAAAAATTGTTCTGACAGTCAAAACTGTTGTATACAGAAATCCGTTCTGATTTACTAATACATTCCAAATTAACTCACAAGCAAAAACAATAAATAAACCAAAAATACATCACAAATGTACATTTCTAAAGCCGGATGTTGTCTAGATGATGGCTGAAACCAAAATGAATAAAACACATCGCTGTGCAGGAAGGCGACATGTATGCATCCAATTGAAATGTAACTTTATATGTACAATTGAAAAGATCCTTTTCTTTTCTTTTATTTTCACTCAATTCATCCGGTTGAAATGTAACTTCATACTTACAATTTAAAACATCCTTTTTTCCCCCCACTCAATTAGAAACCTTCCCCTTCAAAGTTTTTCAATTGAATTCCAAAAATTTCTTCTTGTCAAAGAATCAAGAATGTGGATAAATGAAAATATCGAAAAATGATTAAAAAACACTTTTATTTTACAGAAATGAATTTATTTGTTTTTGTGCCGATTTCAAATACAATATTTTATTGAGTGTCAAAATGAACATTGTAAAAAGACATCCAAGATGGATGCTATTGTTAATATTCTTCACATTATTGTATATTATTTCCATTGAAGTGATAGAATGAAACAATTTGAAATGAGAATGAGTTAATTATAATCTGTTCATAATTCATTGCCTAAATTAATGATTTATCTTTGATGAATGCAATTTACAATCTTTTATCTTCGTCTATTTTTAGGCATATCTATTTGGAAATTTAGATATTTAATAGATTTTTATTTTATGTTTGTGTAAAGATGGAGATGTTTCAATGACTGAAAATATTCATTACCTTTAGCTTACTAATTTGTCAGTTGATTGTAACTGAATATTAAATTTAACATGTACATAGTTTCCCACTTAGGTGACCTTGTGCCAGACCAAAATAATGGGACTAAATTAGTCTGTCATCTTGTTCATTCACTATTCTGTTTATGTTTAAAATGTTCAACTGGCAAGTTTAGGTGAAGCTGTCATACCAAAACGAAAAGGAACTTTATTTATTTCAGTCTTCCTGTATTACCAGTACCAGTTCAATGGCATTACTCCCAGGTTAACTAAGTCCTAGAGTGGTAGAAGCTGTTAGAGTACTATCTCAGAGTCAAATAGACCTAGTGTTGTTGGTATGCCACTAAACTGCATCTGATGGTAAAGCTCCAATTCTAGATGTTTTGGGAATGTAAAGTGCCTGTTCATTGACAATACTCCCAGGTCGACACTTATCTGGAGTGATGCTACCTGTTAGGGTGCTATCTATGGATCATATAGAAGTAGTTTCCTTAATTCGAGAATAAACTACAAATGATCATGAAGCTTGAATTCTTGGGCTTTTGGGAATTGGGTGTACCTCTATATTGGCATTATTCCCTGTCCCACTCTAAGATGAAGTGGTAGTATCTGTTAGGGTACCCTCAATGGGCCAAGTAGAACTAGTCTCCTGGGTTTGACACAAAACTACTTTTGATGGTAACGCTCCAGAATAGAGCACTTAGGAATGTAGAGTACCTCTTCATTGGCATTACTCCCACTTCCACTCTAACCTGTCATCTTGTTCATTTACTCTTCTATTTATGTTTAAAATGTTTAAATGGCTGAAGCTGTCTTGCCAAAATGAAAAGGAACTTTATTTATATCAGTCTACTTTTACTAAACTGGATCTGATGGTGAGGCTCTTATTCTAGAGATCTTGTGAATATAGAGTACGTCACTTCCAGGTCTACTTTGACCCAGTGAGTTATTATTTATTTGGGTCCTATCTGTGGTTCAAAATATATCCTGCCTGATAGCGATCCAAGAAGGAAATCAAATGGCCGACGCATTTGCGAAAGAAGCAACTAAAATGATGATTACAACTCATAAACTTTCATTCACAGACTACAAAATCAAAATCAAACTCTACATAAACAGAAAATGGCAAACACTATGGGACAAGTTCCCAAATAAGAAACTTTATGAACATCAAGCAACAATTAAACCGGAAATCACAGAACCATTACTTAACTGAAGAAAAGATATCATATTAAGCAGAATTAGAATTAGACACAGCATAACCAGTCAACTTGTTCATTTGCTATTCTCCGAAACAGAACTAGTTTTGACCCTATACTGCATCTGATGGTGTGGCTCAAATTTTAGAGCTTTTCGGCTGCAGAATACCTCTTCATTGTCATTATTCCCAGGTCCACTCTGACTTGAGTAGTGGTACCTGTTAGGGTACCATCTATGGGTCAGATAGAAATATTGTCCTGGGTTTGAAACTAAACAGTATCTAATAGTAAAGCTTCAAATCGAAAGATTGTGTTTTAGGAATGTTGAATTCCTATTCATTGACATTACTTCCAGGTCTATTCTGGCCTGAAATTTCAATAACTTTTAGGGTATCATCTAAGGCTCAAATAGAACAAGTGTCTTGTGTTTGACACTAAACTGCATATTGTAGTAAAGCTCCAGTTTGAGAGCTTTTGGGAATGTACAGTACCTCTTCATTTGCAGAACTCCCAGGTCCACTCTGACATGGAGTGGTTGTACCCTTTAGGGTCCCTCCATTGAGTCAAATAGAACTAGTGTCCTGGGTTTAACACTAAACTGGATCTGAGTGTGAGGTTCCAATTTCAGAGCTTTTAGGATTTTGTACAGTACTGCTTCATTGGTATTACTTCCAGGTCCACTCTGACATGGAGTGATAGAACCCATTGCGGTCCCAATTTCAACTCAAATACAAGTATTGTGCTGGGTTTGACACAAAACTGCATCTGATTGTGAGTTTCCTAATCATAGAGCTTTCAGGAATGTAGAGGACCATTTTTTGACAATTCCCAGGTCCACTCTGCCCAGTATTGGATGTACCTGTAATGATAACATCTAGGGGACAAATAAAAATAGTGTCCTAGGTTTGACACTAAAATGCATTTGATCATGAGACTCCAATTCTTGAGCTTTTGGAAATATAGAGTACCTTTTCTTTAGCATTACTTCCGGGTTGACTCTGACCTGGTATGATTGTACCTGTTTAGCTACTCTGTATTGGTCAAATAGAAAGAGTATCCTGGGTTTGACAGTACATTGGATCTGATCATGAGGCTCCAGTTCTAAAGGTTTTAGGAAGGTAAAGTACATCTTCAATTGGGTTACTATGAGGTACACTCTGAACTTGAGCGATTGTACCTATTGGGGTACTCTATATGAGTCAAATATACCTCAAATCTACGCTAAACTGCATCTGAAGGTGAGGCTCCAATTCGAGATCTTTTTAGGAATATGAAGTACCTCTTCATTGGCAACAATCCCAGGTCCACTAAGACCTGGAGTGATAGTACCTGTTTGGGTACCATCTAGGGGTCAAATAGAACTAGTTTTCTATGTTTAATGCTAAACTCTGCCCATGCATCAGGTTCCAATTCTTGAGGTTTTGGGAAAGTAGAATACCTCTTAATTGGCATTACTCTCAGGTCCACTATGATCTGGAGAGTAATGCCAATTAAGAGGTATTCTAGAACTTTTTGGCTGCAGAATACCTCTTTATTGTCATTATTCCCAGGTCCACTCTGACTTGTGTCAAATAGAACTACAGTCCTGGGTTTGACTCTAAACTGTACGTGCATCAGGCACTAACTTGAAAGAATTGGGAATGTAGAGTACCTCTTCATTGGTATTACTCCCAGCTTGAATGGTAGTATCTGTTAGGTGACAATCTATGGTGCGAATAGAAATAGTGTCTTGGGTTTAACACTAAACTGCATCTAATCAAGAGGCTCCAATTCTAGAGCTTTAGGGAATGTAGAGTACCTCTTCATTGGCATTACTCCCAGGTCCTCTCCAAGCTTAAATAGTAGTATCTGTTAGGTGACAATCTATGGTGCAAATAGAAATAGTGTCTTGGGTTTAACACTAAACTGCATCTAATACAGAGTCTCCAATTCTAGAGCTTTAGGGAATGTAGAGTACCTCTTCATTGGCATTACTCCCAGGTCCTCTCCAAGCTTAAATGGTAGTACCTGTTAGGTGACAATCTATGGTGCAAATAGGAATAGTGTCTTGGGTTTAACACTAAACTGCATCTAATCAAGAGGCTCCAATTCTAGAGCTTTAGGGAATGTAGAGTACCTCTTCATTGGCATTACTCCCAGGTCCTCTCCAAGCTTAAATGGTAGTACCTGTTAGGTGACAATCTATGGTGCGAATAGAAATAGTGTCTTGGGTTTAACACTAAACTGCATCTAATCAAGGGGCTCCAATTCTAGAGCGTTAGGGAATGTAGAGTACCTCTTCATTGGCATTACTCCCAGGTCCTCTCCAAGCTTAAATGGTAGTATCTGTTAGGTGACAATCTATGGTGCAAATAGAAATAGTGTCTTGGGTTTAACACTAAACTGCATCTAATCAAGAGGCTCCAATTCTAGAGCTTTAGGGAATGTAGAGTACCTCTTCATTGGCATTACTCCCAGGTCGTCTCCAAGCTTAAATGGTAGTATCTGTTAGGTGACAATCTATGGTGCAAATAGAAATAGTGTCTTGGGTTTAACACTAAACTGCATCTAATCAAGAGGCTCCAATTCTAGAGCTTTAGGGAATGTAGAGTACCTCTTCATTGGCATTACTCCCAGGTCCTCTCCAAGCTTAAATGGTAGTACCTGTTAGGTGACAATCTATGGTGCGAATAGAAATAGTGTCTTGGGTTTAACACTAAACTGCATCTAATCAAGAGGCTCTAATTCTAGAGCTTTAGGGAATGTAGAGTACCTCTTCATTGGCATTACTCCCAGGTCCTCTCCAAGCTTAAATGGTAGTATCTGTTAGGTGACAATCTATGGTGCAAATAGAAATAGTGTCTTGGGTTTAACACTAAACTGCATCTAATCAAGAGGCTCTAATTCTAGAGCTTTAGGGAATGTAGAGTACCTCTTCATTGGCATTACTCCCAGGTCCTCTCCAAGCTTAAATGGTAGTACCTGTTAGGTGACAATCTATGGTGCGAATAGGAATAGTGTCTTGGGTTTAACACTAAACTGCATCTAATCAAGAGGCTCCAATTCTAGAGCTTTAGGGAATGTAGAGTACCTCTTCATTGGCATTACTCCCAGGTCCTCTCCAAGCTTAAATGGTAGTATCTGTTAGGTGACAATCTATGGTGTAAATAGAAATAGTGTCTTGGGTTTAACACTAAACTGCATCTAATCAAGAGGCTCCAATTCTAGAGCTTTAGGGAATGTAGAGTACCTCTTCATTGGCATTACTCCCAGGTCCTCTCCAAGCTTAAATGGTAGTACCTGTTAGGTGACAATCTATGGTGCAAATAGAAATAGTGTCTTGGGTTTAACACTAAACTGCATCTAATCAAGAGGCTCCAATTCTAGAGCTTTAGGGAATGTAGAGTACCTCTTCATTGGCATTACTCCCAGGTCCTCTCCAAGCTTACATGGTAGTATCTGTTAGGTGACAATCTATGGTGCAAATAGAAATAGTGTCTTGGGTTTAACACTAAACTGCATCTAATCAAGAGGCTCCAATTCTAGAGCTTTAGGGAATGTAGAGTACCTCTTCATTGGCATTACTCCCAGGTCCTCTCCAAGCTTAAATGGTAGTATCTGTTAGGTGACAATCTATGGTGCAAATAGAAATAGTGTCTTGGGTTTAACACTAAACTGCATCTAATCAAGAGGCTCCAATTCTAGAGCTTTAGGGAATGTAGAGTACCTCTTCATTGGCATTACTCCCAGGTCCTCTCCAAGCTTAAATGGTAGTATCTGTTAGGTGACAATCTATGGTGCAAATAGAAATAGTGTCTTGGGTTTAACACTAAACTGCATCTAATCAAGAGGCTCCAATTCTAGAGCTTTAGGGAATGTAGAGTACCTCTTCATTGGCATTACTCCCAGGTCCTCTCCAAGCTTAAATGGTAGTACCTGTTAGGTGACAATCTATCGTGCAAATAGAAATAGTGTCTTGGGTTTAACACTAAACTGCATCTAATCAAGAGGCTCCAATTCTAGAGCTTTAGGGAATGTAGAGTACCTCTTCATTGGCATTACTCCCAGGTCCTCTCCAAGCTTAAATGGTTGTATCTGTTAGGTGACAATCTATGGTGCAAATAGAAATAGTGTCTTGGGTTTAACACTAAACTGCATCTAATCAAGAGGCTCCAATTCTAGAGCTTTAGGGAATGTAGAGTACCTCTTCATTGGCATTACTCCCAGGTCCTCTCCAAGCTTAAATGGTAGTACCTGTTAGGTGACAATCTATGGTGCAAATAGAAATAGTGTCTTGGGTTTAACACTAAACTGCATCTAATCAAGAGGCTCTAATTCTAGAGCTTTAGGGAATGTAGAGTACCTCTTCATTGGCATTACTCCCAGGTCCTCTCCAAGCTTAAATGGTAGTATCTTTTAGGTGACAATCTATGGTGCAAATAGAAATAGTGTCTTGGGTTTAACACTAAACTGCATCTAATCAAGAGGCTCCAATTCTAGAGCTTTAGGGAATGTAGAGTACCTCTTCATTGGCATTACTCCCAGGTCCTCTCCAAGCTTAAATGGTAGTACCTGTTAGGTGACAATCTACGGTGCAAATAGAAATAGTGTCTTGGGTTTAACACTAAACTGCATCTAATCAAGAGGCTCCAATTCTAGAGCTTTAGGGAATGTAGAATACCTCTTCATTGGCATTACTCCCAGGTCCTCTCCAAGCTTAAATGGTAGTACCTGTTAGGTGACAATCTATGGTGCGAATAGAAATAGTGTCTTGGGTTTAACACTAAACTGCATCTAATCAAGAGGCTCCAATTCTAGAGCTTTAGGGAATGTAGAGTACCTCTTCATTGGCATTACTCCCAGGTCCTCTCCAAGCTTAAATGGTAGTATCTGTTAGGTGACAATCTATGGTGCAAATAGAAATAGTGTCTTGGGTTTAACACTAAAGTGCATCTAATCAAGAGGCTCCAATTCTAGAGCTTCAGGGAATGTAGAGTTCCTCTTCATTGGCATTACTCCCAGGTCCTCTCCAAGCTTGAATGGTAGTATCTGTTAGGTGACAATCTATGGTGCAAATAGAAATAGTGTCTTGGGTTTAACACTAAACTGCATCTAATCAAGAGGCTCTAATTCTAGAGCTTTAGGGAATGTAGAGTACCTCTTCATTGGCATTACTCCCAGGTCCTTTCCAAGCTTAAATGGTAGTATCTGTTAGGTGACAATCTATGGTGCAAATAGAAATAGTGTCTTGGGTTTAACACTAAACTGCATCTAATCAAGAGGCTCCAATTCTAGAGCTTTAGGGAATGTAGAATACCTCTTCATTGGCATTACTCCCAGGTCCTCTCCAAGCATGAATGGTAGTATCTGTTAGGTGACAATCTATGGTGCAAATAGAAATAGTGTCTTGGGTTTAACACTAAACTGCATCTAATCAAGAGGCTCTAATTTTAGAGCTTTAGGGAATGTAGAGTACCTCTTCATTGGCATTACTCCCAGGTCCTCTCCAAGCTTAAATGGTAGTATCTGTTAGGTGACAATCTATGGTGCAAATAGAAATAGTGTCTTGGGTTTAACACTAAACTGCATCTAATCAAGAGGCTCTAATTCTAGAGATTTAGGGAATGTAGAGTACCTCTTCATTGGCATTACTCCCAGGTCCTCTCCAAGCTTAAATGGTAGTACCTGTTAGGTGACAATCTATGGTGCAAATAGAAATAGTGTCTTGGGTTTAACACTAAACTGCATCTAATCAAGAGGCTCCAATTCTAGAGCTTTAGGGAATGTAGAGTACCTCTTCATTGGCATTACTCCCAGGTCCTCTCCAAGCTTAAATGGTAGTATCTGTTAGGTGACAATCTATGGTGCAAATAGAAATAGTGTCTTGGGTTTAACACTAAAGTGCATCTAATCAAGAGGCTCCAATTCTAGAGCTTTAGGGAATGTAGAGTACCTCTTCATTGGCATTACTCCCAGGTCCTCTCCAAGCTTAAATGGTAGTATCTGTTAGGTGACAATCTATGGTGCAAATAGAAATAGTGTCTTGGGTTTAACACTAAACTGCATCTAATCAAGAGGCTCCAATTCTAGAGCTTTAGGGAATGTAGAGTACCTCTTCATTGGCATTACTCCCAGGTCCTCTCCAAGCTTAAATGGTAGTACCTGTTAGGTGACAATCTATGGTGCAAATAGAAATAGTGTCTTGGGTTTAACACTAAACTGCATCTAATCAAGAGGCTCTAATTCTAGAGATTTAGGGAATGTAGAGTACCTCTTCATTGGCATTACTCCCAGGTCCTTTCCAAGCTTAAATGGTAGTATCTGTTAGGTGACAATCTATGGTGCAAATAGAAATAGTGTCTTGGGTTTAACACTAAACTGCATCTAATCAAGAGGCTCCAATTCTAGAGCTTTAGGGAATGTAGAATACCTCTTCATTGGCATTACTCCCAGGTCCTCTCCAAGCTTAAATGGTAGTACCTGTTAGGTGACAATCTATGGTGCAAATAGAAATAGTGTCTTGGGTTTAACACTAAACTGCATCTAATCAAGAGGCTCCAATTCTAGAGCTTTAGGGAATGTAGAGTACCTCTTCATTGGCATTACTCCCAGGTCCTCTCCAAGCATGAATGGTAGTATCTGTTAGGTGACAATCTATGGTGCAAATAGAAATAGTGTCTTGAGTTTAACACTAAACTGCATCTAATCAAGAGGCTCTAATTTTAGAGCTTTAGGGAATGTAGAGTACCTCTTCATTGGCATTACTCCCAGGTCCTCTCCAAGCTTAAATGGTAGTATCTGTTAGGTGACAATCTATGGTGCAAATAGAAATAGTGTCTTGGGTTTAACACTAAACTGCATCTAATCAAGAGGCTCTAATTCTAGAGATTTAGGGAATGTAGAGTACCTCTTCATTGGCATTACTCCCAGGTCCTCTCCAAGCTTAAATGGTAGTACCTGTTAGGTGACAATCTATGGTGCAAATAGAAATAGTGTCTTGGGTTTAACACTAAACTGCATCTAATCAAGAGGCTCTAATTCTAGAGCTTTAGGGAATGTAGAGTAACTCTTCATTGGCATTACTCCCAGGTCCTCTTCAAGCTTAAATGGTAGTATCTGTTAGGTGACAATCTATGGTGCAAATAGAAATAGTGTCTTGGGTTTAACACTAAACTGCATCTAATCAAGAGGCTCCAATTCTAGAGCTTCAGGGAATGTAGAGTACCTCTTCATTGGCATTACTCCCAGGTCCTCTCCAAGCTTGAATGGTAGTATCTGTTAGGTGACAATCTATGGTGCAAATAGAAATAGTGTCTTGGGTTTAACACTAAACTGCATCTAATCAAGAGGCTCCAATTCTAGAGCTTTAGGGAATGTAGAGTACCTCTTCATTTGCATTACTCCCAGGTCCTCTCCAAGCTTAAATGGTAGTATCTTTTAGGTGACAATCTATGGTGCAAATAGAAATAGTGTCTTGGGTTTAACACTAAACTGCATCTAATCAAGAGGCTCCAATTCTAGAGCTTTAGGGAATGTAGAGTACCTCTTCATTGGCATTACTCCCAGGTCCTCTCCAAGCTTAAATGGTAGTATCTGTTAGGTGACAATCTATGGTGCAAATAGAAATAGTGTCTTGGGTTTAACACTAAACTGCATCTAATCAAGAGGCTCCAATTCTAGAGCTTTAGGGAATGTAGAGTACCTCTTCATTGGCATTACTCCCAAGTCCTCTCCAAGCTTAAATGGTAGTATCTGTTAGGTGACAATCTATGGTGCAAATAGAAATAGTGTCTTGGGTTTAACACTAAACTGCATCTAATCAAGAGGCTCCAATTCTAGAGCTTTAGGGAATGTAGAGTACCTCTTCATTGGCATTACTCCCAGGTCCTCTCCAAGCTTAAATGGTAGTATCTCTTAGGTGACAATCTATGGTGCAAATAGAAATAGTGTCTTGGGTTTAACACTAAACTGCATCTAATCAAGAGGCTCCAATTCTAGAGCTTTAGGGAATGTAGAGTACCTCTTCATTGGCATTACTCCCAGGTCCTCTCCAAGCTTAAATGGTAGTATCTCTTAGGTGACAATCTATGGTGCAAATAGAAATAGTGTCTTGGGTTTAACACTAAACTGCATCTAATCAAGAGGCTCCAATTCTAGAGCTTTAGGGAATGTAGAGTACCTCTTCATTGGCCTTACTCCCAGGTCCTCTCCAAGCTTAAATGGTAGTATCTCTTAGGTGACAATCTATGGTGCAAATAGAAATAGTGTCTTGGGTTTAACACTAAACTGCATCTAATCAAGAGGCTCTAATTCTAGAGCTTTAGGGAATGTAGAGTACCTCTTCATTGGCATTACTCCCAGGTCCTCTCCAAGCTTAAATGGTAGTACCTGTTAGGTGACAATCTATGGTGCAAATAGAAATAGTGTCTTGGGTTTAACACTAAACTGCATCTAATCAAGAGGCTCTAATTCTAGAGCTTTAGGGAATGTAGAGTACCTCTTCATTGGCATTACTCCCAGGTCCTCTCCAAGCTTAAATGGTAGTATCTGTTAGGTGACAATCTATGGTGCAAATAGAAATAGTGTCTTGGGTTTAACACTAAACTGCATCTAATCAAGAGGCTCCAATTCTAGAGCTTCAGGGAATGTAGAGTACCTCTTCATTGGCATTACTCCCAGGTCCTCTCCAAGCTTGAATGGTAGTATCTGTTAGGTGACAATCTATGGTGCAAATAGAAATAGTGTCTTGGGTTTAACACTAAACTGCATCTAATCAAGAGGCTCCAATTCTAGAGCTTTAGGGAATGTAGAGTACCTCTTCATTGGCATTACTCCCAGGTCCTCTCCAAGCTTAAATGGTAGTACCTGTTAGGTGACAATCTATGGTGCAAATAGAAATAGTGTCTTGGGTTTAACACTAAACTGCATCTAATCAAGAGGCTCCAATTCTAGAGCTTTAGGGAATGTAGAGTACCTCTTCATTGGCATTACTCCCAGGTCCTCTCCAAGCTTAAATGGTAGTATCTGTTAGGTGACAATCTATGGTGCAAATAGAAATAGTGTCTTGGGTTTAACACTAAACTGCATCTAATCAAGAGGCTCTAATTCTAGAGCTTTAGGGAATGTAGAGTACCTCTTCATTGGCATTACTCCCAGGTCCTCTCCAAGCTTAAATGGTAGTACCTGTTAGGTGACAATCTATGGTGCGAATAGAAATAGTGTCTTGGGTTTAACACTAAACTGCATCTAATCAAGAGGCTCCAATTCTAGAGCTTTAGGGAATGTAGAGTACCTCTTCATTGGCATTACTCCCAGGTCCTCTCCAAGCTTAAATGGTAGTATCTCTTACGTGACAATCTATGGTGCAAATAGAAATAGTGTCTTGGGTTTAACACTAAACTGCATCTAATCAAGAGGCTCTAATTCTAGAGCTTTAGGGAATGTAGAGTACCTCTTCATTGGCATTACTCCCAGGTCCTCTCCAAGCTTAAATGGTAGTACCTGTTAGGTGACAATCTATGGTGCAAATAGAAATAGTGTCTTGGGTTTAACACTAAACTGCATCTAATCAAGAGGCTCTAATTCTAGAGCTTTAGGGAATGTACAGTACCTCTTCATTGGCATTACTCCCAGGTCCTCTCCAAGCTTAAATGGTAGTATCTGTTAGGTGACAATCTATGGTGCAAATAGAAATAGTGTCTTGGGTTTAACACTAAACTGCATCTAATCAAGAGGCTCCAATTCTAGAGCTTCAGGGAATGTAGAGTACCTCTTCATTGGCATTACTCCCAGGTCCTCTCCATGCTTGAATGGTAGTATCTGTTAGGTGACAATCTATGGTGCAAATAGAAATAGTGTCTTGGGTTTAACACTAAACTGCATCTAATCAAGAGGCTCCAATTCTAGAGCTTTAGGGAATGTAGAGTACCTCTTCATTGGCATTACTCCCAGGTCCTCTCCAAGCTTAAATGGTAGTACCTGTTAGGTGACAATCTATGGTGCAAATAGAAAGAGTGTCTTGGGTTTAACACTAAACTGCATCTAATCAAGAGGGTCCAATTCTAGAGCTTTAGGGAATGTAGAGTACCTCTTCATTGGCATTACTCCCAGGTCCTCTCCAAGCTTAAATGGTAGTATCTGTTAGGTGACAATCTATGGTGCAAATAGAAATAGTGTGTTGGGTTTAACACTAAACTGCATCTAATCAAGAGGCTCTAATTCTAGAGCTTTAGGGAATGTAGAGTACCTCTTCATTGGCATTACTCCCAGGTCCTCTCCAAGCTTAAATGGTAGTACCTGTTAGGTGACAATCTATGGTGCGAATAGAAATAGTGTCTTGGGTTTAACACTAAACTGCATCTAATCAAGAGGCTCCAATTCTAGAGCTTTAGGGAATGTAGAGTACCTCTTCATTGGCATTACTCCCAGGTCCTCTCCAAGCTTAAATGGTAGTATCTGTTAGGTGACAATCTATGGTGCAAATAGAAATAGTGTCTTGGGTTTAACACTAAAGTGCATCTAATCAAGAGGCTCCAATTCTAGAGCTTTAGGGAATGTAGAGTACCTCTTCATTGGCATTACTCCCAGGTCCTCTCCAAGCTTAAATGGTAGTACCTGTTAGGTGACAATCTATGGTGCAAATAGAAATAGTGTCTTGGGTTTAACACTAAACTGCATCTAATCAAGAGGCTCCAATTCTAGAGCTTTAGGGAATGTAGAGTACCTCTTCATTGGCATTACTCCCAGGCCCTCTCCAAGCTTAAATGGTAGTACCTGTTAGGTGACAATCTATGGTGCAAATAGAAATAGTGTCTTGGGTTTAACACTAAACTGCATCTAATCAAGAGGCTCCAATTCTAGAGCTTTAGGGAATGTAGAGTACCTCTTCATTGGCATTACTCCCAGGTCCTCTCCAAGCTTAAATGGTAGTATCTGTTAGGTGACAATCTATGGTGCAAATAGAAATAGTGTCTTGGGTTTAACACTAAACTGCATCTAATCAAGAGGCTCTAATTCTAGAGCTTTAGGGAATGTAGAGTACCTCTTCATTGGCATTACTCCCAGGTCCTCTCCAAGCTTAAATGGTAGTATCTGTTAGGTGACAATCTATGGTGCAAATAGAAATAGTGTCTTGGGTTTAACACTAAACTGCATCTAATCAAGAGGCTCTAATTCTAGAGCTTTAGGGAATGTAGAGTACCTCTTCATTGGCATTACTCCCAGGTCCTCTCCAAGCTTAAATGGTAGTATCTGTTAGGTGACAATCTATGGTGCGAATAGAAATAGTGTCTTGGGTTTAACACTAAACTGCATCTAATCAAGAGGCTCCAATTCTAGAGCTTTAGGGAATGTAGAGTACCTCTTCATTGGCATTACTCCCAGGTCCTCTCCAAGCTTAAATGGTAGTACCTGTTAGGTGACAATCTATGGTGCAAATAGAAATAGTGTCTTGGGTTTAACACTAAACTGCATCTAATCAAGAGGCTCCAATTCTAGAGCTTTAGGGAATGTAGAGTACCTCTTCATTGGCATTACTCCCAGGTCCTCTCCAAGCTTAAATGT
Organism: Sepioteuthis lessoniana; assembly: GCA_963585895.1. Classification (NCBI taxonomy): domain Eukaryota; kingdom Metazoa; phylum Mollusca; class Cephalopoda; order Myopsida; family Loliginidae; genus Sepioteuthis; species Sepioteuthis lessoniana. The sequence goes on from OY757928.1 coordinate 87,314,861, forward strand.
AGTATCTGTTAGGTGACAATCTATGGTGTAAATAGAAATAGTGTCTTGGGTTTAACACTAAACTGCATCTAATCAAGAGGCTCAAATTCTAGAGCTTTAGGGAATGTAGAGTACCTCTTCATTGGCATTACTCCCAGGTCCTCTCCAAGCTTAAATGGTAGTATCTGTTAGGTGACAATCTATGGTGCAAATAGAAATAGTGTCTTGGGTTTAACACTAAACTGCATCTAATCAAGAGGCTCCAATTCTAGAGCTTTAGGGAATGTAGAGTATCACTTCATTGGCATTACTCCCAGGTCCTCTCCAAGCTTAAATGGTAGTACCTGTTAGGTGACAATCTATGGTGCAAATAGAAATAGTGTCTTGGGTTTAACACTAAACTGCATCTAATCAAGAGGCTCCAATTCTAGAGCTTTAGGGAATGTAGAGTACCTCTTCATTGGCATTACTCCCAGGTCCTCTCCAAGCTTAAATGGTAGTACCTGTTAGGTGACAATCTATGGTGCAAATAGAAATAGTGTCTTGGGTTTAACACTAAACTGCATCTAATCAAGAGGCTCCAATTCTAGAGCTTTAGGGAATGTAGAGTACCTCTTCATTGGCATTACTCCCAGGTCCTCTCCAAGCTTAAATGGTAGTATCTGTTAGGTGACAATCTATGGTGCAAATAGAAATAGTGTCTTGGGTTTAACACTAAACTGCATCTAATCAAGAGGCTCTAATTCTAGAGCTTTAGGGAATGTAGAATACCTTTTCATTGGCATTACTCCCAGGTCCTCTCCAAGCTTAAATGGTAGTATCTGTTAGGTGACAATCTATGGTGCAAATAGAAATAGTGTATTGGGTTTAACACTAAACTGCATCTAATCAAGAGGCTCCAATTCTAGAGCTTCAGGGAATGTAGAGTACCTCTTCATTGGCATTACTCCCAGGTCCTCTCCAAGCTTGAATGGTAGTATCTGTTAGGTGACAATCTATGGTGCAAATAGAAATAGTGTCTTGGGTTTAACACTAAACTGCATCTAATCAAGAGGCTCCAATTCTAGAGCTTTAGGGAATGTAGAGTACCTCTTCATTGGCATTACTCCCAGGTCCTCTCCAAGCTTAAATGGTAGTACCTGTTAGGTGACAATCTATGGTGCAAATAGAAATAGTGTCTTGGGTTTAACACTAAACTGCATCTAATCAAGAGGCTCCAATTCTAGAGCTTTAGGGAATGTAGAGTACCTCTTCATTGGCATTACTCCCAGGTCCTCTCCAAGCTTAAATGGTAGTATCTGTTAGGTGACAATCTATGGTGCAAATAGAAATAGTGTCTTGGGTTTAACACTAAACTGCATCTAATCAAGAGGCTCTAATTCTAGAGCTTTAGGGAATGTAGAGTACCTCTTCATTGGCATTACTCCCAGGTCCTCTCCAAGCTTAAATGGTAGTACCTGTTAGGTGACAATCTATGGTGCGAATAGAAATAGTGTCTTGGGTTGAACACTAAACTGCATCTAATCAAGAGGCTCCAATTCTAGAGCTTTAGGGAATGTAGAGTACCTCTTCATTGGCATTACTCCCAGGTCCTCTCCAAGCTTAAATGGTAGTATCTGTTAGGTGACAATCTATGGTGCAAATAGAAATAGTGTCTTGGGTTTAACACTAAACTGCATCTAATCAAGAGGCTCTAATTCTAGAGCTTTAGGGAATGTAGAGTACCTCTTCATTGGCATTACTCCCAGGTCCTCTCCAAGCTTAAATGGTAGTATCTGTTAGGTGACAATCTATGGTGCGAATAGAAATAGTGTCTTGGGTTTAACACTAAACTGCATCTAATCAAGAGGCTCCAATTCTAGAGCTTCAGGGAATGTAGAGTACCTCTTCATTGGCATTACTCCCAGGTCCTCTCCAAGCTTGAATGGTAGTATCTGTTAGGTGACAATCTATGGTGCAAATAGAAATAGTGTCTTGGGTTTAACACTAAACTGCATCTAATCAAGAGGCTCCAATTCTAGAGCTTTAGGGAATGTAGAGTACCTCTTCATTGGCATTACTCCCAGGTCCTCTCCAAGCTTAAATGGTAGTACCTGTTAGGTGACAATCTATGGTGCAAATAGAAATAGTGTCTTGGGTTTAACACTAAACTGCATCTAATCAAGAGGCTCCAATTCTAGAGCTTTAGGGAATGTAGAGTACCTCTTCATTGGCATTACTCCCAGGTCCTCTCCAAGCTTAAATGGTAGTATCTGTTAGGTGACAATCTATGGTGCAAATAGAAATAGTGTCTTGGGTTTAACACTAAACTGCATCTAATCAAGAGGCTCCAATTCTAGAGCTTTAGGGAATGTAGAGTACCTCTTCATTGGCATTACTCCCAGGTCCTCTCCAAGCTTAAATGGTAGTATCTGTTAGGTGACAATCTATGGTGCAAATAGAAATAGTGTCTTGGGTTTAACACTAAAGTGCATCTAATCAAGAGGCTCCAATTCTAGAGCTTTAGGGAATGTAGAGTACCTCTTCATTGGCATTACTCCCAGGTCCTCTCCAAGCTTAAATGGTAGTACCTGTTAGGTGACAATCTATGGTGCAAATAGAAATAGTGTCTTGGGTTTAACACTAAACTGCATCTAATCAAGAGGCTCCAATTCTAGAGCTTTAGGGAATGTAGAGTACCTCTTCATTGGCATTACTCCCAGGTCCTCTCCAAGCTTAAATGGTAGTACCTGTTAGGTGACAATCTATGGTGCAAATAGAAATAGTGTCTTGGGTTTAACACTAAACTGCATCTAATCAAGAGGCTCCAATTCTAGAGCTTTAGGGAATGTAGAGTACCTCTTCATTGGCATTACTCCCAGGTCCTCTCCAAGCTTAAATGTAGTATCTGTTAGGTGACAATCTATGGTGTAAATAGAAATAGTGTCTTGGGTTTAACACTAAACTGCATCTAATCAAGAGGCTCTAATTCTAGAGCTTTAGGGAATGTAGAGTACCTCTTCATTGGCATTACTCCCAGGTCCTCTCCAAGCTTAAATGGTAGTATCTGTTAGGTGACAATCTATGGTGCAAATAGAAATAGTGTCTTGGGTTTAACACTAAACTGCATCTAATCAAGAGGCTCCAATTCTAGAGCTTTAGGGAATGTAGAGTACCTCTTCATTGGCATTACTCCCAGGTCCTCTCCAAGCTTAAATGGTAGTACCTGTTAGGTGACAATCTATGGTGCAAATAGAAATAGTGTCTTGGGTTTAACACTAAACTGCATCTAATCAAGAGGCTCCAATTCTAGAGCTTTAGGGAATGTAGAGTACCTCTTCATTGGCATTACTCCCAGGTCCTCTCCAAGCTTAAATGGTAGTACCTGTTAGGTGACAATCTATGGTGCAAATAGAAATAGTGTCTTGGGTTTAACACTAAACTGCATCTAATCAAGAGGCTCCAATTCTAGAGCTTTAGGGAATGTAGAGTACCTCTTCATTGGCATTACTCCCAGGTCATCTCCAAGCTTAAATGGTAGTATCTGTTAGGTGACAATCTATGGTGCAAATAGAAATAGTGTCTTGGGTTTAACACTAAACTGCATCTAATCAAGAGGCTCTAATTCTAGAGCTTTAGGGAATGTAGAGTACCTCTTCATTGGCATTACTCCCAGGTCCTCTCCAAGCTTAAATGGTAGTATCTGTTAGGTGACAATCTATGGTGTAAATAGAAATAGTGTCTTGGGTTTAACACTAAACTGCATCTAATCAAGAGGCTCTAATTCTAGAGCTTTAGGGAATGTAGAGTACCTCTTCATTGGCATTACTCCCAGGTCCTCTCCAAGCTTAAATGGTAGTATCTGTTAGGTGACAATCTATGGTGCGAATAGAAATAGTGTCTTGGGTTTAACACTAAACTGCATCTAATCAAGAGGCTCCAATTCTAGAGCTTTAGGGAATGTAGAGTACCTCTTCATTGGCATTACTCCCAGGTCCTCTCCAAGCTTAAATGGTAGTACCTGTTAGGTGACAATCTATGGTGCAAATAGAAATAGTGTCTTGGGTTTAACACTAAACTGCATCTAATCAAGAGGCTCCAATTCTAGAGCTTTAGGGAATGTAGAGTACCTCTTCATTGGCATTACTCCCAGGTCCTCTCCAAGCTTAAATGGTAGTACTTGTTAGGTGACAATCTATGGTGCAAATAGAAATAGTGTCTTGGGTTTAACACTAAACTGCATCTAATCAAGAGGCTCCAATTCTAGAGCTTTAGGGAATGTAGAGTACCTCTTCATTGGCATTACTCCCAGGTCCTCTCCAAGCTTAAATGTAGTATCTGTTAGGTGACAATCTATGGTGTAAATAGAAATAGTGTCTTGGGTTTAACACTAAACTGCATCTAATCAAGAGGCTCTAATTCTAGAGCTTTAGGGAATGTAGAGTACCTCTTCATTGGCATTACTCCCAGGTCCTCTCCAAGCTTAAATGGTAGTATCTGTTAGGTGACAATCTATATTGCAAATAGAAATAGTGTCTTGGGTTTAACACTAAACTGCATCTAATCAAGAGGCTCCAATTCTAGAGCTTTAGGGAATGTAGAGTACCTCTTCATTGGCATTACTCCCAGGTCCTCTCCAAGCTTAAATGGTAGTATCTGTTAGGTGACAATCTATGGTGCAAATAGAAATAGTGTCTTGGGTTTAACACTAAACTGCATCTAATCAAGAGGCTCTAATTCTAGAGCTTTAGGGAATGTAGAGTACCTCTTCATTGGCATTACTCCCAGGTCCTCTCCAAGCTTAAATGGTAGTATCTGTTAGGTGACAATCTATGGTGCAAATAGAAATAGTGTCCTGGGTTTAACACTAAACTGCATCTAATCAAGAGGCTCCAATTCTAGAGCTTTAGGGAATGTAGAGTACCTCTTCATTGGTATTACTCCCAGGTCCTCTCCGAGCTTGAATGGTAGTACCTGTTAGGGTACCATCTATGGTGCAAATGGAACTAGTCTCTTGGGTTTAACACTAAACTGCATCTAATCAAGAGGCTCCAATTCTAGAGCTTTAGGGAATGTAGAGTACCTCTTCATTGGCATTACTCCCAGGTCCTCTCCAAGCTTAAATGTTAGTATCTGTTAGGTGACAATCTATGGTGCAAATAGAAATAGTGTCTTGGGTTTAACACTAAACTGCATCTAATCAAGAGGCTCCAATTCTAGAGCTTTAGGGAATGTAGAGTACCTCTTCATTGGCATTACTCCCAGGTCCTCTCCAAGCTTAAATGGTAGTACCTGTGAGGTTACAATCTATGGTGCGAATAAAAATAGTGTCTTGGGTTTAACACTAAACTTCATCTAATCAAGAGGCTCTAATTCTAGAGCTTTAGGGAATGTAGAGTACCTCTTCATTGGCATTACTCCCAGGTCCTCTCCAAGCTTAAATGGTAGTACCTGTTAGGTGACAATCTATGGTGCAAATAGAAATAGTGTCTTGGGTTTAACACTAAACTGCATCTAATCAAGAGGCTCCAATTCTAGAGCTTTAGGGAATGTAGAGTACCTCTTCATTGGCATTACTCCCAGGTCCTCTCCAAGCTTAAATGGTAGTATCTGTTAGGTGACAATCTATGGTGCGAATAGAAATAGTGTCTTGGGTTTAACACTAAACTGCATCTAATCAAGAGGCTCCAATTCTAGAGCTTTAGGGAATGTAGAGTACCTCTTCATTGGCATTACTCCCAGGTCCTCTCCAAGCTTAAATGGTAGTATCTGTTAGGTGACAATCTATGGTGCGAATAGAAATAGTGTCTTGGGTTTAACACTAAACTGCATCTAATCAAGAGGCTCCAATTCTAGAGCTTTAGGGAATGTAGAGTACCTCTTCATTGGCATTACTCCCAGGTCCTCTCCAAGCTTAAATGGTAGTATCTGTTAGGTGACAATCTATGGTGCAAATAGAAAGAGTGTCTTGGGTTTAACACTAAAGTGCATCTAATCAAGAGGCTCCAATTCTAGAGCTTTAGGGAATGTAGAGTACCTCTTCATTGGCATTACTCCCAGGTCCTCTCCAAGCTTAAATGGTAGTACCTGTTAGGTGACAATCTATGGTGCAAATAGAAATAGTGTCTTGGGTTTAACACTAAACTGCATCTAATCATGAGGCTCCAATTCTAGAGCTTTAGGGAATGTAGAGTACCTCTTCATTGGCATTACTCCCAGGTCCTCTCCAAGCTTAAATGGTAGTACCTGTTAGGTGACAATCTATGGTGCAAATAGAAATAGTGTCTTGGGTTTAACACTAAACTGCATCTAATCAAGAGGCTCCAATTCTAGAGCTTTAGGGAATGTAGAGTACCTCTTCATTGGCATTACTCCCAGGTCCTCTCCAAGCTTAAATGGTAGTATCTGTTAGGTGACAATCTATGGTGCAAATAGAAATAGTGTCTTGGGTTTAACACTAAACTGCATCTAATCAAGAGGCTCCAATTCTAGAGCTTTAGGGAATGTAGAGTACCTCTTCATTGGCATTACTCCCAGGTCCTCTCCAAGCTTAAATGGTAGTATCTGTTAGGTGACAATCTATGGTGCAAATAGAAATAGTGTCTTGGGTTTAACACTAAACTGCATCTAATCAAGAGGCTCCAATTCTAGAGCTTTAGGGAATGTAGAGTACCTCTTCATTGGCATTACTCCCAAGTCCTCTCCAAGCTTAAATGGTAGTATCTGTTAGGTGACAATCTATGGTGCAAATAGAAATAGTGTCTTGGGTTTAACACTAAACTGCATCTAATCAAGAGGCTCCAATTCTAGAGCTTTAGGGAATGTAAAGTACCTCTTCATTGGCATTACTCCCAGGTCCTCTCCAAGCTTAAATGGTAGTATCTGTTAGGTGACAATCTATGGTGCAAATAGAAATAGTGTCTTGGGTTTAACACTAAACTGCATCTAATCAAGAGGCTCTAATTCTAGAGCTTTAGGGAATGTAGAGTACCTCTTCATTGGCATTACTCCCAGGTCCTCTCCAAGCTTAAATGGTAGTACATGTTAGGTGACAATCTATGGTGCAAATAGAAATAGTGTCTTGGGTTTAACACTAAACTGCATCTAATCAAGAGGCTCTAATTCTAGAGCTTTAGGGAATGTAGAGTACCTCTTCATTGGCATTACTCCCAGGTCCTCTCCAAGCTTAAATGGTAGTATCTGTTAGGTGACAATCTATGGTGCAAATAGAAATAGTGTCTTGGGTTTAACACTAAACTGCATCTAATCAAGAGGCTCCAATTCTAGAGCTTCAGGGAATGTAGAGTACCTCTTCATTGGCATTACTCCCAGGTCCTCTCCAAGCTTGAATGGTAGTATCTGTTAGGTGACAATCTATGGTGCAAATAGAAATAGTGTCTTGGGTTTAAAGCTAAACTGCATCTAATCAAGAGGCTCCAATTCTAGAGCTTTAGGGAATGTAGAGTACCTCTTCATTGGCATTACTCCCAGGTCCTCTCCAAGCTTAAATGGTAGTATCTGTTAGGTGACAATCTATGGTGCAAATAGAAATAGTGTCTTGGGTTTAACACTAAACTGCATCTAATCAAGAGGCTCCAATTCTAGAGCTTTAGGGAATGTAGAGTACCTCTTCATTGGCATTACTCCCAGGTCCTCTCCAAGCTTGAATGGTAGTATCTGTTAGGTGACAATCTATGGTGCGAATAGAAATAGTGTCTTGGGTTTAACACTAAACTGCATCTAATCAAGAGGCTCTAATTCTAGAGCTTTAGGGAATGTAGAGTACCTCTTCATTGGCATTACTCCCAGGTCCTCTCCAAGCTTAAATGGTAGTATCTGTTAGGTGACAATCTATGGTGCGAATAGAAATAGTGTCTTGGGTTTAACACTAAACTGCATCTAATCAAGAGGCTCCAATTCTAGAGCTTTAGGGAATGTAGAGTACCTCTTCATTGGCATTACTCCCAGGTCCTCTCCAAGCTTAAATGGTAGTACCTGTTAGGTGACAATCTATGGTGCAAATAGAAATAGTGTCTTGGGTTTAACACTAAACTGCATCTAATCAAGAGGCTCCAATTCTAGAGCTTTAGGGAATGTAGAGTACCTCTTCATTGGCATTACTCCCAGGTCCTCTCCAAGCTTAAATGGTAGTACCTGTTAGGTGACAATCTATGGTGCAATTAGAAATAGTGTCTTGGGTTTAACACTAAACTGCATCTAATCAAGAGGCTCCAATTCTAGAGCTTTAGGGAATGTAGAGTACCTCTTCATTGGCATTACTCCCAGGTCCTCTCCAAGCTTAAATGTAGTATCTGTTAGGTGACAATCTATGGTGTAAATAGAAATAGTGTCTTGGGTGTAACACTAAACTGCATCTAATCAAGAGGCTCTAATTCTAGAGCTTTAGGGAATGTAGAATACCTCTTCATTGGCATTACTCCCAGGTCCTCTCCAAGCTTAAATGGTAGTATCTGTTAGGTGACAATCTATGGTGCAAATAGAAATAGTGTCTTGGGTTTAACACTAAACTGCATCTAATCAAGAGGCTCCAATTCTAGAGCTTTAGGGAATGTAGAGTACCTCTTCATTGGCATTACTCCCAGGTCCTCTCCAAGCTTAAATGGTAGTATCTGTTAGGTGACAATCTATGGTGCAAATAGAAATAGTGTCTTGGGTTTAACACTAAACTGCATCTAATCAAGAGGCTCCAATTCTAGAGCTTTAGGGAATGTAGAGTACCTCTTCATTGGCATTAATCCCAGGTCCTCTCCAAGCTTAAATGGTAGTATCTGTTAGGTGACAATCTATGGTGCAAATAGAAAGAGTGTCTTGGGTTTAACACTAAAGTGCATCTAATCAAGAGGCTCCAATTCTAGAGCTTTAGGGAATGTAGAGTACCTCTTCATTGGCATTACTCCCAGGTCCTCTCCAAGCTTAAATGGTAGTACCTGTTAGGTGACAATCTATGGTGCAAATAGAAATAGTGTCTTGGGTTTAACACTAAACTGCATCTAATCATGAGGCTCCAATTCTAGAGCTTTAGGGAATGTAGAGTACCTCTTCATTGGCATTACTCCCAGGTCCTCTCCAAGCTTAAATGGTAGTACCTGTTAGGTGACAATCTATGGTGCAAATAGAAATAGTGTCTTGGGTTTAACACTAAACTGCATCTAATCAAGAGGCTCCAATTCTAGAGCTTTAGGGAATGTAGAGTACCTCTTCATTGGCATTACTCCCAGGTCCTCTCCAAGCTTAAATGGTAGTATCTGTTAGGTGACAATCTATGGTGCGAATAGAAATAGTGTCTTGGGTTGAACACTAAACTGCATCTAATCAAGAGGCTCCAATTCTAGAGCTTTAGGGAATGTAGAGTACCTCTTCATTGGCATTACTCCCAGGTCCTCTCCAAGCTTAAATGGTAGTATCTGTTAGGTGACAATCTATGGTGCAAATAGAAATAGTGTCTTGGGTTTAACACTAAACTGCATCTAATCAAGAGGCTCTAATTCTAGAGCTTTAGGGAATGTAGAGTACCTCTTCATTGGCATTACTCCCAGGTCCTCTCCAAGCTTAAATGGTAGTACCTGTTAGGTGACAATCTATGGTGCAAATAGAAATAGTGTCTTGGGTTTAACACTAAACTGCATCTAATCAAGAGGCTCTAATTCTAGAGCTTTAGGGAATGTAGAGTACCTCTTCATTGGCATTACTCCCAGGTCCTCTCCAAGCTTAAATGGTAGTATCTGTTAGGTGACAATCTATGGTGCAAATAGAAATAGTGTCTTGGGTTTAACACTAAAGTGCATCTAATCAAGAGGCTCCAATTCTAGAGCTTTAGGGAATGTAGAGTACCTCTTCATTGGCATTACTCCCAGGTCCTCTCCAAGCTTAAATGGTAGTACCTGTTAGGTGACAATCTATGGTGCAAATAGAAATAGTGTCTTGGGTTTAACACTAAACTGCATCTAATCATGAGGCTCCAATTCTAGAGCTTTAGGGAATGTAGAGTACCTCTTCATTGGCATTACTCCCAGGTCCTCTCCAAGCTTAAATGGTAGTACCTGTTAGGTGACAATCTATGGTGCAAATAGAAATAGTGTCTTGGGTTTAACACTAAACTGCATCTAATCAAGAGGCTCCAATTCTAGAGCTTTAGGGAATGTAGAGTACCTCTTCATTGGCATTACTCCCAGGTCCTCTCCAAGCTTAAATGGTAGTATCTGTTAGGTGACAATCTATGGTGCGAATAGAAATAGTGTCGTGGGTTGAACACTAAACTGCATCTAATCAAGAGGCTCCAATTCTAGAGCTTTAGGGAATGTAGAGTACCTCTTCATTGGCATTACTCCCAGGTCCTCTCCAAGCTTAAATGGTAGTATCTGTTAGGTGACAATCTATGGTGCAAATAGAAATAGTGTCTTGGGTTTAACACTAAACTGCATCTAATCAAGAGGCTCTAATTCTAGAGCTTTAGGGAATGTAGAGTACCTCTTCATTGGCATTACTCCCAGGTCCTCTCCAAGCTTAAATGGTAGTACCTGTTAGGTGACAATCTATGGTGCAAATAGAAATAGTGTCTTGGGTTTAACACTAAACTGCATCTAATCAAGAGGCTCTAATTCTAGAGCTTTAGGGAATGTAGAGTACCTCTTCATTGGCATTACTCCCAGGTCCTCTCCAAGCTTAAATGGTAGTATCTGTTAGGTGACAATCTATGGTGCAAATAGAAATAGTGTCTTGGGTTTAACACTAAACTGCATCTAATCAAGAGGCTCCAATTCTAGAGCTTCAGGGAATGTAGAGTACCTCTTCATTGGCATTACTCCCAGGTCCTCTCCAAGCTTGAATGGTAGTATCTGTTAGGTGACAATCTATGGTGCAAATAGAAATAGTGTCTTGGGTTTAAAACTAAACTGCATCTAATCAAGAGGCTCCAATTCTAGAGCTTTAGGGAATGTAGAGTACCTCTTCATTGGCATTACTCCCAGGTCCTCTCCAAGCTTAAATGGTAGTATCTGTTAGGTGACAATCTATGGTGCAAATAGAAATAGTGTCTTGGGTTTAACACTAAACTGCATCTAATCAAGAGGCTCTAATTCTAGAGCTTTAGGGAATGTAGAGTACCTCTTCATTGGCATTACTCCCAGGTCCTCTCCAAGCTTAAATGGTAGTATCTGTTAGGTGACAATCTATGGTGCAAATAGAAATAGTGTCTTGGGTTTAACACTAAACTGTATCTAATCAAGAGGCTCCAATTCTAGAGCTTTAGGGAATGTAGAGTACCACTTCATTGGCATTACTCCCAGGTCCTCTCCAAGCTTGAATGGTAGTATCTGTTAGGTGACAATCTATGGTGCAAATAGAAATAGTGTCTTGGGTTTAACACTAAACTGCATCTAATCAAGAGGCTCCAATTCTAGAGCTTTAGGGAATGTAGAGTACCTCTTCATTGGCATTACTCCCAGGTCCTCTCCAAGCTTAAATGGTAGTACCTGTTAGGTGACAATCTATGGTGAAATTAGAAATAGTGTCTTGGGTTTAACACTAAACTGCATCTAATCAAGAGGCTCCAATTCTAGAGCTTTAGGGAATGTAGAGTACCTCTTCATTGGCATTACTCCCAGGTCCTCTCCAAGCTTAAATGGTAGTATCTGTTAGGTGACAATCTATGGTGCAAATAGAAATAGTGTCTTGGGTTTAACACTAAACTGCATCTAATCAAGAGGCTCCAATTCTAGAGCTTCAGGGAATGTAGAGTACCTCTTCATTGGCATTACTCCCAGGTCCTCTCCAAGCTTGAATGGTAGTATCTGTTAGGTGACAATCTATGGTGCAAATAGAAATAGTGTCTTGGGTTTAAAACTAAACTGCATCTAATCAAGAGGCTCCAATTCTAGAGCTTTAGGGAATGTAGAGTACCTCTTCATTGGCATTACTCCCAGGTCCTCTCCAAGCTTAAATGGTAGTACCTGTTAGGTGACAATCTATGGTGCGAATAGAAATAGTGTCTTGGGTTTAACACTAAACTGCATCTAATCAAGAGGCTCCAATTCTAGAGCTTTAGGGAATGTAGAATACCTCTTCATTGGCATTACTCCCAGGTCCTCTCCAAGCTTAAATGGTAGTATCTGTTAGGTGACAATCTATGGTGCGAATAGAAATAGCGTCTTGGGTTTAACACTAAACTGCATCTAATCAAGAGGCTCCAATTCTAGAGCTTTAGGGAATGTAGAGTACCTCTTCATTGGCATTACTCCCAGGTCCTCTCCAAGCTTAAATGGTAGTATCTGTTAGGTGACAATCTATGGTGCAAATAGAAATAGTGTCTTGGGTTTAACACTAAACTGCATCTAATCAAGAGGCTCCAATTCTAGAGCTTTAGGGAATGTAGAGTACCTCTTCATTGGCATTACTCCCAGGTCCTCTCCAAGCTTAAATGGTAGTACCTGTTAGGTGACAATCTATGGTGCAAATAGAAATAGTGTCTTGGGTTTAACACTAAACTGCATCTAATCAAGAGGCTCCAATTCTAGAGCTCTAGGGAATGTAGAGTACCTCTTCATTGGCATTACTCCCAGGTCCTCTCCAAGCTTAAATGGTAGTACCTGTTAGGTGACAATCTATGGTGCAAATAGAAATAGTGTCTTGGGTTTAACACTAAACTGCATCTAATCAAGAGGCTCCAATTCTAGAGCTTTAGTGAATGTAGAGTACCTCTTCATTGGCATTACTCCCAGGTCCTCTCCAAGCTTAAATGGTAGTACCTGTTAGGTGACAATCTATGGTGCGAATAGAAATAGTGTCTTGGGTTTAACACTAAACTGCATCTAATCAAGAGGCTCCAATTCTAGAGCTTTAGGGAATGTAGAGTACCTCTTCATTGGCATTACTCCCAGGTCCTCTCCAAGCTTAAATGGTAGTACCTGTTAGGTGACAATCTATGGTGCAAATAGAAATAGTGTCTTGGGTTTAACACTAAACTGCATCTAATCAAGAGGCTCCAATTCTAGAGCTTTAGGGAATGTAGAGTACCTCTTCATTGGCATTACTCCCAGGTCCTCTCCAAGCTTAAATGGTAGTACCTGTTAGGTGACAATCTATGGTGCAAATAGAAATAGTGTCTTGGGTTTAACACTAAACTGCATCTAATCAAGAGGCTCCAATTCTAGAGCTTTAGGGAATGTAGAGTACCTCTTCATTGGCATTACTCCCAGGTCCTCTCCAAGCTTAAATGGTAGTACCTGTTAGGTGACAATCTATGGTGAAATTAGAAATAGTGTCTTGGGTTTAACACTAAACTGCATCTAATCAAGAGGCTCCAATTCTAGAGCTTTAGGGAATGTAGAGTACCTCTTCATTGGCATTACTCCCAGGTCCTCTCCAAGCTTAAATGGTAGTATCTGTTAGGTGACAATCTATGGTGCAAATAGAAATAGTGTCTTGGGTTTAACACTAAACTGCATCTAATCAAGAGGCTCTAATTCTAGAGCTTTAGGGAATGTAGAGTACCTCTTCATTGGCATTACTCCCAGGTCCTCTCCAAGCTTAAATGGTAGTACCTGTTAGGTGACAATCTATGGTGCGAATAGAAATAGTGTCTTGGGTTTAACACTAAACTGCATCTAATCAAGAGGCTCCAATTCTAGAGCTTTAGGGAATGTAGAATACCTCTTCATTGGCATTACTCCCAGGTCCTCTCCAAGCTTAAATGGTAGTATCTGTTAGGTGACAATCTATGGTGCGAATAGAAATAGCGTCTTGGGTTTAACACTAAACTGCATCTAATCAAGAGGCTCCAATTCTAGAGCTTTAGGGAATGTAGAGTACCTCTTCATTGGCATTACTCCCAGGTCCTCTCCAAGCTTAAATGGTAGTATCTGTTAGGTGACAATCTATGGTGCAAATAGAAATAGTGTCTTGGGTTTAACACTAAACTGTATCTAATCAAGAGGCTCCAATTCTAGAGCTTTAGGGAATGTAGAGTACCTCTTCATTGGCATTACTCCCAGGTCCTCTCCAAGCTTAAATGGTAGTACCTGTTAGGTGACAATCTATGGTGCAAATAGAAATAGTGTCTTGGGTTTAACACTAAACTGCATCTAATCAAGAGGCTCCAATTCTAGAGCTCTAGGGAATGTAGAGTACCTCTTCATTGGCATTACTCCCAGGTCCTCTCCAAGCTTAAATGGTAGTACCTGTTAGGTGACAATCTATGGTGCGAATAGAAATAGTGTCTTGGGTTTAACACTAAACTGCATCTAATCAAGAGGCTCCAATTCTAGAGCTTTAGGGAATGTAGAGTACCTCTTCATTGGCATTACTCCCAGGTCCTCTCCAAGCTTAAATGGTAGTACCTGTTAGGTGACAATCTATGGTGCAAATAGAAATAGTGTCTTGGGTTTAACACTAAACTGCATCTAATCAAGAGGCTCCAATTCTAGAGCTTTAGGGAATGTAGAGTACCTCTTCATTGGCATTACTCCCAGGTCCTCTCCAAGCTTAAATGGTAGTACCTGTTAGGTGACAATCTATGGTGCAAATAGAAATAGTGTCTTGGGTTTAACACTAAACTGCATCTAATCAAGAGGCTCCAATTCTAGAGCTTTAGGGAATGTAGAGTACCACTTCATTGGCATTACTCCCAGGTCCTCTCCAAGCTTGAATGGTAGTATCTGTTAGGTGACAATCTATGGTGCGAATAGAAATAGTGTCTTGGGTTTAACACTAAACTGCATCTAATCAAGAGGCTCCAATTCTAGAGCTTTAGGGAATGTAGAGTACCTCTTCATTGGCATTACTCCCAGGTCCTCTCCAAGCTTAAATGGTAGTATCTGTTAGGTGACAATCTATGGTGCAAATAGAAATAGTGTCTTGGGTTTAACACTAAACTGCATCTAATCAAGAGGCTCCAATTCTAGAGCTTTAGGGAATGTAGAGTACCTCTTCATTGGCATTACTCCCAGGTCCTCTCCAAGCTTAAATGGTAGTACCTGTTAGGTGACAATCTATGGTGCAAATAGAAATAGTGTCTTGGGTTTAACACTAAACTGCATCTAATCAAGAGGCTCCAATTCTAGAGCTTTAGGGAATGTAGAGTACCTCTTCATTGGCATTACTCCCAGGTCCTCTCCAAGCTTGAATGGTAGTATCTGTTAGGTGACAATCTATGGTGCGAATAGAAATAGTGTCTTGGGTTTAACACTAAACTGCATCTAATCAAGAGACTCCAATTCTAGAGCTTTAGGGAATGTAGAGTACCTCTTCATTGGCATTACTCCCAGGTCCTCTCCAAGCTTAAATGGTAGTATCTGTTAGGTGACAATCTATGGTGCAAATAGAAATAGTGTCTTGGGTTTAACACTAAACTGCATCTAATCAAGAGGCTCCAATTCTAGAGCTTTAGGGAATGTAGATTACCTCTTCATTGGCATTACTCCCAGGTCCTCTCCAAGCTTAAATGGTAGTACCTGTTAGGTGACAATCTATGGTGCAAATAGAAATAGTGTCTTGGGTTTAACACTAAACTGCATCTAATCAAGAGGCTCCAATTCTAGAGCTTTAGGGAATGTAGAGTACCTCTTCATTGGCATTACTCCCAGGTCCTCTCCAAGCTTAAATGGTAGTATCTGTTAGGTGACAATCTATGGTGTAAATAGAAATAGTGTCTTGGGTTTAACACTAAACTGCATCTAATCAAGAGGCTCCAATTCTAGAGCTTTAGGGAATGTAGAGTACCTCTTCATTGGCATTACTCCCAGGTCCTCTCCAAGCTTAAATGGTAGTACCTGTTAGGTGACAATCTATGGTGCAAATAGAAATAGTGTCTTGGGTTTAACACTAAACTGCATCTAATCAAGAGGCTCCAATTCTAGAGCTTTAGGGAATGTAGAGTACCTCTTCATTGGCATTACTCCCAGGTCCTCTCCAAGCTTAAATGGTAGTACCTGTTAGGTGACAATCTATGGTGCAAATAGAAATAGTGTCTTGGGCTTAACACTAAACTGCATCTAATCAAGAGGCTCCAATTCTAGAGCTTTAGGGAATGTAGAGTACCTCTTCATTGGCATTACTCCCAGGTCCTCTCCAAGCTTAAATGGTAGTATCTGTTAGGTGACAATCTATGGTTCAAATAGAAATAGTGTCTTGGGTTTAACACTAAACTGCATCTAATCAAGAGGCTCTAATTCTAGAGCTTTAGGGAATGTAGAGTACCTCTTCATTGGCATTACTCCCAGGTCCTCTCCAAGCTTAAATGGTAGTATCTGTTAGGTGACAATCTATGGTGCAAATAGAAATAGTGTCTTGGGTTTAACACTAAACTGCATCTAATCAAGAGGCTCCAATTCTAGAGCTTTAGGGAATGTAGAGTACCTCTTCATTGGCATTACTCCCAGGTCCTCTCCAAGCTTAAATGGTAGTATCTGTTAGGTGACAATCTATGGTGCAAATAGAAATAGTGTCTTGGGTTTAACACTAAACTGTATCTAATCAAGAAGCTCCAATTCTAGAGCTTTAGGGAATGTAGAGTACCTCTTCATTGGCATTACTCCCAGGTCCTCTCCAAGCTTAAATGGTAGTATCTGTTAGGTGACAATCTATGGTGCAAATAGAAATAGTGTCTTGGGTTTAACACTAAACTGTATCTAATCAAGAGGCTCCAATTCTAGGGCTTTAGGGAATGTAGAGTACCTCTTCATTGGCATTACTCCCAGGTCCTCTCCAAGCTTAAATGGTAGTATCTGTTAGGTGACAATCTATGGTGCAAATAGAAATAGTGTCTTGGGTTTAACACTAAACTGCATCTAATCAAGAGGCTCCAATTCTAGAGCTTTAGGGAATGTAGAGTACCTCTTCATTGGCATTACTCCCAGGTCCTCTCCAAGCTTAAATGATAGTATCTGTTAGGTGACAATCTATGGTGCAAATAGAAATAGTGTCTTGGGCTTAACACTAAACTGCATCTAATCAAGAGGCTCCAATTCTAGAGCTTTAGGGAATGTAGAGTACCTCTTCATTGGCATTACTCCCAGGTCCTCTCCAAGCTTAAATGGTAGTATCTGTTAGGTGACAATCTATGGTGCAAATAGAAATAGTGTCTTGGGTTTAACACTAAACTGCATCTAATCAAGAGGCTCTAATTCTAGAGCTTTAGGGAATGTAGAGTACCACTTCATTGGCATTACTCCCAGGTCCTCTCCAAGCTTAAATGGTAGTATCTGTTAGGTGACAATCTATGGTGCAAATAGAAATAGTGTCTTGGGTTTAACACTAAACTGCATCTAATCAAGAGGCTCCAATTCTAGAGCTTTAGGGAATGTAGAGTACCTCTTCATTGGCCTTACTCCCAGGTCCTCTCCAAGCTTAAATGGTAGTATCTGTTAGGTGACAATCTATGGTGCAAATAGAAATAGTGTCTTGGGTTTAACACTAAACTGTATCTAATCAAGAAGCTCCAATTCTAGAGCTTTAGGGAATGTAGAGTACCTCTTCATTGGCATTACTCCCAGGTCCTCTCCAAGCTTAAATGGTAGTATCTGTTAGGTGACAATCTATGGTGCAAATAGAAATAGTGTCTTGGGTTTAACACTAAACTGTATCTAATCAAGAGGCTCCAATTCTAGGGCTTTAGGGAATGTAGAGTACCTCTTCATTGGCATTACTCCCAGGTCCTCTCCAAGCTTAAATGGTAGTATCTGTTAGGTGACAATCTATGGTGCAAATAGAAATAGTGTCTTGGGTTTAACACTAAACTGCATCTAATCAAGAGGCTCCAATTCTAGAGCTTTAGGGAATGTAGAGTACCTCTTCATTGGCATTACTCCCAGGTCCTCTCCAAGCTTAAATGATAGTATCTGTTAGGTGACAATCTATGGTGCAAATAGAAATAGTGTCTTGGGTTTAACACTAAACTGTATCTAATCAAGAGGCTCCAATTCTAGGGCTTTAGGGAATGTAGAGTACCACTTCATTGGCATTACTCCCAGGTCCTCTCCAAGCTTAAATGGTAGTATCTGTTAGGTGACAATCTATGGTGCAAATAGAAATAGTGTCTTGGGTTTAACACTAAACTGCATCTAATCAAGAGGCTCCAATTCTAGAGCTTTAGGGAATGTAGAGTACCTCTTCATTGGCATTACTCCCAGGTCCTCTCCAAGCTTAAATGGTAGTATCTGTTAGGTGACAATCTATGGTGCGAATAGAAATAGTGTCTTGGGTTTAACACTAAACTGCATCTAATCAAGAGGCTCCAATTCTAGAGCTTTAGGGAATGTAGAGTACCTCTTCATTGGCATTACTCCCAGGTCCTCTCCAAGCTTAAATGGTAGTACCTGTTAGGTGACAATCTATGGTGCGAATAGAAATAGTGTCTTGGGTTTAACACTAAACTGCATCTAATCAAGAGGCTCTAATTCTAGAGCTTTAGGGAATGTAGAGTACCTCTTCATTGGCATTACTCCCAGGTCCTCTCCAAGCTTAAATGGTAGTACCTGTTAGGTGACAATATATGGTGCAAATAGAAATAGTGTCTTGGGTTTAACACTAAACTGCATCTAATCAAGAGGCTCCAATTCTAGAGCTTTAGGGAATGTAGAGTACCACTTCATTGGCATTACTCCCAGGTCCTCTCCAAGCTTAAATGGTAGTATCTGTTAGGTGACAATCTATGGTGCAAATAGAAATAGTGTCTTGGGTTTAACACTAAACTGCATCTAATCAAGAGGCCCTAATTCTAGAGCTTTAGGGAATGTAGAGTACCTCTTCATTGGCATTACTCCCAGGTCCTCTCCAAGCTTAAATGGTAGTATCTGTTAGGTGACAATCTATGGTGCAAATAGAAATAGTGTCTTGGGTTTAACACTAAACTGCATCTAATCAAGAGGCTCCAATTCTAGAGCTTTAGGGAATGTAGAGTACCACTTCATTGGCATTACTCCCAGGTTCTCTCCAAGCTTAAATGGTAGTATCTGTTAGGTGACAATCTATGGTGCAAATAGAAATAGTGTCTTGGGTTTAACACTAAACTGCATCTAATCAAGAGGCTCCAATTCTAGAGCTTTAGGGAATGTAGAGTACCTCTTCATTGGCATTACTCCCAGGTCCTCTCCAAGCTTAAATGTTAGTATCTGTTAGGTGACAATCTATGGTGCGAATAGAAATAGTGTCTTGGGTTTAACACTAAACTGCTTCTAATCAAGAGGCTCCAATTCTAGAGCTTTAGGGAATGTAGACTACCTCTTCATTGGCATTACTCCCAGGTCCTCTCCAAGCTTAAATGGTAGTATCTGTTAGGTGACAATCTATGGTGCAAATAGAAATAGTGTCTTGGGTTTAACACTAAACTGCATCTAATCAAGAGGCTCTAATTCTAGAGCTTTAGGGAATGTAGAGTACCTCTTCATTGGCATTACTCCCAGGTCCTCTCCAAGCTTAAATGGTAGTACCTGTTAGGTGACAATCTATGGTGCGAATAGAAATAGTGTCTTGGGTTTAACACTAAACTGCATCTAATCAAGAGGCTCTAATTCTAGAGCTTTAGGGAATGTAGAGTACCTCTTCATTGGCATTACTCCCAGGTCCTCTCCAAGCTTAAATGGTAGTACCTGTTAGGTGACAATCTATGGTGCAAATAGAAATAGTGTCTTGGGTTTAACACTAAACTGCATCTAATCAAGAGGCTCCAATTCTAGAGCTTTAGGGAATGTAGAGTACCTCTTCATTGGCATTACTCCCAGGTCCTCTCCAAGCTTAAATGGTAGTATCTGTTAGGTGACAATCTATGGTGCAAATAGAAATAGTGTCTTGGGTTTAACACTAAACTGCATCTAATCAAGAGGCTCCAATTCTAGAGCTTTAGGGAATGTAGAGTACCTCTTCATTGGCATTCCTCCCAGGTCCTCTCCCAGCTTAAATGGTAGTATCTGTTAGGTGACAATCTATGGTGCAAATAGAAATAGTGTCTTGGGTTTAACACTAAACTGCATCTAATCAAGAGGCTCCAATTCTAGAGCTTTAGGGAATGTAGAGTACCTCTTCATTGGCATTACTCCCAGGTCCTCTCCAAGCTTAAATGGTAGTATCTGTTAGGTGACAATCTATGGTGCAAATAGAAATAGTGTCTTGGGTTTAACACTAAACTGCATCTAATCAAGAGGCTCCAATTCTAGAGCTTTAGGGAATGTAGAGTACCACTTCATTGGCATTACTCCCAGGTTCTCTCCAAGCTTAAATGGTAGTATCTGTTAGGTGACAATCTATGGTGCAAATAGAAATAGTGTCTTGGGTTTAACACTAAACTGCATCTAATCAAGAGGCTCCAATTCTAGAGCTTTAGGGAATGTAGAGTACCTCTTCATTGGCATTACTCCCAGGTCCTCTCCAAGCTTAAATGTTAGTATCTGTTAGGTGACAATCTATGGTGCGAATAGAAATAGTGTCTTGGGTTTAACACTAAACTGCTTCTAATCAAGAGGCTCCAATTCTAGAGCTTTAGGGAATGTAGACTACCTCTTCATTGGCATTACTCCCAGGTCCTCTCCAAGCTTAAATGGTAGTATCTGTTAGGTGACAATCTATGGTGCAAATAGAAATAGTGTCTTGGGTTTAACACTAAACTGCATCTAATCAAGAGGCTCTAATTCTAGAGCTTTAGGGAATGTAGAGTACCTCTTCATTGGCATTACTCCCAGGTCCTCTCCAAGCTTAAATGGTAGTACCTGTTAGGTGACAATGTATGGTGCGAATAGAAATAGTGTCTTGGGTTTAACACTAAACTGCATCTAATCAAGAGGCTCTAATTCTAGAGCTTTAGGGAATGTAGAGTACCTCTTCATTGGCATTACTCCCAGGTCCTCTCCAAGCTTAAATGGTAGTACCTGTTAGGTGACAATCTATGGTGCAAATAGAAATAGTGTCTTGGGTTTAACACTAAACTGCATCTAATCAAGAGGCTCCAATTCTAGAGCTTTAGGGAATGTAGAGTACCTCTTCATTGGCATTACTCCCAGGTCCTCTCCAAGCTTAAATGGTAGTATCTGTTAGGTGACAATCTATGGTGCAAATAGAAATAGTGTCTTGGGTTTAACACTAAACTGCATCTAATCAAGAGGCTCCAATTCTAGAGCTTTAGGGAATGTAGAGTACCTCTTCATTGGCATTCCTCCCAGGTCCTCTCCCAGCTTAAATGGTAGTATCTGTTAGGTGACAATCTATGGTGCAAATAGAAATAGTGTCTTGGGTTTAACACTAAACTGCATCTAATCAAGAGGCTCCAATTCTAGAGCTTTAGGGAATGTAGAGTACCTCTTCATTGGCATTACTCCCAGGTCCTCTCCAAGCTTAAATGGTAGTATCTGTTAGGTGACAATCTATGGTGCAAATAGAAATAGTGTCTTGGGTTTAACACTAAACTGCATCTAATCAAGAGGCTCCAATTCTAGAGCTTTAGGGAATGTAGAGTACCTCTTCATTGGCATTACTCCCAGGTCCTCTCCAAGCTTAAATGGTAGTACCTGTTAGGTGACAATCTATGGTGCAAATAGAAATAGTGTCTTGGGTTTAACACTAAACTGCATCTAATCAAGAGGCTCCAATTCTAGAGCTTTAGGGAATGTAGAGTACCTCTTCATTGGCATTACTCCCAGGTCCTCTCCAAGCTTAAATGGTAGTACCTGTTAGGTGACAATCTATGGTGCAAATAGAAATAGTGTCTTGGGTTTAACACTAAACTGCATCTAATCAAGAGGCTCCAATTCTAGAGCTTTAGGGAATGTAGAGTACCTCTTCATTGGCATTACTCCCAGGTCCTCTCCAAGCTTAAATGGTAGTACCTGTTAGGTGACAATCTATGGTGCAAATAGAAATAGTGTCTTGGGTTTAACACTAAACTGCATCTAATCAAGAGGCTCCAATTCTAGAGCTTTAGGGAATGTAGAGTACCTCTTCATTGGCATTACTCCTAGGTCCTCTCCAAACTTAAATGGTAGTATCTGTTAGGTGACAATCTATGGTGCAAATAGAAATAGTGTCTTGGGTTTAACACTAAACTGCATCTAATCAAGAGGCTCTAATTCTAGAGCTTTAGGGAATGTAGAGTACCTCTTCATTGGCATTACTCCCAGGTCCTCTCCAAGCTTAAATGGTAGTATCTGTTAGGTGACAATCTATGTTGCAAATAGAAATAGTGTCTTGGGTTTAACACTAAACTGCATCTAATCAAGAGGCTCCAATTCTAGAGCTTTAGGGAATGTAGAGTACCTCTTCATTGGCATTACTCCCAGGTCCTCTCCAAGCTTGAATGGTAGTATCTGTTAGGTGACAATCTATGGTGCAAATAGAAATAGTGTCTTGGGTTTAACACTAAACTGCATCTAATCAAGAGGCTCCAATTCTAGAGCTTTAGGGAATGTAGAGTACCTCTTCATTGGCATTACTCCCAGGTCCTCTCCAAGCTTAAATGGTAGTACCTGTGAGGGTACAATCTATGGTGCGAATAGAAATAGTGTCTTGGGTTTAACTCTAAAGTGCATCTGATGGTAGAGCTCCAAATCTAGAGCTTTAAGAAATATACTGAACCTCTTCGTTGGCAATACTCCCAGGTCAATTACACCCTGGAGTGGTAGTTTATGTCTGTGTACCATCTATGGGTGATATAAATAGTGTCCTGTGTTCAACACTAATCTGCATCTGATGGTGAGGCTCTAATTGTAGAGATTTTGTGAATGTAGAGTACCTCTTCAGTGGCATTATCTCAAAGTCCACTCAGACCCAGTGAGTTACTATTTAGGAGGGTCCTATCAGTGCTTCAAAATATATTATGCAACCATTTATTTACTTGAAAACTTTTAGCTGTGACCCAACAAATGGTTAATCTTAAATTGAATTATTATATGAGATAGAAATAGCTCAATCCTGTGCAAATGAATGAATGATATTTTATAAAATTATTTGTGTTAGATAACAATACTTGAAACCTTTTAATGACCTTGATATGAAATTTAACAGCATCCATAAATGAGACTACATTCGTGTTATTTAGGAATGTCATGTACTATGTCTTTCCCATGACTTCCAGGTTGACTTTGACTCAGAATGGTAGTACCTGTGTATAAACTAATGAGCTTTGACTCATTAAAAATCTTGCAATTCAACTTTTCATTTAAAAAGCACACACACAGGCATACATACATACATATATATATATATATATATATATATATATATATATATATATATATATATATACATATATATATATATAAACAGGACTTTTACTGAGTACCACACCAGAGTTGATATGCCATTTATTATCTTTCATAATATTATTGAGGAATTTTTGGAATTAGACACAGGAAGCCTCATCAAATATCAAATAGTATTGTGTGAGGAATATATACATATATTTCAGTCTACTTGTATTATCAGTACCACTTCAATGGCATAACTCCCAGGTTAACTTAGTCCTGGAGTAGTAGAACTTGTTAGGGTACTATCTCTAAGTCAAATAAAACTAGTTCTACTTGGTCTATTGAGGATACCCTAACAGATACTACCACTTCATGTTAAAGTGGGACTGGGAATAATGCCAATACAGAAGTACACCCAATGATGCAGTTTAGTATTAAATCAAGGACACTAGTTCCATAGCTTTTGTGAATATAGATGACCTCTTCATTGGCATTACTCTAACCTGAAATGGTCATAATTGTTAGGGTACCATGTATGGGTCAAATAAAACTTGTGGCCTGGGTTTGACACTAAACAGCATATCATAGTGAGGCTCCAATTTGAGAGCTTTTGGGATTGTACAGTACCTCTTTATTATCATTACTCCCAGGAGCACTTTGAGCGGGAGTGTTATTATCTGTTCAGGTACCAAGTCTGAGTCAAATAGGACTCGTGTCCTGGGTTTGACACTAAATTACATCTGATTGTGACATTTTAATTCAAAAGTTTTTTAGAATGTAGAGTACTTCTTCATTGGCATTACTACCAGGTCCACTATGACCTGCATTGTTAGTAACTGTGACATGAATCCATCATTGTTCATCTCCAACTTGGGTTAATAGGTGGGCAGATTGAAATCTTTAGCCTTGATATGGCAATCAATCTAAGAGAAGGAAAACATTAAATAAAAATCTGTCTCTCTGTCTCTGTTTCTTCAGGCAATTTCCAGGAATCATATTATGAAGAACTCAGTGATTCTGAAAATATTTACCACAACCATGAAGTGCTAACAACAGACTAACTTTTATTTAATGTTCAGCAAAACAAAATGGAGTAAGAGCCTTTTTCAAGTCAATTTTCAGTAGATAATCAACTTAATGAAATAATATATAAACAAAGAAATGATTCTGCTCAAATTGTATAAAATCCTCTCATGGTTATCTTCGAACAGTTGCTGCTTTTTAAAATCGACAAACATCGTATTAATATAAAAATGGAAGTTAAATCTTTTAAATTTTAAACAGTTAAGTTATCATGAAAATGTAAATATATTTCGAAAGATATTATTATGTACATATGATTTTTTTCTGGAATAAATCCAAATTTCTTCTCGAATCAAAGTTTCATGGGACATAACTTTGTAACAACAGAGTGGTCTCCCTTTAAATAAAACGCCGAAATTTTTCTTGTTTTTAACTTTTCTCATATTTGTTTTTTTGACTTTTCTTTTTTTCAGTCCCCAAAAATATTTTTTGCAGGACATTTAAGCAAATGAATTTTTATACTTTAGCAGAATTGAATGGTGAGGAGTTGACAATAAAAGTATTGAGACAATTCTTTTCATAATATTTTTTAAACTCATAAGTGATGTACTCCTGTCAACTCCTTCACATGAAGGAGCAAAGGCAAGACAACCAGCTAGAACCTACATACAACAGATCGGTGCTGATATGGGATGTAGCCCTGAAGACCTGGAAGAAGCTATGAATGATAGAGATGGGTAGCGAGAGAGGGTCAGGGATATCCGTACTGATTGCGCGATATGATGATGATGATGATTGTTTTGCAAACAGAAGACCTTTGTTTAAGTCTATTGTTGGGGTCATCTTGTGTTTGTCAGCATGTATGCTTCCAAGTCCGTATTGGAAGGAGAGCGGGCAAACGAAAATTCTTTAAGTGAAACAAAAAGTCAACCAAAATAAACAAAACAATAAAAGCAATAAACAAAAGTTTGAGTGCAAGGAAATTTTCTTTCTTTTATTATTATTATTGTTCAATTCATAAAGAAGTGATCGGCCTATTAAAACTAGATATGTATCAATCATGTGTTCCTAATGTCTGCTTCTATGCTACAACCTAATTTTTCTTCCTAAATCTTTTATCCAGCATCCTTTTCAAAATCTCCAAAGGAAGTCAGTAGGTTTGTAGAGATATAAATGTTCCCTTCTTACACCAGATAATGGTCAGAAGCTCTAGAATTGGCAGCCCAGCATCTGCACATCTCCTGAAAGGATATTACGATAATCAAACACTGCTGAAAATCACTCCTCTTTCATAACAACAAACCGTAAAAGAACCTAACCAGCTATTTGATGTAACCCTGGGTAACTTTGACGGTTTGAAGGTGCTCAAACTGGTTGGTACCCTGATACTTTCTCAATTATCCAATATAATCAAAAATACTGTTATAGGATGTGTTGTATAGCCATGACCACTATACATACACATATGCATGCAGAATCATAACAACGACACAATGAAGACAAGCGACACATTTCTTTTATAAAAATATACCTCTCACTTTATTTGAAAGGGTTCAAAAGGGTTACTAAAGGTTTTATTGTGAGAGGGAGTTGGAGACAGAACAGAACTGCAACATAATGACCCCACTCCTCTGGCCATAAGTGTTTCTTTCCTGTTCTCCTTGGCTGCTCAACCGGGGGTCTAGGGGCCAAGCCTCCCTTGGACTTAATCCTCATTCCAGCATCTTCTCTCCAACTGATTGAACTTCCTGTGCACCAAGTTATATAATAGTTCGACACCTACCTTCTTCTTGTGGGCATCACAAATTGCACTCATTCAACCCGTCCACGGTCAAGGTTATATTCAGATATTCCTCGACCAGATGCACCTGTTATTTACACAGGTGCATTTCCTATTTTGACAGCTTGGCTGGGGTCAATATGTTACAGATGGATACACAGGCAGCAGCCATATCCTCATTCAGAACCCAAATAAAGCAAAATTGGATAGTTACAGAAAAAAGTATCCAATTCATTAAAATTGCTGGGATTTAAAATCAGCATATACACAAACCTAAAACTAGTAAACTTCTTAGATATAACACAAAACTTAAAGAATGGCACATTAGAACTTAATAAAAAAGACAGCTATACACCCATTTATATACACGCTTTTTTTGAATCACCTCCCTCAATCATCAAATACTTAAAAAAAAAAAATCATTGCATACATATTTCAATTTAACACAGAACATATTCCAACTAGTATTGTATAATACACCATAGTATATAATGATATACCATGTCTCTTAACACCATGATATTCCCACCTGTCCAATTATTTTTACGTCTTAAAACCAGCATCAATTTTGTCAATTATACTTACGTATTAAATCAAAACTTTTATTCGGCCACATCCCCAACTATCTCTCGACTTCTGCTACCTTCTGCTACACATCGCTACACATATATTCATGAGACAACCTGAAATCTGCCATGCTATACATGTATCATCACACACACATACACACACACACACACACACACTGAAAAAGTGTTATATACAATTCTAATGTAAACATTATTTTGACTGTACTTTTTTGATTTTTTTCGATCTCCAAAATCTTTCTTTTTCTGCCTGATTATTGTCATATAAAGAAGGCATGAAACCAGTGGTCACAGAGAAGCATCTAAGCTATTTAATATAAATAAAAACTAATATATATATATATATATATATATATAAAAAGTGAGAGCACTTCTCCGATGATTTTCTTTGTTATCTTCTTGTGTTTATTATTGCATTCATGGTATTACAGGAATTTTGGAAAAAACTCAGTACAAGCACCCTTAAAAAGAAAGACATTTTGAAAAATATTTTTTAGATGAGATATAATTAAAGAATTTATTGGAGTAGAAATCTTAATACACTCATCCAATTCCAAAATTCGTGAATGTATATCTCTTTAATAGGAAGATTTGGACGGACCATTAATATACCCAGACACATAAAGATACATCCATCCATCCAATTTAAAATGTACATTTTAGGTCATTTTGATTAGAATGTAAATTATTTTTGAAGAATAACATTGTATTTTTCAAGGGTCATTATGACTAGAAACACTTATGTTACATTTTAAACTTGTCAAGAGTCGGTTGAATAGAATCCCTTAACGAAAGCCGATCCTAAAATTGATATACACTTGATGAAGAAAAATATAGAAATATTGTCTATAATTTCAATAAAAGTATTAAATATCCCTGTTAAATTTTGCAGACAAAATATGACAGAGGGAAATCCTGTTTCTGTAATAAGTAGCCTTGACCTTAGCACCAATATGGTGTCAAGCCTCTTTATTCTTGCCATATTGGCTCCATTGCAAAACTAAAGAATTTATTTATTTGTCTTAGTATTAATTGATACAGGAAACGCAACACTCTTGGATAGAGCAAGATTTCAGTTATAAGACAGCAACAATTTTTCTATCCATAGTTACCACCATTGACTATGTATTTTCACTTGCACTGAACTAGAACCTGCATATGATGGTCATAAGACGGTTGCTCAAAGAGTAATGCTTCCTACTTTATTATGCTCTCCTACAAAATCGCTGAGAGATATTGATGGTATGGCAGTAGAGGTTGAAACTTTCCAATTAAAAAAGATTCCTAAGGCCGATTCAAAAAAGAAAAAAATTCTCAAAAGATATATTATGAATAAATTTCCTGGTAGATCAAATTTTTAAAAGAATGAATTAAAGAGATATGAGACTAAAAATTATGGAAGGTAAGAACACTGAAAAGATGATCAGTTGAAAATGAATCCTAAATGAAAATTTAAAATACTGAATTTAAAAGAAATTAATATTTTCTGAAAAATACTCACAAAAATGTTAAGGAAAAAATCAAACAAATCCAAGTGAGGAACCTCAAGACAAACTTCATAGATTTTCAGTCTATGTGTGTCAGGTGGGACAGAAAAAGGTCAAGTAATATATTAGCTTGTTGAAATTTGTGGGAGTGACAGTGGAATAGGGTGGTTATTGTCACAGGTCGTACTTTGAAGCAAAACTTAGAGTTTTTTGACTGCTGGAGTTGCAATGGTGTACTGGCTAAAATACTGGACTATAGCCCCAAAGTAAGCAAGTTAAAACTTGAATCACACTATTCTGTTCACTTTCAGATGAATACCCTTGGGGAAGGCATGAAACCGATTATCCTTTAAACTATGGGTTAAATAGTATCAGTGCTGTTCTTCTACATGAATAGATTTGGCACAACTCAAAAAAGGCTGATATAGCATTAAATAAAGAAACCAGACAAAACCAGCCATTTTATAAGATTTATTAAAAATCTTTTCTAAGGATTTATCTTTAAACAAAGTAACTATTCACCAATTCCATACATAAATGAATGACCACTCAATAATTACAGAGATGAAAAGAAAGCTGAGCTCTGTGTAGCAGACTAAACAAAGTTTAGTAATTTAGAAAAAATAAAAAAGTAACAATGAAACAGATCAATATTTAGATGAATGCCAACTTACTAATTACGGATATGATAAGTAACTTGAACTCCATGTATGAGACTAAGATTAGATGAATGACCATCATAGAATTAAAGATATGATTAGGAACATGAGCTCAGACTATTGAAAACTTAGATGGTTACCACTCACTAATTATAGTTATGATAATCAACTTGAGCTCTGTGTACCACACTAAGCAAAATTTAGATGAATGACCACTTAGTAAGTACAAATATTATAGCCAAATAACTCTAAGTTTAATTAATGATAGAAATAATAACAGGAGATATTGTAAGCAACTTGAGACCAATTGTGTGAGAGGAAGAAAATCTTAATAAAGGATAGAAATAATAAAATAAGTTAAGCAACCATCAGACAGTACAGTACTGAAATAGGTGACTACTTATTAACCACTGATACTGTAAGCAAGTAGACGTCTATGTGGAAGTAAATTGAATAGCACTTTATGAATAAGAAATAAAAAAGAAGATATTAAGCAACCATAAACCATTTCAGTGCTTAGATGGGTGACCATTTACTAACAACAGATAGGATAATAAACCAGAGTAGGATGTACAAATTTATCAAAGCTTACTAAATATTAAAAAATGGAAGATGTTAAGCAAAAATGAATCAGGTTTGTATATAGATGGGTGACAACTTAGTTAGTATAAGGACTATGGGAAACTGGGGCTCTGAGTGGCAGACTACAGACTGAAATGGTTCATTATTGCTTAACATCATCGTATTTTGTTCTAATTTACTGAGCTTTTCTTACTTGCTACACAAAGTTCCATTAGCTTACAGTACCTGTAATTAATAAATGGTCACTCATCAAAGTACTGAACTGTTCCTTATTGCTTAACATCATCGTATTTTGTAAAATTATTTACTGTCTCTTGTGAAATTGTTGCCAGAATCTGAATTTACCAATTCTTTGAATATTCATTTAAAATATCAGGTAGTGTAGGAGAATCAGTAGCAGCACTGATTATTCATTATAATTCGATTGGTAATCAATAAAGATCTACCATTTTATTTATTTATTGAACTTTCAATTTTATTGTTATGAAATGATAAATTTGAAAATTTGAAAATAAAACCAGAAAAAACGCAAAACAAACAAACAAACAAACAAACAAACAAACAAACAAAAAACAAGACATCTTAAGCAGAAGATGCAGTGAAAAGTTAATTTACACTGTAACATTGTTTTTTTGTTTTTTGTTTCTTTAACAATTTTTTAGTATTTTTCTTTTTACAAAGTAGGAATGATATGAAATGTGAAGCATAAAATGAAGACCAGTCAACAACTAAAATTGTCTCTGCAAATAAAAATGAACAAACAAAATTTATGAATCACAATTGTCAAGAGTAAACTAAGAAGTCCCAGAGTCCAAGTAAAAAATTGTTAGTGGGTCTCTTTACCCTACAAAATCAATTCAATGTCAATAGCTTTTGTAATGTCTTTTTCTATAGATAGCATTGCCAAATTATTTACTTTCTTTTGTGAAATTGTTGACCATAGATATGTTTTAATCCATTTTAGTTTGGAAAAATTTCTTTCATGTGTACATGGGGTATGATTCAAATAAATCTGTCTCAGCATTACACACATACACACACACACACACACACACACATATATATATATAAACTTTCCACCAAATTTATTTTCACATTCTTTTGTTTATATTTTATCTTCATAAAGAAATTTAGATTTTTAGCTGTTTTTTTTTCAACAAATAGTGATAAACTGAAAATGGTTTATCAAAAATTTGATTGTTAAAAGACAGTTAGTTTTAAACGCCTTGTTAAATAACTTTTTCTTTTAAAGGGTAAAAAATTACAAATTGTAACGACTGAATCCCAAAGCAAATTATATAGACTTAAGATATTTCATTTTCAAATAAATTATATTTGCAGGACGATTAAACTGAAATCATTCCAGTCTCATTTTCAAAATTCCACTCTTTACTTCAACAGAAATAGAGATTTAAAATAATTCTTAAGAAATTAAATACACCAAATAAAATAAAATCAAGTTGTTATAGTATAAGGTTTGTTAAAATTTTAAAGAATACTTGTAAAAGTTTTGACATGAAATGGGATAAAGAAAGATTGGTTTGGTTTGTTCGGTTTTATGGCATATCGACCTTTGTGGTTATTTAACGCCAAATCCATTTTCATGTAAATAATCAGTTCTATTTCAAAAAATTCAGTTTGGCATTAGTACAGAGTTTAATAGTCAAAAACATTTCGATGTCAAACTATTCAAGCAGTTATATATAACTATTCAGTTTAGAGTAAGTACAGTTTCAATATCAAAAATAGTTCAATTTAAAACAATTCTGTTTAACATAAGCACGCAGTTTAAATGTAAGTATAGTTTAATTGTAAAAAATATTTCTATTTCGAGCTAATCAGTTGAGTCAAGCAATTCTAATTCAGCTACTTCAGTTTAGTATAAGTACAGATTTTGTTTACACACAGTTACATGTCAGAACAGTTCTATGTTAAACAATTCAGTTTAGTGTAAATACAGTTTCAATGTCAAAAAACAGTTCTATTTGAAATAATTCAGTTTAGCACAAGTACGCAGCTCAAATGTAAGCACGGTTCAATTGTCAAAAACATTTCTGTTTCAAGATATTCAGTTTAGCATAAGTATGCCGTTAGTTCTATTTAACCCATAGATAGGGCCCTATCAGGTGCTACCATGCCGGGCCAGAGTGGACCTGGAAGCAATGCAGTCAGTGTATTCTACAGCCCCAGCTGATTGGGAAATACACAGAGTTAAATATCAAACAGTTTTATTTTAGATGATTCAGTTTAGAATAAGTACACAGTTTAGATGTCAAAACAGTTTTATCTTTAGCAATTCAGTTTAGCATTAGTACGCAGTTTTAATGTCAAAACAGTTCTATTTTAAACAATCCAGCTCAGCATAAGTACACAGTTTAGACGTCAAAACAGTTCTATTTTGAGCAATTCAGTGTAGCATTAGTATGCTGTCTAAATGTCAAAACAGTTCTTTTTTAAACAATTCAGTTAAGCATAAATACACAGTTTAAATGCAAAACATCAATAAAGTGAAAGAAGCATGGCTTAGTTCTATTTAACCCATACAGAGGACCTATATCAGGTGCTACCAGAGTGGACCTGGGAGCGATGGCAATAAAGGGCTACTCAGCATTCCCCAAAGCTCCAGCATTGCTTGAACCTCACCATCAGATTGTTTAGTGTCATATTCAGGACACTTGTTGGTGGGGCACTTACCCGTCTGCAGAGAAGATAAAGAAAGAAGCAAATATGACATCAAAGAAGTTAACTGCTATTAAAAATCTAAATAAAATGTGATTGCTTGGTTTTAATAGCATATTAACCCATCTAAGATTATTTTATGCAAAGAGGTTCGAGAATCACATTCATTTTATGTTCCTATTTGAATTTTTATGTATTTGTTTCTGTTTTTTTAGCACACAATCCTCAAAAATATGAATACTTTTTTCATTGTCTACAATTTAAGCCATAGCTAGGGGATAAGGGTTTTATGTATCCACCATATATATATATATATATATAGAGAGAGAGAGAGAGAGAGAGAGAGAGAAAGAGAGAGAGATGTTTGGATATATATATATATATATATATATACATAGAGAGAGAGAGAGAGAGAGAGAGAGAGAGAGAGAGAGAGAATGTAAGATATGTTTGGGTGTATATATATATATATATATATATATATAAACCATATATAAATATCAACTGAGAGAGAGACAGAGAGAGAGAGAAAGGTACGTTTGGGTGTATATATATCTTGCTTTGAGAGTAAAATCTAATGATTTGACATATATATAAATATATATATATATATATATACATAGAGAGAGAGAGAGAGAGAGAAAGAGAGAGAGAGATGTTTGGATATATATATATATATATATATATATATATATATTCTGCTTTGAGAGTAAAATCTAATGATTTGATATAAGGAAGTTAAATATCAAATCTAAACTTTAAGTATTCTTAATTTAAGAATTTGTCAAGGAGATATCCACTTTATTCAAAACACGGACATTCCCTCAATGTTTTTAAAAGTGAATTGTCCAATTCATTTGGTAACATACATTCACCAGGATTAGCGACAGATCCAAAGATGGGAAATATTAATTTCTGCCTTTTACTCACACTTTTCTTTTGCTTTAAATCAGGAGTCGAAAGCCGTAAGTTCATTCTGTTTTATTTCTCTTATATATATATATATATATATATATATATATATATATATATATATATATATATATATATATATATATCTGGCTCTGCTGAACAACTAAAAATCTCAAAAAAAATTTGTGAAATTATTATTGATTTGATTTTTACTTTTAGTTCTTATTTTATTTTAAAGACCCGTTGTTGTAGAAATGAAAGAGATGTCTTTAAAGAACATTACCTTAACAACAAAATTTAACTGATCATTTAAAAATATGTTGAGTAAACTGTCCCGGATACTGATCAATTTTCATAAGATACTTTGTTTTTAGAAATTAAACCAAAAATATGGAAGACAGTGTTACATGATAATTTCATCTATGCTCCCTACCCATTTCTGTAAAGGTAGAGTCTTACCCCATTACCTCTCATCCTATTTCCCACCCCTGTGAATAAGAACTGATTTTTGGTGAACCTTTGCTCTCTCATTGTTTGAATACCACAGTTCTGAAGACAAATACGTTCAATGGGAATTGGAGAAGAAAACAGAATATGGTGTCAACATTAGTTGGATTCATATCAAATATATTACTACTGAATGCTCTGGACACCATACAAAACTCTGTGGAATGTTAAACAATATGAAAACAAAGATAAATGAATTATAGCATTATTATTAAAAAAAGGACAGTAAAATGGAAAATACCAAACGACACCATTTTTTTATGAGGTAGGTCCAGAGACATTAACAATAAACATTGAATTTCTGCTCTTTGCAACAGAAAGAAAGAATAAGTTGATCAAAGTTATAGGCAAATTTTATGACCACTTCGTTCGAGAGATAAGTGAAATTTATCAAGAGTTGATTTTCAAGAACAGAGACCAACAAAAAGTAAATCTTTTGATGTGACAGTGCTATGCAAATAAGCTAAGTCTTGTAACTTTTGTGAGTGTCTGCATGAATCTCTTTTATTTGACCGCTTAGTAATCAACAGAAAGAATAACCAGGCTTGGAAAAAAATTGTTCTGACAGTCAAAACTGTTATATATGTGTGGAAATTATATTATTGATAAATGATAAAAAACAATCTTATTTTATAGAAATAAATTTGCTTATTTTAGTGCAGATTTCAATTAGAATATTTTATTGAGTGTCAAAATGAACATTGTAAAAAGACTTCCAAGATGGATGCTATGGTAAATATTCTTCACATTATTGTATATTATTTCCATTGAAGTGATAGAATGAAACAATTTGAAATGAGAATGAGTTAATTATAATCTGTTCATAATTCATTGCCTAAATTAATGATTTATTTTTGATGAATGCAATTTACAATCTTTTGTCTTCTTCTATTTTTAGGCGTATCTATTTGGAAATTTAGATATTTAATAGATTTTTATTTTATGTTTGTGTAAAGATGGAGTTGTTTCAATGACTGAAAATATTCATTATGTTTAGCTTGCTAATTTGTCAGTTGATTGTAACTGAATATTAAATTTAACATGTACATAGTTTCCCACTTAGGTAACCTTGTGCCAGACTAAAATAATGGGACTAAATTAGTCTGTCATCTTGTTCATTCACTATTCTGTTTATGTTTAAAATGTTAAACTAGCAAGTTTAGCTGAAGCCATCTTGCCAAAATGAAAAAGAACTGCTTATTTCAATCTATGTGTATTATCAGTACCAGTTCAATGGCGTTACTCCCAGGTCAACTTAGTCCTAGAGTAGTAGAACCTGTTAAAGTACTATCTCTGTGTCAAATAGAACTAGTGTCATTGTTTTGACACTAAACTGTATTTGATGGTGTTATACACAAGCATGTGGTTGCAAGAAAAATAAGACTGACGAGGAGATTTAATTTATTTTGTTTATTGAATAAATGAAATAAACAAGCAGATGAAATATTTGGGGGTTGTCAATTCAGTGAAAACGTGGTTGCTTTGATCTGGTCAGACGGTGTTGTCAGGTGACGCTCTTGGGACGGCCACGATTTAACTGCTGGGTGATCTCAGTTTGCCTACTTATGAGTTTCCGATTTCGAACATCGGCTCCAGAAAATGCTACACATGGAAAAAATATGATTGGTTGAAAAATAGACTTTTTTTTATAACTGAGAATTTTGGATAGACTATGCGTGGATCCTATGCACAGAAGCCATGCTTTTCTCAGTTTCAAAAAGACTAGAGCAGGAATTAGTCCGAGATCGAATTCATAACAACCGTTGGAAGAAACTCCGGTTAGAAATCTCGAACAAACTCACCCCGTTACTTGATAAGATATCGATGATAAATGACAGAACCCAAATCTAACAATATCTGGATAAAGCGTACTAACAGGAATTCCATATGGTCAAGGCTCGTCAAATTACGAAGTTGGAGAAGATGAAAAACTCCAGTACGGAAATCCAATCCCATTACTCACCAGTGGAAGCCATTGTCAACATCAGTAAGCGACAGTTAACAACTCCGGAAAAATTAGTGCTAAACAAAGGTCTCAACTTTGCCATTACTCTCAAGCAAATTCCCTACTTAGATTTAATTGCATCAATCAAGGATGCAGCTTTAAAAATACCCAAGGCAAGTGCCGATGAACTAAGATGGAAAGTGAGACAAGCACTTGAGAAATCAAAGCCTCTGAAACCTAACATCTCAAAAACGGAAAGACAGGCACTCAAATCGCTACAGGATGATGACAGTATCATAATGCTCCCAGCTGACAAAGGCAAAGCTAACGTGGTAATGGATAGGTTGAAATACTCCAACAAATTGGCAGACTTGATTGGCAATGGTGGCTATAGTAAAGTAAAGAAGGACCCCACCCTGAAGACGGAAAGGAAGCTGTCACAAATCTGGGGTAAGAATAAAGATCTCATACCACAAACAAAATACAGACAGCTAATTCAACATCACAGTAAGCTACCACACATATATGGCCTTCCGAAAATTCATAAGAATGGTATTCCATTGAGATCCATTGTCAGCACCCGAGGTTCAGCATGTCACCCATTGAGCCGCTTCCTTGTGGAGATCATCAACCCACTAACTGGTAAGTCCTCATGATATGTTACGAACTCAGCCCACTTTGTGGAGAGAATCAGTGATGCCCCCATTCATTCAAACCAGATGGTAAGTTTGGATGTAGTGAGTCTGTTTACAAAGGTACCTACTGATGAGACACTTGCTGTTGTACGGGATAAACTGGCTGCAGACCCCTTGCTGGAAGAACGCACTTGTATCCCAACAGATAATTTAATGGAAATGTTGACCTTCTGTGTGGAGACAACCTACTTCAGGATGGGATCTGATATATACCGACAGGAAGAAGGACTGGCTATGGGTTCGCCATTGTCACCAGTGTTGGCGGACTTATACATGGAATACTTTGAAGAAATGGCATTATGTGGCTTAGATACGTAGATGACACATTCATTCTCTGGCCTCATCAGGAAGATGTTCAGATATTACTTGATCACGTGAACTCAATCCGACCATCTATACAGTTCACCATGGAGAAAGAGCAAGACAACAAATTACCCTTCCTCGATGTATTAGTAACACGCACAGAGCAACGATTCAGGTCATCTGTGTACCGTAAGCCCACCTTCACCGGACAGTACCTCAATTTCAACTTCCATCATCCATATACGGTAAAGAAAGGAATTGTCCGTTGCTTACAACATCGAGCAAAAAACATTAGTAGCGATACTGATGCATATCAAGAAGAAATGATTAGTTTGAGACACAACCTCCATCGTAACAACTACCCAGAGAGCATAACATCGGCTCCAAGAAACCTACATAGGAAGATAGAGGATAATACCCAAAAACTCACAATGGTATGTCTGTTCTATGTCAAAGGATTAGCTGAAAGGATCAAAAAGATATGTAGTCCATATGACATCAGGACATTGTTCACAAGTGGTTCCACTCTCCGGAGATATCTCTTCCAGGTCAAGCCACCAACGGAATTCAACATGACCAAGAACTGTGTTTACTCTATCCCTTGCAGTTGTGGTAAAATATACAAAGGTGAGACAGGTCGGCCACAAAAAGTAAGGCTAGAAGAACATCGGAAAGCAATAGTACGAGGGGAGATTGAAAAGTCGGGTATGGCGGACCATATATGGAAGGAAAATGGAAATCATCTCCCCTTATGGGACAAAGTTGAAATAATTGATAGGGCTGAACATTGGAGGATTCCTTAAGGAATCATCACATATGTTGGGCTACAATGACCTGCTGAGTAGACCAAGTATAGAGTTGAATACAATATGGGAACCGATAATCAAGAAGGCTAGATAAAAAACCCCAAAAAAACCCCCTGAAAATCTGAATATGAGCACAGGTAAAAAATCATACATAATAGTAGTAATTCTAGCTAAAGTAAGAACATTAAGTTTATAATACCCAAAAATTCACTCTGTATTGTCAAGCAGGACACATGGCGTAACAGTTAGAGGTGTTGGTTCCTTGAGCTTCTAAGAAGACAGTCATCTGCAGGTTCAATCCTCTCTACAGGTGAGTAATATACAGGAATACTTAACACTTGTACCCGGTTATGGCAAACGGAATCAGAACAGGCGACCCCTGTGGTTTCAGTAAAGGATATAGTTAAAGTTCTCTGAAGGTTCCTGAGTTCAACAAACACCTGAAGAAGGAAATAACAATGAAGACAATAGTCTGAAAAACCATAATGATAAAAATCATCAAGCTTTGTCTCAGAAATTTAGACAACTAATAGTTTTTTCTATTGTAGAAACAGAAAGATAATTGCATATATAATTAGCAAGAATATATTTTATTGACTGTGCAAAGAAAATAAAAGAAATACAAAATGAATTTTCTTAAAAAAAGAATGAATAAAGTTTTGTGTGTGAAGAAATGTCCTTATTGCACATATGTAAATATAAATTATAAAAGAAATGAAAGTTTTTCAAAGGGATTTATATATTTAAGAAGTTTTACTCAGTTGTTAGATAGATATAAATAATGAAATATATTCGTGGCAATGATAGTATTGAAAATTGATAAAAAAAATACTGAGAAAATTCTCTGCTGTATTATATTTTGTGGATTTGAAAATGTTTCTTTCCCAGAGGACATGAATCAGGTCTCAAGGCATCTTATTAGTAAAAGACACTGACACTTTCATTCTCTCTTTTTATATACAGCATTGACAATGCTATTAAGTGATAATTAGTAGAGATTGCTTGGTAGACAAAAATAATAATCCCACATGTCTATCGTTTTACTCTTAAAAAAACTGTGTGAAAATCTGAATTGAATTTTTCCTATTTTGAATGGGAATAGTTCATTATTCACTCATCAGAAAATCTTTTACTTTTTTTTAGAGTGTCCACATCAACGTTATGGAACAAACTGCCAAATTGGATGTCATTGCTATAACCGTTCACGCTGCTCATATGAAACATGTCACTGTGCTACTGGATGGGATGGAACAGGTTGTAATTCTCGTAAGTAAAATAATATTGTACATTCCAATTATATATTTGAATATATATTTACTTTTATATATATATATATATATATATATATATATATATATATATACTTAAAAAAGTATATAAATGTATATCAGTATAAAAAAAGTATATATATATAAAAAAAAGTATATAAATGTATATCAGTATAAAGAAGTTGTAAGTTAACCAAGGATATTTGAGGACATCATGAAGTCACCCTTTTTAATAGTTAATGCACTGGTGTGTAGGGGAGGGTGCTACTCCCTTCCTCAGATTGCTCCACTTATTCTTGATCACCGCTTATAATGCTGAGTGTTAAGCAAGTAGGCATCAAGTACCATTTTTTGTGTCCTTGGTATATTTCTACAAGTGATTTAACCCCAGTCTCTTGGATCATTGCCAAACACTCTAAGCATTAGGCTAATTAGGTCAGTCAATATATATATATATATATATATATATCTCAAATAATTTATATACAAACTCATTTCAGTTTTTCAAAGATAGATGGATTTTTGTTGGGGTTCTGAACTATAATGTGAAAGGAAGATCAAAACAGAACAATCAGCACTATAGAATAGAAGATGACACGAATACAGCACTGATCAGTTTGAATCAGTACAAAGCCTTCAAGAGGGTGGAATATCGACTTTGACGATAAGGGTAGTTTTATGACCTGCATTGTTAGTACCTGTGACCGACCTATCTCTGTGTCAAATAAAACTTATGCTGTGTGTTTGACACTAAATTGCAGCTCTGCATCAGACTCAAATTCTAGCGCTTTTGGGAATGAAGAGTACTTCTTTATTGGTATTACTTCTGAGTCCATTCTAACCGGGAGTGGTAGTACCTTTTAGGGTACTATCTATGGGGGAAATAGAATTAATATCCTAGGATTGACGCTAAATTGTATATGATCGTGAGGCTCCAATCCTAGATTTTTGGGGAATGTAGAGTACCTCTTCATTGGTATTACTCCCAGGTCTACTTTTAACTATAGATGTAGTACCTGCTAGGGTGACACATTTAAATCAAATTGGACTAGTCTCCTGGGATTACCATCTGATTGTGAGGCTCTAATTCATGAGCTTTTGTGAATTTAGAGTACTTTTTAATTAGCATTACACCCTGGTCTACTCGGACACGGAGTGCGGGCATCTGTTAGAAAGAGTGTCAAGAATTTCACTATAAGCTGGATCGTGAGGTTAATATTTTACAGTTTTTGGTAATGTGGAGTACCTCTTCATTGGTATTACTTCCACGTCATCTCTGTTGAGGAGCTATAGTACCTGTTAAGGTAACATTTATGGGTCAAATAGAAGTAGTGTCCTGAGTTTGACACTAAACTGGATCTGATCATGAGGCTCTGATTCAAGAGCTTTTGGCAATGTTGAATTCCTATAGATGGACATTCCTCCCCAGTTGACTCTGTCCTGGAGTGGTAGTACCTGTTAGGGTACAAAGTATGGGTCAAGTAAGATTGTGTCCTGGGTTTGACACTAAACTGCATCTGATCGTGAGGATCTTATTCTAAAGATTTTACATTACTTCGAGGTTCACTCTGACAGAGTGATTTAATTATTTATTAGGGTCCTATCCGTGGTTTAAAATATATAATCTAATCATTTATTTACTTGAAACCTTTTAGTTGTTAGACAACAAATGATTAATTTTAAATTGAATTATTAATATGAGATAGAAATAGGTCAATTGTGTGCAAATGAATGAATGATATTTTATTCAATTATTTGTGTTAGATAGGAATACTTGCAACCATTTAATGACCTGGATATGAAATTAAGCAGCATCAGAAAATGAGACTACATTCCTGGTATTTGGGGAATGACTTTCTCATAACTCCCAGGTTCACTTTGACTCGAAGTGCTAGTATCTGTTAGGATTCCATCTCTGAGTCAAATAGAACTTTTAAATCTTTTACTAAAGATTATTATTTTTAAACAGAATTATTAGAGTTAGATATTTATACTTGAAACCATTTTACAAATAAATTATTAATATCAAAGAGAATTATTAGTGTTGAATAACAATAATTGAAACGATTTCACTGTGTGTAAACAAATGAGCTTTGGCTCATTAAAAAATGAAGTTGCAATTAAACTTTTCATATAAAAAGAATATATATACATATGTATATAAAGGAACAGGAATGTTATTGAATAGCCCACCAGAGTTGATATGATTTAAAATAAAATATGAAA
This sequence comes from Sepioteuthis lessoniana, assembly GCA_963585895.1. Taxonomy (NCBI): domain Eukaryota; kingdom Metazoa; phylum Mollusca; class Cephalopoda; order Myopsida; family Loliginidae; genus Sepioteuthis; species Sepioteuthis lessoniana. Next base: position 87,355,461 of record OY757928.1, read on the forward strand.
CAATATTTTAGATAGATAGTCTTATAAGTTAGCATTGGCAATGATGGTGAATACGTAGAAAAATAAAGTTTTATAGCTGAAAGGTTATTTTATCCAACAGTATTATTGATTTGTTTGTATCTTGTATTTTTCTACCTCTATAATGAAAAATATAAAATGTTTAAAATATTTACAATTTGAATATAAATTCTCAAAAGAAAATGTAGATTGGGTAAATATTTTTATTCCATCATTTTGTAAAAATAGATTTCTTCTCTGAATATTTTGTTTAAGATTTGAATGATTTACTTTTCATAAAATATATTTGCTTATTATTCTTTTTGTAGAGTGTTCTTTTGGAACTTTTGGTGATGGCTGTCAATTCAAATGTCATTGCTACCATAATTTCCAATGCATTTATGTTACTGGCAAATGTCCAAATGGTTTGTGTGCAGCTGGTTACAAGGGAGATAATTGTCAAGAAGGTGAAGTCTTTTTGTTTTTTAGGATAAAAATTATGCTCCGATAAGTATATCAAATTAAAAACATTCAAATTTTAATATTTTAATCACTATCCAAAATTCTTTGTTCTTTACCATCTATTACAATGAGAAGAGTCATTAACATTGAACATTTTTTAAAATTTCATTTCATCAATATTATATTTTGGTTAGTCCATTCTACAGTCTTCATCTGATTTTCCTGGGGAAAGAAGGTGTTTATTTTCTGGAAAAAGTTGCTACATATTGGTATATGAGAATCGTTGTTTAGATTAGGTTAAAAAAATTTCTTTTGTCTCATGCAACATTATCTTTTTTTATGGACAGTACAGCTGTAGAGTACCACTTCTTTGGCATTACTCCCAGGTTAACTCTGGCCTGAAGTGATAATACCTGTTTGGCTACTAGGTATGGTTCGAATAGAAAGAGTGTCCTGGATTTGACAGTAAATTGCATTTGATCTTGAGGCTCCAGTTCTAGAGGTTTTGAGAAGGTAAAGTACATTTTCAATTGGGTCACTATGAGGTACACTCTGAACCTGAGTTGTTGTTCCTGTTAGAATACTGTATATGGGTCAAGTATACCTAACATCTGCCCTAAACTGCATCTGAAGGTGAGGCTACAATTCTTGATCTTTTTAGGAATATGAAGTACCTCTTCATTGGCAACACTCCCAGGTCCAACTAGGGGACAAAAAGCACTAGTGTCCTAGGTTTAACACTGAACTATGCCCGTGCATCCGGCTTCAATTCTCGAGCTTTTGGGAACGTAGAGTACCTCTTCATTGGCATTACTCTCAGGTCCGCCATGAACTGGAGTTGTAGTAGCTGTAAGTGTACCATTTATGTGTCAAATAGAAATATGGTCCTGGATTTGACACTAAACTGCATGTGCATCAGGCTCCAACTTGAGAGAATTGGGAATGTAGGGTACATCTTCAATAGCATTACTGCCAGGTCTACTTTGAGCTGAAGTTGATTACTTGTAAGGGTACCATCTACTGGTCAAAAAAATAGTTTTCTAGCTTTGAAACTAAACTACATCTAATCAAGAGGCTCCAATTCTAGAGCTTTAGTGAATGCAGAGTACATCTTCATTGGCATCACTCCCAGGTCCTCTCCCACCTGGAATGGGAGTACCTTTTAGGGTACCATCTATGGTGCAAATAGAACTAGTGTTCTGGGTTTAACACTAAATTGCATCCGATGGTAGAGCTCCAAATCTAGAGCTTTTAGGAAAATACTGTACCACTTCATTGGCATTACTTCCAGGTCCACTACAACCTGGAGTGGTAGTTCATGTCCGTGTACCATCTATAGGTGATATGAATAGTGACTCAGGTTTGATACTAAACAGCATCTGATGGTGAGGCTCTAATTCTAGAGATTTTGTGAATATAGAGTACCTCTTCATTGGCATTAACTCAAAGTCCACTCAGACCCAGTGAGTTACTATTTACTTGGGTCCTATCCATGCTTCAAAATATATTATGTAACCATTTATTTAGTTGAAACCTTTTAGCTGGGAGCCAACAAATAATTAATTTTGAATTGAATTATTAGTATGAGATAGAAATAGCTCAATTGTGTGCAAATAAATGAATAATGTTTTACAAAATTATTTGTGTTAGATAGCAATACTTGAAACCATTTAATGACCTGAATATGAAATTAAATAGCATCTGAAAATGAGAAAACATTCCTGGTATTTAGGGAATGTCGAGTACTATGTCTTTCCCATGACTTCCATGTTCACTTTGACTCGGAGTGGTAGTACCTGTTAGGATTCCATCTCTGAGCCAAATAGAACGTTTCAATCTTTTACTAAAGATTATCATTTCTAAATAGAATTATTAGAGTTAGATATTAATACTTGAAACCATTTAACTGTGTGCAAATAAATGATTAATATCAAAGAGAATTATTGGTGTTAATATAACAATAATTGAAACGATTTCACTGTGTGTAAACAAATGAGCTTTAGCTCATTAAAAAAAGTAGCAATTCAACTTTTCATTAAAAAAGAAAACACACCCACACCCACACCCACACACACTCATATCTATCTATCTATCTATCTATATGTCTGGATTTTTATTGATTACCACACCATAGTTGATATGCCATAAAACAAAACCAAACACTAAAAAACAAATCTTGTCTCACTCTGTTCAGCTGTTGTAAGAGATAAATTTATCATCTTTCATAATAACTTTGAAGAATTTTGTGGAATTTGACTCAGGAAGTATCAGCTGCCTACCTTGCACCACCAGGAAAATAACCCATTCTTTTCCCTTTTTCTCAAGTTCACTCTCACCATCTATGAATCCAAAATAGATCTTTTACAAATTATTAGTATTACATAAGTGTACTTGAAACCATATAAACAAATGATTTCTATTAAATTTCTATCAAATAGTAATAGTTTCTAGAAACCAAGTTTTATAATTCCTAAGGCATTGATGTTCTGTTAAAAAATATATACCAAATTCAATGAAACAATTTTCTGAAAGAGGATAGATTAGTTTTCATGCTTTATAAAAAAAAAGAGGTTGAGATGAAGTTTTCCTTGTGCTGTAAGTCACAAGAAGTAGTAAACAGTTGTAAAAGGGTTGAGAAGGAATTTAGCACTCAACCAGAATAATAGGAAACCTGCAGGGCTGGACGAGATTCTGCCAGAAGTATGGAAGACCGGACAATTCGACAACATACTGCTCCGACACTGCAACGCAGTATATAATCAAAAGTTGCAAGAAATAGTAAACAGTTGTAAAAGGGTTGAGAAGGAATTTAGCATTCAACCAGAATAATAGGAAACCTGCAGGGCTGGACGAGATTCTGCCAGAAGTATGGAAGACCGGACAATTCGACAACATACTGCTCCGACACTGCAACGCAGTATATAATCAAAAGTCGCAAGAAGTAGTAAACAGTTGTAAAAGGGTTGAGAAGGAATTTAGCATTCAACCAGATGTTCGTGGTCCTGTTGACGTAGGAGAAAGAAGTAATGGTCTCCTAAAGACTCGAGCAGAAATGAAGTAGCCGACGTCAGTACAGGAATCGAATTGCTGTCGTTAAGACAAAAAACAAATTGCTGAAATCAGAGCAGGAATAAAATTGTTGATGTCAGAGGCGGGATTAAACATCCAATTTAAATCATCTAGGAGCCGTTGGTCTAAGAAGGTTTCATTGAATGATGAAGGATTGATTTCCAAGGCACAAAGGTCCATAAATTAGATGTGCTCTCCTCATGGTGATGTACTCTGCTATTAAAGAGAAAGAGAGGACAGGTCTGTCCTACTCGAAAAGTAATTGAAGAAGAGGGGGATTCTTGCGCTTTCACCGCCTTTTGTATAGCCCAGGAAAATCATCCGGGAAGAATGGGATTGGCCATCCTCATTGGGAGAATATATGAGATGAGACCACAACGGTCAAATTAATTTACGTGTCAAACAAAAATTCAAAATTCTTTCTGCTACACATTCGTATATGGGTATCGTTGTTTAGATTGGGTTAAAAAATTTCTTTCACCTCACTCAAACTTATCTTTTCCTATGGCCAGTACAGCTGAAGAAGACCATAGAATGGATTGGCTGAAATGTGTGGGCATATTTAAAGATACAAAAGGGAGATTTACTATTACAAAAATGTAGAAATTATGTCTATGCAAATGTATGTATTTATTCAATGTCTGCAAAATTGGTGGATTTGACACGTAATCACTTTTAAAGTAGAGGCTATCTGAATTCACTTTCCCTTCGACTACACTGTTTCTTGTGGGGAGGCAAAAATATGCAGCCTACCCTACAATTTATCAATGATTGTGTGAGGAATATATAGATTTCAGCCTTTCCCAAAGGTAATAGTATGAATTGAAATTTTTCATTTACATATTGTTTCTATCTTTAAAGATATATATATATATACATATATATATATATATATATATATATATATATGTCCATGTGTATGTATGAATATATATATAAATACATATTTATGTATGTATTTACATATGTTTTTTTGTGTTTTTGCATGCGTATGTATATATATATATACGTATATATATGTATGTTTCAGTTTTGTGCATGTGTGTATAAATGAGTGCGTTTGCATATATATATATATATATATATATATATATATGCATGTTTGTACGTGTATATGAGTGTATTTTTATGTGTCTGCTTCTTCACGTAGTTCCATATCATAGCATTTGTTAAGGGTCATCATTCCTTTATCAAGTTTGGTATCTTAAGGAATACACCCACAGGTACCCCTGACCACATCATCAGTGATGTTCTTCCCCAAATCATTAAGTGTTTCGGGTCTTTCAACATGATACACCTTCAATAAGGTGACCCAGCTAGTGTCGATCAGCCACTAGCTTGTGATCAGGAACCTAACAACAGAAAAAAATCGCAAAAAACTCCATGAGACTTTATAGAAAGAAGCTCCAGCGGATCATCTAATCAAATGCGTCTCTGGACAATCCCTCTCCCATAAATAAGGTGGGAAACAAGCAAATGGCTTCCCTCCACCCAGAGAAAGTGATTGCCCAGAGACTCGTCTTAACGCTCGGAAAGACCTAAAAGGTAAGCAACTCCATATGAGGCAGAAATAGACAACTCCCTCTACTTTGAAGACTATTTTCAAACCCACAAAACAATAAAAACTCCTCCTGTCTCAAATAAAAGTCTCGCTTACATAGCCGAAACGCCTAATAATAAATATGATTTCTAACAAGGAGTATTCAGTAGCAACAAATTATGAAATGGCAAAAAAAATTCATTCTGTGATTTGCTATTAATAACCCGAATACACTCAAATTACCCCCCCCCCGCATCTGCAACATAAATTGATTCAATAATTTCTTTGAAAATATACTTTAAAAGATACTTTATGCAAAACGACTAAAAATATTAAGTACAAAATTATCGTTTAAAATAAACTAATAGGATATGACAACACATCAACGTCATATGATAATATCTATCTATCTATCTATCTATCTATCTATCTATCTATCTATTAGCATACCAAGCACTATTGTACCCCTGAGACCAAAACAAAAAAAGTTAGAACGAATAAATTTCTTACTGTCCCTGATGTTAACATAAAAGAAGAAAAAAAATCTTGTCACCCAATTGTGTCAGGATATGACTGAAGTCCGATTAGAGCCACAAAAAAAATAGTGATTGTTCATTCCGTTGAAATGTTGGGTTGCCAACAAATTGCTCTCTTAATCCATAGCCATCTAGAAGCCTTTTCCACGGCGTCTGTCATTAACCTGATCAATGTCGTTTTATTTCTACCCGCCAACCCCAATTTGGTTAAGGCTTTACTAAGTGACAGAGCCATGAACCCTCTACAGATAATTTCAATTGGGTCGTAGGGAGCTTGCTATCCTTTCATTCTACCCTGCTCAACAAGTTGCTAATATTTAGTTAGCTTCCTCTAGTGACACTTTGCCATGTTTTCCTCCCACCATGCAGTCAACTCCCACACGATCACTTACTTCATCATATTCAAACCAAGAATCATGTCTGGCCGAAGTTGAGTTCAAACAAGATGATCAGAAAATTTTTGCTGCTCATCCAAATCAACAAATAACACCCAATCAGCGATAAGTAGTGATATTTTTTCTGACGGTGCTGATCGAACATTCCCTTCTGCCTTAAAAAAATTGAATCTCCTGCAGACAGGTTTGTATGTGCTTGTTCGAAGGCATTTGTTAAATACTTTTGCAATTACACACCAGCTATAACGTCCATTGCCCAATGCTCTAGAGCAGAAACTGGTTATGTGTTTAAGCGATCCTCTCTTTTCATACAGCGGGCATTGTGGAGTCTCAACCTTTCCCTATAAACAGCCTGGATGAGGAATCTAATGTGGACGAAGTTTGAACCACAGATGTCAAACGAGCTAACTTTCCTTTTCAAAATATCATCACATTGAATCTAGACACCCTGTTGGCCTAATGCAACCATTTTACCAAAACTTCTTTCTTCTAAACCAGCTCTCACCTAGTTTTTGAGGTGGTATCGATATTCTTCATTCGTGGCTCTTCTGATATCTTTGCTGGTACAATAGCCTAGACCAGTTCGACCAACAGCTACTCTCCCAACCAGAGGCTTGTGCCTCAATCTTTCGTCTGCGATTTGCAATTCAAATGAAGCATTCCATCTCCTACCCGTGCGCACTTCTATACCGGCTGTCTTTAATTTCGGGTCCTTTGATTTCTTAAATATCATCACTTCTCTGGTGTTGGTGATCATGTATTCTTCCGTTAGCCCCTTGAAGGGAAGTTGTAGAGTGCTTGTTGGCCCATAAAAAGCAATACTGTTAAAACTGTGGTAAACCCAACCACCTATATAGCTAACTATTAATCTTCTTCTCCATCTGTCAAAGTTGTCATTGTAATTTCATATATTCATAATAGGCCATAATATTCTTGGCAAGATAGTATTACATGATAGAGATTTAATCTATGTAGTAATTTCGGTAATTGTTTTAATATTACAATTTTTATAGGTCCACTAGTCGCATCTAAACGTTTCAAGTATTAGATAATTTACTACAGAACTCCATGAGTAAATTAATTCTGTTAAGAAACATATACATAGAATTTCAGATGTTGTATAATTTAGTGATTTGCAGATACGAAAAACAGGCAGACTCTGTTACTTAAGGTACAAACCCGTTTATCAATTTCTTGACTTCAGCTCATCGACACGAGGAGAGAGACACAAGTCTTAAAAGTCTTTCGTAATCATACTACAACAGCCCCAACCTTTGGCACATCTCGTGGTGTTTAAGATCTCAATTCATCTCTACCCCAAGAGATCCGAAAAACAGGCAGACTCTGTTACTTAAGGTACAAACCCGTTTATCAATTTCTTGACTTCAGCTCATCGACACAAGGAGAGAGACACAAGTCTTAAAAGTCTTTCGTAATCATACTACAACAGCCCCAACCTTTGGCACATCTCGTGGTGTTTAAGATCTCAATTCATCTCTGCCCCAAGAGATCCGAAAAACTCAACTCTTTGACTGAATGGCTGAATCGCCAACTCTATGCCTCAAAGGCAGGAATTCAACTTTCTGCCTCCATGGTCCAATCTCAACTTTCAACTGACTCTTTTTCTAAATCCTCAAATTCTCAGGAACATCTCTTCCGGACATGACGTCATCCAGCCCGATTTCATATCTAAGGTTTCTTATGACAATGGTGATTGTCATATCCTTTGTGCGTGAGCGCAAAACTGTACCTAATGACTATGCACCTGAAGTCTTAACCCGAACATTTCAAAGCCCAACCAAACTGAATTATAAAATATAATTAATGAAATGATTAATATAAAAAAATCATTCCTTAATTATATAACACAGACCCACTCGCATATATATATATATATATATATATATATATATATATATATATATAATGAAAAATATATATACATTCTTATCTAAATTTAGAATGCAAAATATATTCATCAGGAGAAAGAGATTGTAATGAAGACAAGTAAGAGAAAAATTTACCTTCATTTCCCTTATCTGTTTCAGTGCATCTACTTATCTTAATTAAATAGGCGATATATTACAATGAAATTTACATTTGTCATTTTGTTTCTTTTCAGAATGTCCAACAGGAACGTTTGGCTATAATTGTCGAAGTACATGTCATTGTGCTGACAATTCCAAGTGCAGTAAAGAAAATGGCACTTGCAGTGGGGGGGAATGTGAAAAGGGATACACAGGTGGAAATTGCCAAACAAGTAAGATAATTAATTCTTTATACATTTTTTCATGTTGTTCTGAAATGAATATCTTGTCAATTTGAATACATTTCTACATTGACCAAATGAAAAACCTAAAAATCTTTAATGATTCAGTTAAAGAATTATATTTAGTTTTTCATTGGTAAATATTCACAAGAATTGGTTTCAATATAGGACATTTATTTTAATTGAATTCCAAATTTTCTTTTTGTCAAATATTCATAATCAAGAAATGTGAGGGAATGATAATGTTGAAAAATGAATCACAAAGCATTTTGAGTGTATTTTCATGATTGTTTTATCCGCTTGCCTAATCTCCCATATCAACAGTTTGGTAGCAATCTCACCAACTTTCTGGATGATTTTCCTTCCAAAGTGTACTTGACGATCTTGCTTATGTTTGTTACTATTCTGACAGATTTGTTTAACCACTGGTTCCCCAATGGAACCAATCCTGGTAGTGTTAGCAAGGGAGTGTTCACATTTCTGAAGAAAGGTGGCGGAAGAGGCTGGCTGTGTAGGAGCTGGTTACCCAGTTACTAAGTTTACTGAATAGAAGTAAATTATTATCTGTACATATAAGTAATTCATAGCCTGAATGAATGATTCATCTTAGATGAATTTCATTTAGGATCTTTAGTCTTATTAGCATTATCTTTTAGTCATATGTCTAGAGGATAATGCTGGAAAATATTCATTTTCATGTCTATGTGAAGGTCAGCTTATCAGTATTAAGGAATTATATGTTACAAGTTTGTATAGACTTTGGAGAAGAATATCACTTGGTAGGATATTGGAATAAGAAATGGAGGTTTTTTTCTATTGTAGAAACAGAAAGATAATTGCATATATAATTAGCAAGAACATATTTTATTGACTGTGCAAAGAAAATAAAAGAAATACAAAATGAATTTTCTTAAAAAAAGAATGAATAAAGTTTTGTGTGTGAAGAAATGTCCTTATTTCACATATGTGAATATGAATTATAAAAGAAATGAAAGTTTTTCCAAAGGGATTTATATATTTAAGAAGTTTAATCAGCTGTTGGATAAATATAATGAAATATATTTATGTACAAACCAGCCAACTGAGGAAATTCTCTACTGTATTATATTTTGTGGTGTTACATTTAATGTGACAACATCATTTGAAAATGTTTTTTCCCAGAGGACATGAATCAAGTCTCAAGGTATCTTACTAGTAAAATGTTATATACCCATTACCATAGCAATAACAACTGTACATATTCATATGCAAAAACACAGGCGGACTCAAATACTCAAGCGACTCCGTTGTTCATGGAAGAATGTTTAAAACTTCTTGACTTCTGAGTTCGGTTCTTCGACACGAGGAGAGAGAGAGAGTTTTCTTTTTCAATGTTCCTTTTACGTTCACTCTCTCGCTTACCTGAACAATAGTCCAAAATTGATTTCTATGATTCTTGGTCACTTCTAATCGTCCAAAGTACCATGGATAACTAAAGTTCAAAATCAATCTGTCTTCCTTTTTTTCTTTCTTCTTACAAAGGCATAGCAAGCCACTGCGCATCAAATACAATTATTATATAACTTGGTGATCTCAATAACAACCATAACCATAATGATATCTCAATCCAACTGTACGAGTAGAAATTCAAATCCAGGGAAATAAACAGGCAGAAACACATTAACAAATGCATGTAGGTACAAATACTCAAATACACAAACGACTCCGTTGTTCAGGTCCGAACGTTTATTAACTTCTGGACTTCTGACTTCGGTTCTTCAACACAAGGAGAGAGTCAATTCTTAAAAGTTTTTCGTATCATACAATGCTAACAAATCTCAAATGCTCGGCACATCTCGTGGACTTTTAGATCTTCTTTCATCTTTGCTGGTCGGGACCCGAAAAACTTCACCGTATGCCTCAACGGTCGAAACCCCAACTACTTGACTCCATGGAAGAGGACTATATTCTCTATGCCCTAAATGGCAGAGACAAAATGTCTGTCTGTCTTGCATGGCCCGAAATCAACTCCCAACTGATGTCTTTTTCAAAATCTTCAAATTTTCAGGACCATCGCTTCCGGGCATGACGCCATTCACACTCCAGCCGCATTTCCTATCTGGGGTTTATTATGACAATTTTGATTGTCATATACTCTGCGCGCGAGCGTAAACTGTACCCAATGTCTGTGCACCTAAACTAAGAGCCGAATAGTTCAAAGCCCAACCAAATTGAATGATAAAATATAATTAATGAAAAATGATTAATATAAAAAATCATTCCGTAATTATATAACAAAAGACGCTGACATCTTCATTCTCTCTTTTTATATACAACATTGATAATACTATTAAGTGATAATTAGTAGAGATGGCTCGGTTGACAAATGTACTATCCCACATATCTCTCTTTTTTCCTCTTCAAAAAACTGTGTGAAAATCTGAATTGAATTTTTGTTATTTTGAATGGGAATAGTTAATTATTCATTCATCAGAAAATCTTTTACTTTTTTTTAGAGTGTCCACATGAACGTTATGGAATAAATTGCCAAAGTGGATGTCATTGCTCAAGCTCTTCATCCTGCTCATCAAAAACCTGTGACTGTGCTAATGGATGGAAAGGAACAGGTTGCAATGAACGTAAGTCAAATAATATTCTCCATTCCAATTACATATTTAAATATATATTTTAACTCTTAATTAAGATGATATTTTTCTTGAGAGTAATATTCTCATTTGTTAAATTCTTACATTTACAGGATGTCAAACAGGCATGTTTGGCAATAATTGTCAAAAGACGTATGATCAGGCAGACTTTTAAAAGTGTGCTAAAACAGATATCAGGTGTCTTGATATAAAATGTGAAAAGAGTCACAAAGGAGAAAATTTACAAAAAACTTATGAAACTTTACAATTAAATTTCTTCAAAATTCCCAGTGGAAAAGAAAGTGATTACATTCTGACAGGAGGTGGTGGTAAACATTGATTTATCTTCGACATTAGAACGAGCTGTATTTATCATTAAGAAAACAAAGAAAACACCTGTTAATATCAATATTGTTGCTTAGGTTGTGTCAACAAACTTTTACAATTGCCTCACACAAGACTTTCTTTTCATATGGACACTACATTTGAAGAAGGCCATAGAATGAATTGGCTGAAATGTGTTGTCAATAGGAAAGAGATGAAATAAGGATTCAATTGTCTGAAATAAATATCTCATTTTTTATTGTATGTTGTGCAAATATCTTTTGTCAAAATATAATAAAGTTTAGTGCTAGAAATGTTTTCATAGAGAAATTCCTTGATGCAATTTCTGTTGGAAGACACCATGAAATTAAGCAACAAATGTACTTTCAGATATCAGTTTTTTGCACAAAAAACAAAATTCTACTTATGGAACTAAAACTGCCTTGTAAATTTCATTTTAATCAAATAAAATCCAAAAAAAAAATAGAAAACGGAAAAAATAATAAATAGTCTTATTGGTAGAAATTTTATGGAATCTATTAATGCATTATCAACTTTTGTGTCTGTGTCTCTCTTTTTTTCTCTCTTCCTCTCTCTCTCTGTCTTTCTTTTTCTCTCTCTTCCTCTCTCTCTCTGTCTTTCTGTTTGTCTTTCTGTTTGTCTGTATATATATATATATATATATATGTATATATATATAAATATTCGTATAAATTTGTATATATGTATATAAGTATAAAGAATTTGTAAGGTGACCAACCATATTTGAGGATAACTCGAAGGCTCCCTTTTTAATAGTTACTGCACTGGGGTGTAGGGGAGGGGATTACTCCCTTCCCCGGATTGCTCCACTTATTCTTGATCTGCCCTTATAATGCTGAGTGTTAAGCAAGGTGGCATCAAGTACCATTTTTTGAGTCCTTGGTATGTTTCGATCAGAGATTTAACCCCTGTCTCCTGGATCATTGACCAACACTCTAAGCATTATGCTAATTGGGCCAGTCAATATATATATATATATATATATATATATATATATATATAAAAAAATTTTGAAAGATTAATATCATTGTGATTATCCTTAAGAATACAAAATTTGATCATTCATATATAGAAACAGATTGTAATGAAGACAGGTAAGAAAAACATTTACCTTATGTGTTTCAGTGCATCTACTTATCTTAATTAAGTAGGTGATATATTATAATGAAACTTGCGTTAAGATTAATAAAATCTTTGACATTTAGACATTTAATAGATTTTTATTTTGTTTGTGTAAACATGGAGATGTTTCAATAACTGAAAATATTAATAATGTTTAGCTTACTAATTGGTCAGTTGATTGTAACTGAATATTTGATTTAACAAATATCACAAGTATTCCGCTAATTTATTTATTTCAGTTTACTTGTATTATCAGTACCACTTCAATGGCATTATTCCCAGCTCCACCCAGTCCAGGAGTGATAGTACTTGTTAGGGTACTATCTTTAAGTCAAATAGGACTGTGTCCTCTGTTTGACACTAACCTGCATCTGATGGTAAGGCTCCAATTGGGAATGTAAAGTGCCTCTTCATTAGCAGTACCCCCAGGTCCACACTTTTCTGGAGTGATACTTACCTGTTAGGGTACTATCTATGGATCATATAGAAGTATTTTTCTTTATTCGATACTAAACTACAGCTGATCATGGGGCACGAATTCAAGTGGTTCTGGGAATAGGGTGTACCTCTATTTTGGTATTATTCCCACTCCCACTTTAATATAAAGTGGTAGTATCTGTTAGGGTACCCTCAATGGGCCAAGTAGAACTAGTCTCCTTGGTTTGACACAAAACTGCTTTTGATGGTGATGTTCCATATTAGAGCTATTGGGAATGTAGAGTAACTATTCATTGGCATTACTCCCACTTCCACTCTAACCTGTCATCTTGACCACTTAATCTTCTACTTATGTTTAAAATCTGATTGGGAGGCTCGAATTCTAGATATTTTGTGAATGTAGAGTACATTACTTCCAGGTCCACTTTGACCCAGTGAGTAATTATTTATTAGGGTCCTATCCATGGTTCAAAATATATCCTGCCTGATAGCAATCCAAGAAGGAAATCAAATTGCCGACACACTTGCGAAAGAAGCAAATAAAATAACGATTAAAATTCTTAAACTTCCATTCACAGACTACAAAATCAAAATCAAACACTACATAAGAAGGCCACATTTAAGTGTTACGAGAATTAGATAATTTACTACACAACTCCGTGTGTATATTTATTCTCCTAAGAAATATACATATATAAGTACATACCTACTTGCCTATATATATATATGAAATAATTTATATACAAACTGATTTCAGTTTTTCAAAAACAGATATCATGGTGATTATCTTTTAGAATGCAAAATATGATCATTCTTCAAGAGAAAGAGATTGTAAGGAAGACAAATAAGAGAAACATTTACCTTCATTTCCCTTACGTCTTTCAGTGCATCTACTTATCTTAATTAAGTAGGCAATATATTACAATGAAATTTACATTTGTTATTTTGTTTCTTTTCAGAATGTCCAACAGGAAAGTTTGGGTCTAATTGTTTAAGAACATGTCATTGTGCTGACAAATCCAAGTGCAGTAAAAAAAAAGGCATGTGTCTTGATGGAAAATGTGAAAAGGGATATACAGGAGAAAGTTGTCAAACTAGTAAGAAAATTAAATTTTTAAACATTTTTTATGCAGGAATATCTTTTCAATTTGGAAATAGACATCTATTTCAGTTGAATTTCAAATTTTCTTATTGTCAAATATTCTAATAATAAAGAAATATGAGGGAATGTTAATGTTGACTATTCTGACAGATGTGTTCAGCCACTGGTTCGCCCAGGGAGTCAATAAAGAATATGTTACATTTTTTTCAAAAGCTCTGTATACATGCATATTTCAATTTCTTCAAAGATAGATGTCATTGTGATTATCTTTGAGAATGCAAAATGTGATCATTGATTGATAGAAACAGATTGTAATGAAGACAAGTAAAAGAAACATTTACCTTCATTTTTCTTATGCGTTTCAGTGCACCTACTTATCTTAATTAGGTTTGTGATATATTACAATAAAACTTGCATTTTTTAATATTGTTCCAAATTTTTTAATATTGTTCCAAAATGACAAATACTTTCATATCAAAGAAGATTATTAAAAACTGAATATATTTCTACATTTCCCTAAGGCAAACCTAAATATCTTTAATGATTTAGTTGAAGATAAATATTCAATTTTTTATTGGTAAATATTTGTAAGAATTGGTTTTAACATTTAATGATTAAGTTGAAGATTAATTTTCATTTTTTTGGTTTTAACAGAGGAAATTTATTTCAAATGAATTCCAAATATTTTTCTTGTCAAATATTCTTCATCAAGAAATGTGTGCCAATGATAGTATTGAAAATTGATAAAAAATACTCTTATTTTAATGAAATAAATTTATTTCAGTGCAGATTTCATATACAATATTTTATTGAGTGTTGAAATGAACATTGTAAAAAGACATCCAAGATGGATGCTATTGTAAATATTCTTCACATTATTGTATATTATTTCCATTGAAGTGATAGAATGAAACAATTTGAAATGAGAATGAGTTAATTATAATCTGTTCATAATTCATTGCCTAAATTAATGATTTATCTTTGATGAATGCAATTTACAATCTTGTGTTTTTTATTTTCAGGTGTATCAATTTAGAAATTTAGATATTTAATAGATTTTTATTTATGTTTGTGTAAAGATGGAGATGTTTCAATGACTGAAAATATTCATTATGTTTAGCTTACTAATTTGTCAATTGATTGTAACTGAATATTAAATTTAACATGTGCCCCGTGTCCCACTAATTTGACCTTGTGCCAGACTAAAATAATAGGACTAAATTAATCTGTCATCTTGTTCATTCACTATTCTGTCAATGTTTAAAATGTTTGACTGGCAAGTTTAACTGAAGCTGTCTTGCCAAAATGAAAGGGAATTTTATTTATTTCACTCTGCTTGTATTATCAGTACCACATTAGTGGCATTACTCACAGCTCCACTCAGTCCTGGAGTGAAAGTACCTGTTAGGGTACAATCTCTGAGTCAAATAGAACTAGTGTCTTCTATTTGACACTAAACTGCATGTGCTGGTAAGGCTCCAATTCTAGATCTTTTGGGAATGTAAAATCTATCTTCATTAGCAATACTCCCAGGTCGACACTTATCTGGAGTGATACTTACCTGTTAGGGTATTATCTATGGATCATATAGAACTAGTTTTCTTTGTTTGACAGTAAACTACTGCTGATCATGAGGATCAAATTCTAGGGATTTTCGGAATAGGGTATGCCTCTATATTGATATTATTCCCAATCCCACTTGAACATGAAGTGGTAGTATCTATTAGGGTACCCTCAATGGGCCAAGTACTATTGTACCCTAGAAATAAAAAAAGAATGAAAAAAAAAACACCCAGTAAACCTCTCATTGCTCCCAATTTTGATTTATAAAAAATGCTTGTCACACAATTGTGTCAGGATATGATTTAAATCCTGATAGAGACAAAAAAGAAATAATGATTGTTCATTCTGTTCAAAATGTGACTTTGCTGACTACTTGCTCTCTCAATCCACATCCATCTAGAAGCTTTTTCTGCAGTGTCTGTGATTAACTTGATCGATGTTGTATTATTTCTACCAACAAACCCCAACTTGGTTAAGACTTTAAAAAGCGATTGAACCATGAACCCTCAGCAGCCAATTTCAATTGGGTCACAGTGAACCTGCCTTCCTTTCATCCTACACTGCTCAAAAAGTTCCTGATATTTGGTGAGCCTTCTTTCATGGGACTCAGCCATCTTTTCCTCCCATGATACTGTCAACTCCCACATGATCACTTACTTCATTGTATTGAAACAAGAATCATGTCTGGCTGAAGTTGTGTTCGAACAAGATGATCAGGGAATTTCAGCAGCTTATTCAAATCAACAAATAACTCCCAATCTGGGGCTGTGCTAAGTCCCAATGTTTTTTTTCTGACGGTGCTGATCGAATATTCCCTACTGCCTTAAGAAAACTGATTCTCTTGCAGACAGTCTTGTATGTGCTGGTCCGAAGGCATTTGTTAAATACCTTTGCAATTACCCTCAGCACCTGATTATGATGCCAGATATAATGTCCATCGCCCAATGCTCTAGTGCAACAACTGAGTATGTTTTTAAGCAATCATCTCTTTTCACACAGTGGGTATTGTGGAGTCTCAGCCTTCCCCCAGGTTTTAAGATTTGTTGGTCTTGGTATTGTATCATAAACAGCCTGGATGAGGACGAAGTTGGAACCACAAATGTCCGACCAGCAAACTTTCCTTTTTAAAATACCATCCCATTGGGTTCGGTTACCCTGTTGGCCTAATGCAATCATTTTGCCAAATCTTAACTCTTCTAAACCAGCTCTCACTTAGTTTTGGAGCAGGTGTCGATATTCTACACTCGTGGTTCTTCTGATATCTTTGCTGCTACAATAGCCTAGACCAGTACGACCTACAGCTACTCTCCCAACCATATCACCAACATCTATATCTGATGTTGTATGATTACTAATAAAATAGGAAACAATATTTTAGAGAGACCGTCTTATAAATTATCATTGGCAATGATGGTGACTATGTAGAAAAATAAAGTTTTATAGATGAAAGGTTATTTTATTCAACAGCATTATTGATTTGTTTGTATCTTGTATGAAAAATATCAAATGTTTAAAATATATACAAGTTGCATATAAATTCTCAGAAAAAATATCATAAATGGAGCAAACATTTTTATTCCATCATTTTGTAAAAAATACATTTTTCCACTGAATATTTTGTTTAAGATTTGAATGATTCACTTTTGATAAAATATATTTGCTTATTATTCTTTTTTTAGTGTGTGATCTTGGAACTTTTGGTGATGGCTGTCAGTTAAAATGTCATTGCGCAAATAATACGCAATGCAATCATATTAATGGCACATGTCAATCTGGTGGGTGTGCAGCTGGTTACAAGGGAGATAACTGTCAAGAAGGTAAAGTCAATAATTAAGAAACAAAAAATGTGTATCTGCCCAACACCTCTGCGAATATATTTGTCTTTAAGCTTAATTACAAAATATTTTATTAATAGTCCTGCAGAGCATAGAGAGTTAATTCTAAGCTAATATTTGTCTTTAAAGCTCAATAACAAAATATTTTATCAATAAATCATTAATATGCTATTATTCCCAGGTCCATTTTGACCTGAAGTGATAGTTGTTATGAGGCTCCCATCTATGCTCCAAATAGAACTGTTTAACCATTTAATTGCATGTAAACCTTTAATTTTATGTAAACATATGACTAATATTAATGGCACATGACAATCAGGTGGATGTGCAGCTGGTTACAAGGGAGATAATTGTCAAGAAGCTGAAGTCAAACAATTTGACAATTTTAAATTGAATTCTTAGTGTTAAATAGCATTACTTGAAACGATTTAACTGTGAACAAACTATTAGTTTTGCTTAGCAATATATGAAACCATTTGACTGTGTGACAACAATAAACTCTGGCTTGTTTAAAAATTCTTACCCATAAACTATTTATTTATAAATCATATATATTTTACATATATGTAGGAATTGGATTTGGTATTAAATAACCTACAAAAGTTGATATGCCATAAAACACAACCAACCAATCAACCTACAGATCTTTGGCAAAATTTCTGCTCTCAGATTTCAAAACATCAAGAAATAATTTTGAATCTATCTTTAAGGTTTGGTTTCTTTGTTTAATGGCATATCAACCTTTGTAGGTTATTTAATACCAAAGATATTCTCCAGGAAGAACAATAGTTGTACTATTTAACCCATAGCTGGGAGGATAAGGGGGTTCATACCTTTCTCAAAAGTATTTCTCCTAAATTGAACGTAACAGCATGACAGGAGTACGAAGTCGCTTACTACGATTCTGCAGTCCATTGCTTTAACCATTACACAAGGAGGACACCCCCCAATTTTAAAAATTTTGTCTTTTAGATTAATTAGAAAAAATATGATGGAAACAAACGTCTGAAGAATTTACCAAAATATCTTGCTAAAGAAAGTGGTTTTTGATTTGAAAATTTTCTTTGAAAATCATTTCATTTTATAATTTATTGTTGCTTTGATTATTTTCATTTAAATCATGTTCATATTTTTCTATTGACAATATAGTTAAATCAGACCCAACATTGCCTCTGGTATTGGTTGCTGTCCTCATAATTATTATTATTATCATTGGAGTTGTGATTGCTTGCTACAGGTAAAGTTTATATTTTTCTTCTTTCATTTATAACATTTCAAAGTTACAACATTTACTTATATTAATTGGCTGTGTTTATGTAAGGAGGTTAAATTTCATCTATTTATTTAACTATTTATTATCTTTTTATTCACCCCTAAAAAACTTATGGAAAATCTGATTTTCTCCTTAACCAAACATAACAAGATCTTGTGGAATATTATACAATTAAAACAGGTATTATTAGGTATTACTTATTAAAAAATCTCTCCAACATTGAATCTCTGAAACCTTAAATAATATTGCTGTTCCTGCAATCAAATATAAAACACACACACACACACACACACACACACACACACACACACACACACACACACACACACACACACATATATATATATGTATATGAAGAGCCTTCAATAAACTTCCAGACTTTTTTGTATGGGCACTTTTATTGAGAGTACACACATGAAACTCTAGTCCACTTTTTAAGTAATCTCCTCCAGCTGCAATGCATTTGTTGTACCGTTCAGACAACCTCTGGAAGGCTCCATGGAAGTCCTCTTCTGTGAGCATGTCAATGACCTTTGTCACAGCCTCTTTCATCTCCTCAATTGTCTCATAGCGACAGCCTCTATGTTTTTCCTTAAGCTTAGAGAATAAGCAAAAGTCACAGGGAGCAAGGTCTAGACTATCGGGAGGCTGAGGAACTGTCTTCATGCCCATCTTAGTCAAATAGTCTGTGACAAGTATGGTGTTGTGGACTGGTGTATTGTTCCGGTAGAAATGCTACTGACTCAATTTGAAGAGCGCTGCCATCTTCCAACGGAATCTCTTCCTGAACTCCCTTAAAACCTCAACATGGTATTCCTTGTTGTCCGTCTGTCAAGGGGAATCCCAGTGCATGTAGATCATGCCAGTGCTGTCAAAAAAAAGGGATCATCAAAGGTTTGTGGGTGGATTTGTTCTGTCTGGCCTTCTTGGGTCATGCTTCCACTGGGAACTCTGTTTCTTGGTCTCTGGGTCATAGCAGTTGATCCAGCTTTCATCGCAGGTCACCAGAGCATCAAGATGTCCGAAATCTGTTGTCTAGGCAGATTATGAACTAGCAGATGAAGCAAGCTTTGGGTCAACACCACGCTTCACCAGATGCTGGGTAGATGAACCCGACATTTCAATGTCCAGGATCAAATTCTTTAGTCAAGAAATTACTGCTACTCATCTTTAAGGGTAGCGTTTATTGATGAGGTCAAAATATGGCCATCAAATAATTGCCGTGAATCAAATATAAAAGAGAATATATATATATATATATATATATATATATATATGAGTACATATATGTGAATTTGTTTTATATATAAAATTTTCATTATATATATATATATATATATAGAATTAACTTAAATCGCGAGTCGAAAATCTTCTACTAAAGTTTCACCTTAACGGATCATCAGGAAGCCTACCTTCGACTAATTCTAAGGAGAAATCGCTTTCTTTTATTCACCAAAAACCCCACCTAGCCTAGAATTTGCATAAAAAATAAATAACTAAATAACTAAATGAAAGATACCATATTTTTATTTGAGAAAAAAAAAAAAAAAAATTCTCTAAAACCTTTTCCTAATTATATAGTAACCACGCCCTTTTGTGTCTACAACTATTTAACACCTCCGATCTTTTATTTAACATATTCTTACTTTTACAATTTGCTATTGCCAATTTTTCCTCCATACAAAGATTACAAGCAATCACTCAATACAGGTGTTTAAACATGTACCTAAGGGAATAGAGCATAGATTATCAAATAACTCCTCCAACAGGGAAATTTTTGAACGAAGTAAGCAGGAATATGAGGAGGCTTTAAAGAATGATGGATTTAGGGTCAATTTAGAATATAGGAATAGGGATAGAATTGGAACACAAGGAAGGAGAAATAGACCTAGGAAAATTTTATGGTTTAATCCCCTTACAACATGGAAGTAGTTAATAACTTGGGAAAAGAAGTTCTTCAAGATATTAAAAAGAAACTTCCCTAGTGGGAACCAATTACATAAGATATTTAATAAGAATTGTGTTAAATTAAGTTACAGTTGCATGCCAAACATTAATGGAATAATAAATAGGAGCAATATAGCTAAATTAGGTACAAAGAAAAATAAGGTGATTGATAAATGCAACTGTAGGGATAAGGTTAGGTGTCCCCTCGAAGGCAAATGTAAGCAGGAATGTGTAGTGTATTAGGTAGAAGTATATAGTGATTCGAATAATAAGGGAAATAAAAAGATATACTTTGGGTTGACACAAGGGGATTTTAAAACTAGGTACTATAACCATAGAACAAGTTTTTCGCACGAGAAGTATAGGTATAGCACTGCTTTATCTAGTTATGTGTGGGAACTTAAGGAAAAAACAAGGAGTAGATCCTATAATGAAATGGGAAGTAATAAAGAAATGCCACAAATATAGGGCAGGCAATAGAGCTTGTAATCTTTGTATGGAGGAAAAATTAGTAATAGCAAATTGTAAAAGTAAGAATATGTTAAATAAAAGATCGGAGGTGATAAATAGTTGTAGACACAAAAGGGCGTGGTTACTATATAATTAGGAAAAGGTTTTAGAGATCTTTTTTTTTTTTTTTCTCAAATAAAAATATGGTATCTTTCATTTAGTTATTTAGTTATTTATTTTTTATGCCAATTCTAGGCTAGGTGGGGTTTTTGGTGAATAAAAGAAAGCGATTTCTCCTTAGAATTAGTCGAAGATAGGCTTCCTGATGATCCGTTAAGGTGAAACTTTAGTAGAAGATTTTCGACTCGCGATTCAAGTTAATTCTATAATTGGCTCCATTGTACTGTGTTGAGCACTTTAGTAATTGTAGCATTGCAGTATTTGTGGAGGGTTTTTTGGTTTTCTTTTGACCACTGACTGTGTACCCCTTGATTTTTTTCATGGAGTCGGACGAGGTTGGCCTTTTCTTTCTTTTTTACCCAAAAAATTCTTTTTCTTTTTCTCCTGGGCGGTGATTCGAGATACTTTTATCTCTTGTTCCTGGCCAGGGTTTTTTTTATTTTTTTCTGGTACCGTGAATACTGGTAGATAGTAGATTAGTAAATATATATATATATATATATATATATATATATATATATATACATTTCTTTTATACATGTGATTTATAGTAAATGTTTTAGTTTATCTCATGTGACTGATTTTTGCTGAGGTTGTGTTTTTGTTGATTTATGGAATGTTTATTTTTCTGGGAATTTTGTAGAAAGAAAAAATTAAAGAAAAGAGATGACAGTAAGAAGGAAGAATCCATGAACAATATTCCTATGGAAAAAGGTATGTAGTGACAGGAATGGTAATTCCAAAAAGTAAATGACTATTTTTTCTACACGGTCTGGCTTCAACATATAATGTCCTATTGAACAATATCCATTTGTTTCTATGTCTGCTATAAAAAGCAAAGAAGAAAGACAATGAAATTAAAACTGTTGCTGTTATATGTTGAAGGGAGGGTCAAAAATAATTTTTTAGTACTTCAGCAGTATATATATATATATATATATATATATATATATATATATATATATATATATATATATATATATATATATATATATATATATATATATATATATATATATATATATTTAGCAATTACTCTGCACAAGGTCAGCTTTAAGCAGAATTTTATGGGTTTAAAGTTATCATGCTTGGAAATAGACCCAGAGATATGAGTTCAAATGATGAATGAACTATCTATAATCCACTTAATGCATTGCCTTTAGGAAAGGCATGAACCCATCTGTTGTTCATCTTCAGCTTAGAGTACATAGGTGGGCAGACTGAAATATTCAGCCTTGATATGGCAACCAACCAATATATTCTAAAACAAAGGGGTTAAATTATCTATATATATATATATATATATATATATATATATATATATATATATATATATATAAATAAAATCTAAAACAAAGTAAGTTCACTTACCTTCTCCTCGGCTATCATATTACAATCAGTTTCATTGATTTTCTCTAGAAGAAAAATAATTTTGAAATGTGATCAAATCAGTGAATTTTGGCAGCTGTGGGAGAGGCAGAAGAAAATCTTGTTAATTTTAGGTATTTCTCTCCTGCTCTACTGAACAGTGTTGAGTACTCATATATATATATATATATATATATATATATATATATATATATATATATGTGTGTGTGCGTATGCGCGTGTGTGTGTGTATTGTATGTAAATATAGAAATAGGAAAAAACAAGATATTTAGAAGATGATTTTATTTATAGTCGAGTATTGTGCCATGACAAATATTCCAGTTATTTTTTTATATATTACCATCATCAGGGCAATGTTTAAATGTAATGTTGTATCTTCTGAATTATATTCAATTTTTAAAATGAAAGTAAACAAGAAAATCTTTGCATTTTTTTTTTTTACTGTTAATAGCTTTCTGTCTCAATTCTCTGCGACATAATTAGTTGTAATTTATTCTAAATTTGCTATGGATTTAAAGAATTTTGGGAAAGTTTATAAGAAATTTCAACAATTTTTCTCACTATTTATATTTGAGGAAGAATTATGATTAGAAGTATTGTTGAAAAACATTAAAAAGTGATTATAAATAGGAATAATGAATGATATCAGATTTATCAAATGAGTTTCTCACTCACGACCCATGAACTTGTCTGATAGCTATCATTATTTAATACTAAGTGACAGAAGATGCAACAATAAAACAAGGGCACATAACTCATAATACCCAGATGTAACAAGGATCAGTAATGAAACAATTACGGCTTATAGCACTCTAATTTACATAAGGAATCTTGTAACTCATTTAATTAAATAAAGAGTAATTTGAAAAAACCTGGTCTTCTTTGATTAGAAATTAGAAATAATGCAAGCTTCATCAATTGTTCTATATTGTTTATTATGTATATTAACTGACATTTTAAGATATTTAAAGTTATACTTGTTATTAGTTTCAAAATTATGTTTTATTAACACATTTTTGTCATCACTAATTTTCATGTGTCTCTTGTGTGCATATATTTGGTTTTTGATGTTAATGGATATGTATATATTTATCCATGAAAATGATTGGTTTTATCAGATGATTTCTCTAAAATCTGTCTCTCTGTCTCTGTTTCTTCAGACAATTTCCAGGAAGATAATTACATAGAACTCAGTGATTCTGAAAATATTCACAAAAACACGGAAGTGCCGACAACAGGCAATTTCCGGGAATCATATTATGAAGAACTCAGTGATTCTGAAAATATTTACCACAACCATGAACTGATAATAACAGACTAACTTTTATTTAATGTTCAACAAAACGAAATGGAGTCAGAGCCTTTTTCAAGTCAATTTTTTGTAGATAATCAACTTAATGAAAAAATATATAAACAAAGAAATGATTCTGCTCAAATTGTATAAAATCCTCTCATTGTTATCTTAATATGAAGAACAGTTGCTGCTTCTTAAAATCGACAAACATCATATTTATATAAAAATGGAAGTTAAATCTTTTTTTAACATAAAATTTTAAACAGTTAAGTCATCATAAAAATGTAAATATATTTCGAAAGATATTATTATGTACATATGATTTTTTTCTGGAATAAATCAAAATTTCTTCTAGAATCAAAGTTTCATGGGACATAACTTTGTAACAACAGAGTGGTCTCCCTTTAAAAGAAAAACCGAAATTTTACTTGTTTTTAACTTTTTCTCATATTTGCTTTTTTGACTTTTCTTTTTTTGTCAGTCCCAAAACATATTTGATGCAGGACATTTAAGCAAATGAATTTTTATACTTTAGCAGAATTGAATGGTGTGGGGTTGGCTATAAAAGTATTGCGACAATTCTTTTCCTAATATTTTCTTAACTCATAAGTGATGTAATCCTGTGGGTACATTCACAGGAACAAGCAAAGGCAGGAAAACCAGCTAGAACCTACATACAACAGTTCTGCGCCGATATGTAGCCCTGGAGACCCGGCCAAAGCAATGAACGATAGA
Source organism: Sepioteuthis lessoniana (assembly GCA_963585895.1). Classification (NCBI taxonomy): domain Eukaryota; kingdom Metazoa; phylum Mollusca; class Cephalopoda; order Myopsida; family Loliginidae; genus Sepioteuthis; species Sepioteuthis lessoniana. The sequence goes on from OY757928.1 coordinate 87,380,047, forward strand.
GAAGTGTGGCAGGAGAGGGTCAGGGATATCCGTACTGATGGTGCGATATGATGATGATGATGATTGTTTTGCACACAGAAGACCTTTGTTTAAGTCAATTGTTCGGGTCGTCTTGTGTTTGTCAGCATGTATGCTTCCAAGTCCGTATTGGAAGGTGGGGAGGGCAAACGAAAATTCTTTAAGTGAAATGAAAAGTCAACCAAAATAAACAAAACAATAAAAGCAATAAACAAATGTTTAAGAGTAACAAAATTTTCTTTCAAATATTTTATTATTACTATTATTATTATTATTATTATTATTATACAATTTATAAAGAAGTGATAAGCTTATTAAAACTAAATATGTATCAATTATGTGTTCCTAATGTTTGCTTCTCTGCTACCACCTAATTTTTCTCCCTAACTGTTTTATCCAGCCTTCTTTTAGAAATCTCCAAAGGAAGTCGGTAGGTTTGAAGAGATATATGCATTCTCTTCTTCCACCAGATAATGGTCAGGAGTTGAGTGGGTGTATATTGTTCTTATCTAGTTGGTTTTGTGCGTCACATGAGTTATCATATGCAAACGATCTTAGATTTTTCCAGCAGGTCAACTCTAAAAGATTATTAAATTGGGAGTTAGCATTGGTCATATCTGTCTTTGATAGAAATATATATATATATATATATATATATATATATATATATATATCTACAACCTATGAACCGTTACATCAGTGTGATTTGTCAGTTTCAAATAATATTGATAATTCTTTATTGGGACTAATAAATACTCAGTGAAAACAATCTTTGATTATCCAACTTGCATGTATACCAGTTATCCTCCCTTTAGCTTTATTTACTAATGTCAATTTTGAAATGGTAAAACTTGTGTCAAAATAATTCTCTCCCACTCCTCTTCCTCCTTCTCCTCTTGGGGAATTAGAAATAAGAAACAAAAGAAAAAAAAAAGAAGAAAATAAAGGTAGTGTGAATATATGTCTTTCAGTAAGTCAGAAATTGTTTCAGCATAACATTTATACTGTAAGCATTGCTTAAAAAGTAAATGTTATGACAAATGAAAAAAATCAATATTTTTTTTTTAGACTGATAAATTGTTGGAGTAAATATATGTCTTCTATGTGTAAAGCAATGAAAAAATCTTCTGTAGAAAATAATTTCAACATTTTTTCATGGGCAAACCCTCATTGTTCAGATATGACTTTTAATTCTTCTGCTAATTGATCACAAAATACACATTTGACAGAGCTCTTGAATTGGCAGCCCAGCATGTGCACGTCTCACAAGAGGATATCAGGATAATCAAACACTGCTGCAAATCACTCCTCTTCCATAACAACAAACCATAAAAACTTACCCAGCTATTCGACGTAACCAAGGGTAACGTTGATGGTTTGAAGGTGCATGACCTTGTTGGTGCCCTGATACTTTCTTGACTATACAATATAATAAAAAATACTGAGTGTTCAGTCGTGGTCCAGGAGACTGGGGTCCAAAAAATGGTACTTGATGCCTCCTTCCTTAAAACTCAGCATTACTCAGCATTATATATATATATATGTATATATATATAAACATTCCAAAAAATTTATTTTCGTGTTCTTTTGTTCATATTTTATCTACATTTAGAAATATCTAGAAATTTAGATTTTTATCGTTTTTTTCAACAACTTGTGATAAACTGAAAAGGATTAATCAAAAAATTTGTTTGTTAAAAGACAGTTAGTATTAAACGCCATGTTAAATAACTTATTCTTTTAAAAGGGGAAAAATTACAAATTATATCGACTGAATCTCAAAGCAAAGGGACATAACTCAGTATTTTCTTAAGAGAAACAATTCTTAAATTATCAATAAAAGTTTTTTAAAACTGGTGATTTGCCCAAGAAATTACATAGACTTAAAATATTTCATTTTAAAATATATTATATTTGCAGGACGAGTAAACTAAAATTATTCTTGTCTCATTTTTAAAACTCCACTCTTTACTTCAACAGAAACAGAGATTTAAAAATAATTCTTAAGAAATTGAATACGCCAATTTAAAATAAAATCAAGTTGTTATAGTATGAGGTTTGTTAAAATTTTAAAAAATACTTGTAAAAGTTTTGACATGAAATGGGATAAAAAACGAAGCAAATATGACATCAAAGAAGTTAACTGCTATTAAAAATCTAAATAAAATGTGATTGCTTGATTTTAATAGCATATTAACCCATCTAAGATTACTTTATTTCAAGAGGTTAGAGAATCACATTCATTTTACATTCCTATTTGAATTTTTGTGTATTTGTTTCTGTTTTTTTTAGCACACAGTCCTCAAAAATATAAATAATTTTTCATTGACTACAATTTAAGCCATACCTGGTGTATAATAGGTTTTAAGCGTCAACTATATATATATACATATATATATATATACTTACAGAGAGAGAGACAGACAAACAGGAAGAAAGATATATCTGTTTGGGTATATATATATATATATATATATATATATATATATATATATGTCTTACCAACACCAGTCAACCTTCATGCTTGGGAGTTAACTACATCCGACCAATGCAGAGAATGTGAGAAAACTGCGAACCTCAAATATATTCTCACTTGATTTTTTCTGAGGTTTCAAAAATGTGTCGTGAGACTGCCAATAAATCTCTAAAAATTATCAACAAAAGAGAAATTCAGTTCGTTAAAGAAGGAAATATTTTAAAAATTGCACGTATAAATATATGTAAGGGCTGCACGGACTTGCATGTCGCAGCCAATTTAAAATATAACTTCATATTTCCAACTGAAATAGCGTTAACGACAAAGCGTCCAGATATTATCATTTGGTGCATTTAAGCTAAAAAAGTTATTGTTATTGAGTTAACGGTACCTTTTGAAGAAAATTTCGACTGGGCACATCAGTGTAAGTTGGAAAAATATGAAGATCTGCAAGAACAATGTGTCAGAAATGGTTGGATAACAAATGTATTTCCAATCAAAGTCGGATGCAGAGGTTTTATTGCCAACTCAACCACCGTTTTCTTGACTAATCTTGGACTTCTTCCATCAGACAAAAGGAAATACACTGAAAAGATCCAAGATAAGGCTCTAACTGCATCAGCGTGGATCTGGCAATCCCATAGAGCAACAACAATCTGACAAAGTCTGGTGGTATCGTGAGATACTGCTGGGCTGCTCTGGGCAAGTGGTAATGAGGCTTTGGCTCCAAAATTATGCCTGAACCCAGGTCCACTCACTCCTGGAGTGATAGTACCTGTTAGTGTCATTGGTTTGACACTAAACTGCATGTGATGGTAAAGCTCCAATTCTAGATGTTTTGGGAATGTAAAATGCCTCTTCATTGGCAATACTCCGATATCAACAATTAGGGTACTATCTATGGATCATATAAAAGTAGGTTTGTTTGTTTGTTTGTTAATAAACTACAGCTGATCATGAGGCTTGAATTCTCAGGCTTTTGAGAATTGGGCATCCATCTATATTGGTATTATTCCCAGGTCCACTCTAACATGAAGTGGTAGTATCTGTGAGGGTAGCCTCAATGGACCAAGTAGAACTAGTCTCCTGGGTTTGACACAAAACTGCTTTTGATAGTGAGGCTCCACTGTAGAGCTATTGGGAATGTAGGGTACCTCATCTTTGGCATTGCTCCCACTTCCACTCTAACCTGAAGTGGAAGAACCTTTCAGGGTACTATTTCTGGGTCAAATACAACTAGTGTTTTGGGTTTGACACTTAAATCCATCTGATCGTGCAACATTTGGGAATAGGATGTAGTTTTTAATTGGCATTACTCCCATGTAGACTCTGACCTGTTTTTGAAGTACCAGTTATGGTATGATCTATGGGTGAAATAGAACTAGTGTTTTGGGTTTGACACTAAGCTTCAATTTGAGAGCTTTTCTGAATGTTGAGTACCTCTTCATTGGTATTACTCCCAGCTCAACTCTGACCTAGACTGGTAACACCATTTTGGGTGCGACCTAAGGATGAAAGGAACAAGTGTGTTGGGTTTGACACTATACTTACATACCTATACTGCATCTGATGGTGAGACTCCAGTTTTAGAGCTTTTAGGCTGCAGAATACCTCTTCATTGTCATTACTCCCAAGTAACTCTGAATTGAGGGGTGGTACATGTTAAGGTACAAACTATGGGTCAATAAAAATATTGTCATGGGTTTGACACTAAACTACCTCTGATGGTAAGGCTTCAAATCCCTACACATGGGCATTACTCCCAAGTCCACTTTGGCCTGAAATAGAAGTAACTATCAGGGTACCATCTATGGGACAAATAGAACAAGTGACTTGTGTTTGACACTAAACTGCATCTGATTGTGAGGTTCCTAATATAGATTTTTCGGAAATGTAAAGTACCACTTCTTTGACAACTCCCAGGTCCACTCTGAACAGTATTGGATGTACCTGAAATGGTACCATCTAGGGGACAAATAAAAATAGTGTCCTGTGTTTGATACGAAAATGCATATGATCATGAGACTCTGATTCTTGAGCTTTTGGGAATGTAGAGTACCTCTTCTTTGGCATTACTCCCAGGTTGACTCTGACCTGGAGTGATAGTACCTGTTTGTGTACTATATATGGGTCAAATAGAAAGAGTGTCCTGGGTTTGACAGTAAATTGGATCTGATCGTGTGGCTCCTGTTCTAGAAGTTTTGTGAGGGTAAAGTACATTCTCAATTGGGTCACTATGAGGTACACTCTGAACTTGAGTGGTAGTCACTGTTAGGTTACTATATATGGGTCAAATATACCTAGCAGCCACCCTAAAATGCATCTGAAGTTGAGACTCCAATTCTAGATCTTTCTAGAAATATGAAGTACCTCTTCATTGCAATACTCCCCGGTCCACTGTGACCTAGAGTGGTAGTACTTGTAAGGGCACAATCTAGGGGTCAAATAGAACTGGTGACGAGGTTTTGAGATTAAATTTCACCTGTGCATCAGGCTCTAATTCTCAAGGTTTTGGAAACATAGAGTACTTCTTCATTGGCGTTACTCCCAGGTCTACCATCAACTGGATTCATAGTACCTGTAATTGTACCATCTATAGGTTAAATAGAATTTGGATCAAGGGTTTGACACTAAACTGCATGTGCATCAGGCTGCAATTTTAGAGATTTGGGAATTCAGGTCACCTTTTCATTGGCATTACTCCCAGGTCCACTCTGACCGGGAGTACCTAATAGGGGAACATCTATGGGTCAAATAGAACTACAGTCTTCGGATTGACACTAAATTGTATATGATGGTGACGCTCCAATCGTAGAGCTTTTGGGAATGTAGAGTACCTCTTCAATAGCATTAAATCCACGTCTATTCGGACACGGAGTGCTGGCAGCTGTTAGAGTGCCTTCTATAGGTCAAATAGAAATAGTGCCCAGAATAACGATAAACTGAATCTGATTATGAGGTTATAATTCTACAGGTTTTGGTAATGTGAAGTACCTCTTCATTGGTATTACTCTCAGCTCCACTCTGGCCAGGAGTGATAGTAGCTGTTAAGGTCTCATTTATGGGTCAAATAGAATGAATGTCCTGGGTTTGACACTAAACTGCATCTGATCATGAGACTCCAATTTAAAGGCTTTCGGGAATGTAGAGTACCTCTTCATTGGCATTACTACCAGGTCCACTATGACCTGTATTGATAGTAACTGTTACAGTCCTATCCATGGGTCAAATAGATTTAGCATCTCAGGATTGAGACAAAACTGCTTCTGATCGTGAGACTGCAGTTGTTGAGATTTTGGGAATATAGACTACCTCTTCATTGGCATTACTCCCAGATCCTCTCCGACCTGGAATGCTAATACCTGTTAGGGTACCAGCTATGGTGCTAATAGAACTAGTGTCCTGGGTTTAACACTAAACTGCATCTGATGGTAGAACTCCAAATTTTCAGGTCCACTACGACCTGGAGTGGTAGTTCATATCCGTGTACCATCTATGGATGATATAAATAGTTTCCTGTGTTCGACATTAAACTGCATCTGATGGTGAGGCTCTAATTCTAGAGATTTTGTGAATGTAAAGTACCTCTTCATTGGCATTTCCTCCAGGTTCACTCAAGACCCAGTGAGTGACTACTAATTAGGGTCCTATCAGTGCTTCAAAATATATTATGTAACCATTTATTTACTTGAAACCTTTTAGCTGTGAGCCAACAAATGATTAATTTTAAATTGAATCATTACTATGAGATAGAAATAGTCCAATTGCGTGCAAATCAATGAATAATGTTTTATGAAATTATTTATGTTAGATAGAAATACTTGAAACCATTTAATGACCAAAATATGAAATTAAGCAGCATCAGAAAGTGGGACTACATTCGTGTTATTTGGGGAATGTCAATTACTATGTTTTTCCCATGACTTCCAGGTTCACTTTGACTCGCAGTGGTAATACCTGTTAGGATTCCATTTCTTAGTCAAATAGAATTTTTCAATCTTTTACTAAAGATTATTATTTTTAACCAGAATTATTTGAGTTAGGTATTAATACTTGAAGCCATTTAACTGTGAGCAAATAAATGATTAATATTCAAGAGAATTATTGGTGTTGAATAACAATAATTGAAACCATTTAACTGTGTGTAAACAAATGAGCTTTGGCTCATTAAAAAAAAGGTTCAATTCAACTTTTCATTTAAAAAGCACACACACACACACACACAGACATATATATATATATATATATATATATGTCTGTGTGTGTATATATATATATATATATATATGTGTGTGTGTGTGTGTGTGTGGTGAATTCAATAAGTTTCCAGATTTTTTTTTTTTACAGGCATTTAAAATTGTTGTAGACTCTTCAAAATTCAGTGTCTTTTGTTATACGTTTTTATGATTTCAGGTTCAAATGAACAGCTACAGCAGCAATTGGAATACACCCTACACCTGATTGTCACAGCTGGTGAATTTCAGAAATGCAATCAGGACATGAGGACACTTTCGATGAACGATATGCAATAAGATTTTGTTTTATACTTGGAAAAAATGCCACAGAAATGTATGAAATGCTTCAGACTGCTTTTCAACCATCTTGCATGAATCGAGCATCAGTTTTTGAGTGGCATAAGAGATTCAAGGAAAGTAGGGAGTCTATGAGGGATGATGAGAGGTGTGGGAGGAGTAAGGAAGTCAGAACACCAGAGTTGATTGGCCAAAGGGTTAGGGTTAGGGTTACTATGTTGAGGTTTTAAGGGAGTTCAGCAAGAGATTCCGTCGGAAGAGGCCAGCACTCTTCAAATCAGGTCAGATCAGACAATGCACCAGTCTACAACTCCATCCTTGTCACAGACTATTTGACCAAGATGGGCATCAAGACAGTTCCTCACTCTCCCTATAGTCCAGGCATTTCTCCCTGTGACTTTAGGTTATTCCTTAAGCTCAGACGCTGTCGTTATGAGACAATTGAGGAGATGAAAGAGGCTGTAACAAAGGTCATTGACACGCTCACACAAGAGACTTCCATGGAGCCTTCCAGAAGTTGTTGGCACAGTACAACTAGTGCATTGCAGCCGGAGGAGATTACTTCAAAGGGGAGTTGAGTTTCATGTGTGTACTGTCGATAAAAGTGCCCATACAAAAAAAGTCTGGAAACTTATCCTCGTATATAAACAGAATTTTTCTTGAGTACCACACCAGAGTTGATGTTCTATAAAACACAACCAAACACTACCAAACAAATCTTGTCTCACTCTGTTCAGCTTTTGTAAGAAATAAATTTATTATTTTTCTTAATATCTATGAAGAATTTTTGGGAATTTCACTCAGAAAGCATCAGCTGCCAACCTTTCACCCCCAGGCAAACCACCCATTCCTTTCCATTTTTCTCAAGTTCACTCTCACCATTTATAAATCAAAAATAGACCTTTTACAAATTATTGGTATTACATAAGTGTACTTGAAACCATATATTTTATTGTAATTTATTTGTATGTGATAAGAATTCTAGTAAACACATGATTTCTATCAAACTTCTATCAAATAGTAAAGGTTTCTTGAAACCATGTTTTATAACTCCTAAGTCGTTGATATTCTGTTAAAAAATTGTGACGGTCCAGTGGCAGGCATAGGGTTAAAATATAAAAATAAAAATCATTATACCAGGATTGGAAATGGTCTAGACAATTGGGGGGTTATGTTTGAAGGGAGGATCGAAAATCATTTTTTAGTACTCCTGCAGTATATATATATTTATATATATATATATATATATATATATATATATATATATATATATTTAGCAATTACTCTGCACATGGTCAGTTTTAAGCAGAATTTAACGGGTTTGAAATCAAACTTCTCCTTGACCAGCTGCCATACCATGGTTGAAAAGCACAGTCTGCCCTACTATTTACCCTCAGCTGAAGAGGGAATAGTTAGATTCATGCCTTTCGCAAGTGTATCAGTGTAATGAAAAATATAAATAGCCTTGTGCAGGTTTTGAACTTGAGTTGCCATGTTCATTTCCTACATGGATATCGATTACACTTCCGTTCAGCAGGACATCTACTAAAATTGGAATGATATGGAGATGAATTTCATGGCCTCTAAACAAGGTTGACAAGCAAATTGGTGGAGTGTTTCATATTTTGTAGGGAAGTGTGTTAAAGTTATGGTGCTTGATATATGAGATATAATTAAAGAATTTATTGGAGTAGAAATCCTAATACACTCATCCAATTCCCAAAGTCATGAATGCATATCTCCTTAATAGGAAGATTTGGACGGACCATTAATATACCCAGACACATAAAGAGACATCCATCCAATTTAAAATGTACATTTAGGTCACTTTGATTAGGAAGTAAATTATTTTTGAAGAATAACATTGTATTATTCATTTGTCATTAGGACTAGAGCAATTATGTTACATTTTAAACTTGTCATTAGTCAGTTTAATAGAACTCCTTAACAGAAGCCCATCCTAAAATGTATATATATATATATTCATTTGATAACATACATTCACCAGGATTAGTAACGGATCCAAAGATGGGAAATATTCATTTCTGCCTTTTATTCACACTTTTCTTTTGGTTAAAATCAGGAGTTGAAAGCCGTAAGTTTATTCTTTTATTTCTCTTCTATTTATCTTATATATATATATATATATATATATATATAGCGTAATCAGATGGAAACTTAAACCTGGTTAAGTTGTCATTATAAATTTATTTCAGAATATTACTATACTCTCTGTCTCGTCAGATGACTTTTTACATGCTTTTCTCTAAGTTGCAGAACAGCAAATGTGGAGTTACAGTTCGTATTTAAAAAATAAAAAAATAAAAAATGAAAAATAAAAAATAAAAATAAAAAATAATTTAAATTGACAGGCGAGGGCAGAGGGTTTCAAGATGTTAGGTTTTATAAGCATCAAAAAACAGGAGTGGGGTTTCTCTGTAGTTTAACCCATCCTAATTTACCCACTTGTCAGTGGTCCCATAGCAGGTGTGATTTTCTGTTAATTATCTCAGCTGTTCGGATCCTAGATATTCCATTCAATTTAATTAGGAACAAGATAATTAAATAAGATAAAGGTAAGAAATTTTTTATCGTAGCTATCAAGTGCTTTTGATCGACCCTAAAAATGGTCAAGGGGAATTAACTACCTTAGAGTCAAAGGCCTTAATTTTTGGATTAAGATCCAATGTTCATTGGATCATCATCTATCTTTAAATTTCCCCGCCCCGATGATATCCACTACTGAATTGATCGTTAATAATTTCTAATAAATCCTTATCATTGTCCTTGCAATTACGTAGGAATCGGTGTTTCAGTGGCTCTCAGTCAGGATAATTTGAATTTTTTACTCTATATCAACATTTAAACACAAGCTCATTTCTTTCGTTCATCAGTAGTCTTCGATTTCTGAAATTAATAATACTAATTTTCTCATATATATATATATATATATATATGTATATGTATATTTGGCTTTGGTGAAAAACTAAAAATCTAACAAAAAAAATTGTGAAATCTTTATTGATTTGATTTTTAATTATTGTTGTTATTTGATTTTGGAAATTAAACCAAAAATATGGAAGGCAGTGTTACATTATAATTTCATCTATGCTCCCTACCTATTTCTGTAAGGGTAGAGTCTTATCCCATTCCCTTTCATCCTATTTCCTACCCCTGTGAATAAGAACCAGTTTATAGTGTCCCTTGCTCTATTATTGTTTGAGAACCACAGCTCTGAAAACAAATACATACAATGGGAATTGTTGAAGAAAACAAAATCTGGTGTCAACATTAGTTGGTTTTAAAAGAAACCCCAGGGGAACTTACAAATATGGCAAATATATCACTACTGAATGCTCTGGAAACCAGACAAAACCCTGTGAAATGTTAGAAAATATGAAAACAAAGATAAATAAATTATAGCATTATTATTAAAAAAAAGACAGTAAAATGGAAAATACCAAACGGCACCATTTTTTTATGAGGTAGGTCCAGAGACATTTACAAAAAACATTGAATTTCTGCTCTTTGCAACAGAAAGAAAGAATAAGTTGATCAAAGTTATAGGCAAATTTTATGACCACTTCATTAGAGAGACAAGTGAAATTTATCAAGAGTTGATTTTTAAGAAAAGTGAATCTTTTGATGTGACAGTACTATGCAAATAAGCTAAATCTTGTAACTTCTGTGAGTGTCTGCATAAGTCTCTTTTATTTGACCGCTTAGTACTCAATGGAAAGAATAACCAGGCTCGGAAAAAAATTGTTCTGACAGTCAAAACTGTTATATACAGAAATCCGTTCTGATTTACTAATACATTCCAAATTAACTCACAAGCAAAAACAATAAATAAACCAAAAATACATCACAAATGTACATTTCTAAAGCCGGATGTTGTCTAGATGATGGCTGAAACCAAAATGAATAAAACACATCGCTGTGCAGGAAGGCGACATGTATGCATCCAATTGAAATGTAACTTTATACGTACAATTGAAAAGATCCTTTTCTTTTCTTTTATTTTCACTCAATCAGAAACCTTCCCCTTCAAAGTTTTTCAATTGAATTCCAAAAATTTCTTCTTCTCAAAGAATCAAGAATGTGGATAAATGAAAATATTGAAAAATGATTAAAAAACACTCTTATTTTACAGAAATGAATCTATTTCTTTTAGTGCAGATTTCAAATACAATATTTTATTGAGTGTCAAAATGAACATTGTAAAAAGACATCCAAGATGGATGCTATTGTAAATATTCTTCACATTATTGTATATTATTTCCATTGAAGTGATAGAATGAAACAATATGAAATGAGAATGAGTTAATTATAATCTGTTCATAATTCATTGCCTAAATTAATGATTTTTATTTGATGAATGCAATTTACAATCTTTTGTCTTCTTCTATTTTTAGGCGTATCTATTTGGAAATTTAGATATTTGACAGATTTTTATTTTATGTTTGTGTAAAGATGGAGATGTTTCAATGACTGAAAATATTCATTACCTTTAGCTTGCTAATTTGTCAGTTGATTGTAACAGAATATTAAATTTAACATGTACATAGTTTCCCACTTAGGTGACCTTGTGCCAGACTAAAATAATAGGACTAAATTAGTCTGTTATCTTGTTCATTCACTATTCTGTCAATGTTTAAAATGTTCAACTGGCAAGTTTAGGTGAAGCTGTCATATCAAAACGAAAAGGAACTTTATTTATTTCAATCTTCCTGTATTGTCAGTACCAGTTCAATGGCATTACTCCCAGGTCAACTAAGTCCTAGAGTGGTAGAACCTGTTAGAGTACTATCTCAGAGTCAAATAGACCTAGTGTTGTTGGTTTGCCACTAAACTGCATCTGATGGTAAGGCTCCAATTTTAGATGTTTTGGGAATGTAAAGTGCCTCTTCATTGACAATACTCCCAGGTCGACACCTATCTGGAGTGATGCTACCTGTTAGGGTGCTATCTATGGATCATATAGAAGTAGTTTTCTTCATTCAAGAATAAACTACAAATGATCATGATGCTTGAATTCTAGGGCTTTTGGGAATTGGGTGTACCTCTATATTGGCATTATTCCCTGTCCCACTCTAAGATGAAGTGGTAGTATCTGTTAGGGTACCCTCAATTGGCCAAGTAGAATTAGTCTCCTGGGTTTGACACAAAACTACTTTTGATGGTAACGCTCCAGAATAGAGCACTTAGGAATGTAGAGTACCTCTTCATTGGCATTACTCCCACTTCCACTCTAACCTGTCATCTTGTTCATTTACTCTTCTGTTTATGTTTAAAATATTCAAATGGCTGAAGCTGTCTTGCCAAAATGAAAAGGAACTTTATTTATATCAGTCTACTTTTACTAAACTGGATCTGATGGTGAGGCTCTTATTCTAGAGATCTTGTGAATATAGAGTACGTCACTTCCAGGTCCACTTTGACCCAGTGAGTTATTATTTATTTGGGTCCTATCCGTGGTTCAAAATATATCCTGCTTGATAACGATCCAAGAAGGAAATCAAATGGCCGACGCATTTGCGAAAGAAGCAACTAAAATGATGATTACAACTCATAAACTTTCATTCACAGACTACAAAATCAAAATCAAACTCTACATAAACAGAGAATGGCAAACACTATGGGACAAGTTCCCAAATAAGAAACTTTATGAACATCAAGCGACAATTAAACCAGAAATCACAGAACCGTTACCAAACCGAAGAAAAGATATCATATTAAGCAGAATTAGAATTTGACACAACATAACCAGTCAACTTGTTCATTTACTATTCTCCGAAACAGAACTAGTTTTGACCCTATACTGCATCTAATGGTGTGGCTCAAATTTTAGAGCTTTTCGGCTGCAGAATACCTCTTCATTGTCATTATTCCCAGGTCCACCCTGACTTGAGTAGTGGTACCTGTTAGGGTACCATCTATGGGTCAGATAGAAATATTGTCCTGGGTTTGAAACTAAACAGCATCTAAGAGTAAGGCTTCAAATCGAAAGATTGTGTTTTAGGAATGTTGAATTCCTATTCATTGACATTACTTCCAGGTCTACTCTGGTCTGAAATTTCAACAACTTTTAGGGTATCATCTAAGGCTCAAATAGAACAAGTGTCTTGTGTTTGATACTAAACTGCATATTGTAGTAAAGCTCCAGTTTGAGAGCTTTTGGGAATGTACAGTACCTCTTCATTGGCAGAACTCCCAGGTCCACTCTGACATGGAGTGGTAGTACCCTTTAGGGTCCCTCCATTGAGTCAAATAGAACTAGTGTCCTGGGTTTAACACTAAACTGGATCTGAGTGTGAGGTTCCAATTTCAGAGCTTTTAGGATTTTGTACAGTACTGCTTCATTGGTATTACTTCCAGGTCCACTCTGACATGGAGTGATAGAACCCATTGCGGTCCCAATTTCAACTCAAATACAAGTATTGTGCTGGGTTTGGCACAAAACTGCATCTGATTGTGAGTTTCCTAATCATAGAGCTTTCAGGAATGTAGAGGACCATTTTTTGACAATTCCCAGGTCCACTCTGCCCAGTATTGGATGTACCTGTAATGATAACATCTAGGGAACAAATAAAAATAGTGTCCGAGGTTTGATACTAAAATGCATTTGATCATGAGACTCCAATTCTTGAGCTTTTGGAATTATAGAGTACCTTTTCTTTAGCATTACTTCCGGGTTGACTCTGACCTGGTGTGATTGTACCTGTTTAGCTACTCTGTATTGGTCAAATAGAAAGAGTATCCTGGGTTTGACAGTACATTGGATCTGATCATGAGGCTCCAGTTCTAAAGGTTTTAGGAAGGTAAAGTACATCTTCAATTGGGTTACTATGAGGTACACTCTGAACTTGAGTGGTTGTACCTATTAGGGTACTCTATATGAGTCAAATATACCTCAAATCTACGCTAAACTGCATCTGAAGGTGAGGCTCCAATTCTAGATCTTTTTAGGAATATGAAGTACCTCTTCATTGGCAACAATCCCAGGTCCCTTAAGACCTGGAGTGATAGTACCTGTTCGGGTACCATCTAGGGGTCAAATAGAACTAGTGTTCTGTGTTTAACGCTAAACTCTGCCCATGCATCAGGTTCCAGTTCTTGAGGTTTTAGGAAAGTAGAATACCAATTAATTGGCATTACTCTCAGGTCCTCTATGATCTGGAGAGTAATGCCAATTAAGAGGTATTCTAGAGCTTTTTGGCTGCAGAATACCTCTTTATTGTCATTATTCCCAGGTCCACTCTGACTTGTGTCAAATAGAACTACGGTCCTGGGTTTGACTTAAAAGTGTACGTGCATCAGGCACTAACTTGAAAGAATTGGGAATGTAGAGTACCTCTTCATTGGTATTACTCCCAGGTCCTCTCCGAGCTTGAATGGTAGTACCTGTTAGGGTACCATCTATGGTGCAAATGGAACTAGTCTCTTGGGTTTAACTCTAAAGTGCCTCTGATGGTAGAGCTCCAAATCTAGAGCTTTAAGGAATATACTGAACCTCTTCGTTGGCAATACTCCCAGGTCCATTACAACCTGGAGTGGTAGTTTATATCCGTGTACCATCTATGGGTGATATAAATAGTGTCCTGTGTTCAACACTAATCTGCATCTGATGGTGAGGCTCTAATTGTAGAGATTTTGTGAATGTAGAGTACCTCTTCATTGGCATTAACTCAAAGTCCACTCAGACCCTGTGAGTTACTATTAATGAGGGTCCTATCAGTGCTTCAAAATATGTTATGTAACCATTTATTTACTTGAAAACTTTTAGCTGTGACCCAACAAATGGTTAATCTTAAATTGAATTATTATATGAGATAGAAATAGCTCAATCCTGTGCAAATGAATGAATGATATTTTATAAAATTATTTGTGTTAGATAACAATACTTGAAACCATTTAATGACCTTGATATGAAATTTAACAGCATCCATAAATGAGACTACATTCGTGTTATTTAGGAATGTCATGTACTATGTCTTTCCCATGACTTCCAGGTTAACTTTGACTCAGAATGGTAGTACCTGTGTATAAACTAATGAGCTTTGACTCATTAAAAAAACTTGCAACTCAACTTTTCATTTAAAAAGCACACACACAGGCATACATACATATATATATATATATATATATATATATATATATAAAAACAGGATTTTTATTGAGTACCACACCAGAGTTGATATGCCATTTATTATCTTTCATAATATTATTGAAGAATTTTTGGAATTAGACACAGGAAGCCTCATCAAATATCAAATAGTATTGTGTGAGGAATATATACATATATTTCAGTCTACTTGTATTATCAGTACCACTTCAATGGCATAACTCCCAGGTTAACTTAGTCCTGGAGTAGTAGAACTTGTTAGGGTACTATCTCTGAGTCAAATAAAACTAGTTCTACTTGGTCCATTGAGGATACCCTAACAGATACTACCACTTCATGTTAAAGTGGGACTGGGAATAATGCCAATACAGAAGTACACCCAATGATGCAGTTTAGTATTAAATCAAGGACACTAGTTCCATAGCTTTTGTGAATATAGATGACCTTGTCATTGGCATTACTCTAACCTGAAATGGTCATAATTGTTAGGGTACCATGTATGGGTCAAATAAAACTTGTGGCCTGGGTTTGACACTAAACAGCATATCATAGTGAGGCTCCAATTTGAGAGCTTTTGGGATTGTGCAGTACCTCCCAGGTCCACTTTGAGCAGGAGTGTTATTATCTGTTCGGGTACCATGTCTGAGTCAAATAGGACTCGTGTCCTGGGTTTGACACTAAATTACATCTGATTGTGACATTTTAATTCAAAAGTTTTTTAGAATGTAGAGTACTTCTTCATTGGCATTACTACCAGGTCCACTATGACCTGCATTGTTAGTAACTGTGACATGAATCCATCATTGTTCATCTCCAACTAGGGTTAAATAGGTGGGCAGACTGAAATCTTTAGCCTTGATATGGCAATCAATCTAAGCGAAGAAAAGCATTAAATAAAAATCTGTCTCTCTGTCTCTGTTTCTTCAGGCAATTTCCAGGAATCATATTATGAAGAACTCAGTGATTCTGAAAATATTTACCACAACCATGAAGTGGTAACAACAGACTAACTTTTATTTAATGTTCAGTAAAACAAAATGGAGTGAGAGCCTTTTTCAAGTCAATTTTCAGTAGATAATCAACTTAATGAAATAATATATAAACAAAGAAATGATTCTGCTCAAATTGTATAAAATCCTCTCATTGTTATCTTAATACGAAGAACAGTTGCTGCCTCTTAAAATCGACAAACATCCTATTAATATAAAAATGGAAATTAAATCTTTTTTGATATAAAATTTTAAACAATTAAGTTATCATGAAAATGTAAATATATTTCGAAAGATATTATTATGTACATATGATTTTTTTCTGGAATAAATCAAAATTTCTTCTAGAATCAAAGTTTCATGGGACATAACTTTGTAACAACAGAGTGGTCTCCCTTTAAATAAAACCTCGAAATTTTTCTTGTTTTTAACTTTTCTCATATTTGTTTTTTTGACTTTTCTTTTTTTTCAGTCCCCAAAAATATTTTTTGCAGGACATTTAAGCAAATGAATTTTTATACTTTAGCAAAATTGAATGGTGAGGGGTTGGCTATAAAAGTAACAGAAAGAAAAGTATCCAATTCATTAAAATTGCTGGGAAACCTAAAACTAGTAAACTTCTTAGATATAACACAAAACTTAAAGAACGGCAAATAAGAACTTAATAAAAAAGACAACTATACACCCATTTATATACACACTTTTTCGAATCACCTCCCTCAATCATCAAATACTTAAAAAAATCATTGCATATATATTTCAAATTAAAACAGGACATATTCCAATATATGAATACTAGTATTGTATAATACACCTTAGTATATAATAATATACCATGTCTCTTAACACCATGATATTCCCACCTGTCCAATTATTTTTACGTCTTATAATCAGCATCAATTTTGTCAATTATACTTACGTATCAAATCAAAACTTTTATTTGGCCACATCCCCAACTATCTCTCGACTTCTGCTACCTTCTGCTACACATCACTACACATATATTCATGAGACAACCTCAAATCTGCCATGCTATATATGTATCATCACACACACACACATACACACACAAACACACACACACACACACACACACACACACACACACAAACACACACACACACACACACACACACACACACACACACACACACACACACACAGAAATAGAGTTATTGACTATGTAATTTCACTTGCATTGAACTAGAACCTGCATATGATGGTCATAAGACGGTTGCTCAAAGAGTAATGCTTCCTACTTTATTATGCTGTCCTACAAAATCGCTGAGAGATATTGATGGTATGGCAGTAGAGGTTGTAACTTTCCAATTAAAAAAGATTCCTTAGGCCGATTCAAAAGAGAAAAAAATTCTCAAAAGATATATTAAGAATAAATTTCCTGGTAGATCAAATTTTTAAAAGAATGAATTTAAGAGATATGAGACTAAAAATTATGGAAGGTAAGAACACTGAAAAGATGATCAATTGAAAATGAATCCTAAATAAAAATTTAAAATACTGAATTTAAAAGAAATTAATATTTTCAGAAAAATACTCACAAAAATGTTAAGGAGAAAATCAAACAAATCCAAGTGAGGAACCTCAAGACAAACTTCATAGATTTTCAGTCTATGTGTGTCAAGTGGGACAGAAAAAGGTCAAGTAATATATTAGCTTGTTGAAATTTGCGGGAGTGACAGTGGAATAGGGTGGTTATTATCACAGGTCGTACTATGAAGCAAAACTTACGGTTTTTTACAGCTGGAGTCGCAATGGTGTAATGGCTAAAATACTGGACTATAGCCCCAAAGTAAGCAGGTTAAAACTTGAATCACACTATTCTGTTCACTTTCAGATAAATACCCTTGGGGAAGGCATGAAACCTATTATCCTTTAAACTATGGGTTAAATAGTATCAGTGCTGTTCTTCTACATGAATAGATTTGGCATTAAAATAACTCAAAAAAGGCTGATATACCATTAAATAAAGAAAGCAGATAAAACCAGCCATTTTATAAGATTTATTAAAAATCTTTTCTAAAGATTTATCTTTAAACAAAGTAACTATTCACCAATTCCATACATAAATGAATGACCACTCAATAATTACAGAGATGAAGGGAAAGCTGAGCTCTGTGTAGCAGACTAAACAAAGTTTAGTAATTTAGAAAAATAAAAAAGTAACTATGAAACAAATCAATATGTAGATGAATGCCAACTTACTAATTACAGATATGATAAGCAACTTGAACTCTGTGTATGAGACTAAGATTAGATGAATGACCATCTTAGAATTAAAGATATGATAAGCAACTTGAACTCTGTGTATGAGACTAATATTAGATGAATGACCATCTTAGAATAAAAGATATGATAAGCAACTTGAACTCTGTCTATGAGACTAAGATTAGATGAATGACCATCTTAGAATTAAAGATATGATAAGCAACTTGAACTCTGTGTATGAGACTAAGATTAGATGAATGACCATCTTAGAATTAAAGATATGATAAGCAACTTGAACTCTGTGTATGAGACTAATATTAGATGAATGACCATCTTAGAATTAAAGATATGATAAGCAACTTGAACTCTGTGTATGAGACTAAGATTAGATGAATGACCATCTTAGAATTAAAGATATGATAAGCAACTTGAACTCTGTGTATGAGACTAAGATTAGATGAATGACCATCTTAGAATTAAAGATATGATAAGCAACTTGAACTCTGTGTATGAGACTAAGATTAGATGAATGACCATCTTAGAATTAAAGATATGATAAGTAACTTGAACTCTGTGTATGAGACTAAGATTAGATTAATGACCATCTTAGAATTAAAGATATGATAAGCAACTTGAACTCTGTGTATCAGACAAAAATTAGATGAATGACCATCTTAGAATTAAAGATATGATAAGCAACTTGAACTCTGTGTATGAGACAAAGATTAGATGAATGACCATCTTAGAATTAAAGATATGATAAGCAACTTGAACTCTGTGTATGAGACAAAGATTAGATGAATGACCATCTTAGAATTAAATATATGATAAGCAACTTGAACTCTGTGTATGAGACTAAGATTAGATGAATGACCATCTTAGAATTAAAGATATGATAAGCAACTTGAGCTCTGTGTATGAGACTGAGATTAGATGAATGACCATCTTAGAATTAAATAAATGATAAGCAACTTGAACTCTGTGTATGAGACTAAGATTAGATGAATGACCATCTTAGAATTAACGATATGATAAGCAACTTGAACTCTGTGTATGAGACAAAGATTAGATTAATGACCATCTTAGAATTAAAGATATGATAAGCAACTTGAACTCTGTGTATGAGACAAAGATTAGATGAATGACCATCTTAGAATTAAAGATATGATAAGCAACTTGAACTCTGTGTATAAGACTAAGATTAGATGAATGACCATCTTAGAATTAAAGATATGATAAGCAACTTGAACTCTGTGTATGAGACTAAGATTAGATGAATGACCATCTTAGAATTAAAGATATGATAAGCAACTTGAACTCTGTGTATGAGACTAAGATTAGATGAATGACCATCTTAGAATTAAAGATATGATAAGCAACATGAACTCTGTGTATGCGACTAAGATTAGATGAATGACCATCATAGAATTAAAGATATGATAAGCAACTTGAACTCTGTGTATGAGACTAAGATTAGATGAATGACCATCTTAGAATTAAAGATATGATAAGCAACTTGAAATCTGTGTATGAGACTAATATTAGATGAATGACCATCTTAGAATTAAAGATATGATAAGCAACTTGAACTCTGTGTATGAGACTAAGATTAGATGAATGACCATCTTAGAATTAAAGATAAGATAAGCAACTTGAACTCTGTGTATGAGACTAAGATTAGATGAATGACCATCTTAGAATTAAAGATATGATAAGCAACTTGAACTCTGTGTATGAGACTAAGATTAGATGAATGACCATCATAGAATTAAAGATATGATAAGCAACTTGAAATCTGTGTATGAGACTAAGATTAGATGAATGACCATCTTAGAATTAAAGATATGATAAGCAACTTGAACTCTGTGTATGAGACTAAGATTAGATGAATGACCATCTTAGAATTAAAGATATGATAAGCAACTTGAACTCTGTGTATGAGACAAAAATTAGATGAATGACCATCTTAGAATTAAAGATATGATAAGCAAATTGAACTCTGTGTATGAGACAAAGATTAGATGAATGACCATCTTAGAATTAAAGATATGATAAGCAACTTGAACTCTGTGTATCAGACAAAGATTAGATGAATGACCATCTTAGAATTAAAGATATGATAAGCAACTTGAACTCTGTGTATGAGACTAAGATTAGATGAATGACCATCTTAGAATTAAAGATATGATAAGCAACTTGAGCTCTGTGTATGAGACTGAGATTAGATGAATGACCATCTTAGAATTAAATAAATGATAAGCAACTTGAACTCTGTGTATGAGACTAAGATTAGATGAATGACCATCTTAGAATTAACGATATGATAAGCAACTTGAACTCTTTGTATGAGACAAAGATTAGATTAATGACCATCATAGAATTAAAGATATGATAAGCAACTTGAACTCTGTGTATGAGACTAAGATTAGATGAATGACCATCTTAGAATTAAAGATATGATAATCAACTTGAACTCTGTGTATGAGACTAATATTAGATTAATGACCATCTTAGAATTAAAGATATGATAAGCAACATGAACTCTGTGTATGAGACAAAGATTAGATGAATGACCATCTTAGAATTAAAGATATGATAAGCAACTTGAACTCTGTGTATGAGACTAAGATTAGATGAATGACCATCTTAGAATTAAAGATATGATAAGCAACTTGAACTCTGTGTATGAGACTAAGATTAGATGAATGACCATCTTAGAATTAAAGATATGATAAGCAACTTGAACTCTGTGTATGAGACAAAGATTAGATGAATGACCATCTTAGAATTAAAGATATGATAAGCAACTTGAACTCTGTGTATGAGACTAAGATTAGATGAATGACCATCTTAGAATTAAAGATATGATAAGCAAATTGAAATCTGTGTATGAGACTAAGATTAGATGAATGACCATTTTAGAATTAAAGATATGATAAGCAACATGAACTCTGTGTATGCGACTAAGATTAGATGAATGAACATCTTAGAATTAAAGATATGATAAGCAACTTGAACTCTGTGTATGAGACTAAGATTAGATGAATGACCATCTTAGAATTAAAGATATGATAAGCAACTTGAACTCTGTGTATGAGACTAATAGTAGATGAATGACCATCTTAGAATTAAAGATATGATAAGCAACTTGAACTCTGTGTATCAGACAAAGATTAGATGAATGACCATCTTAGAATTAAAGATATGATAAGCAACTTGAACTCTGTGTATGAGACTAAGATTAGATGAATGACCATCTTAGAGTTAAAGATATGATAAGCAACTTGAGCTCTGTGTATGAGACTGAGATTAGATGAATGACCTTCTTAGAATTAAATAAATGATAAGCAACTTGAACTCTGTCTATGAGACTAAGATTAGATGAATGACCATCTTAGAATTAAAGATATGATAAGCAAATTGAACTCTGTGTATGAGACAAAGATTAGATGAATGACCATCTTAGAATTAAAGATATGATAAGCAACTTGAACACTGTGTATGAGACTAAGATTAGATGAATGACCATCTTAGAATTAAAGATATGATAAGCAACTTGAACTCTGTGTATGAGACTAAGATTAGATGAATGACCATTTTAGAATTAAAGATATGATAAGCAACATGAACTCTGTGTATGCGACTAAGATTAGATGAATGACCATCATAGAATTAAAGATATGATAAGCAACTTGAATTCTGTGTATGAGACTAAGATTAGATGAATGACCATCTTAGAATTAAAAATATGATAAGCAACTTGAGCTCTGTGTATGAGACTGAGATTAGATGAATGACCATCTTAGAATTAAATAAATGATAAGCAACTTGAATTCTGTGTATGAGACTAAGATTAGATGAATGACCATCTTAGAATTAACGATATGATAAGCAACTTGAACTCTGTGTATGAGACAAAGATTAGATTAATGACCATCTTAGAATTAAAGATATGATAAGCAACTTGAACTCTGTGTATGAGACAAAAATTAGATGAATGACCATCTTAGAATTAAAGATATGATAAGCAACTTGAACTCTGTGTATGAGACAAAGATTAGATGAATGACCATCTTAGAATTAAAGATATGATAAGCAACTTGAACTCTGTGTATCAGACAAAGATTAGATGAATGACCATCTTAGAATTAAAGATATGATAAGCAACTTGAACTCTGTGTATGAGACTAAGATTAGATGAATGACCATCTTAGAATTAAAGATATAGTAAGCAACTTGAGCTCTGTGTATGAGACTAAGATTAGATGAATGACCATCTTAGAATTAAATAAATGATAAGCAACTTGAACTCTGTGTATGAGACTAAGATTAGATGAATGACCATCTTAGAATTAACGATATGATAAGCAACTTGAACTCTGTGTATGAGACAAAGATTAGATTAATGACCATCTTAGAATTAAAGATATGATAAGCAACTTGAACTCTGTGTATGAGACAAAGATTAGATGAATGACCATCTTAGAATTAAAGATATGATAAGCAACTTGAACTCTGTGTATAAGACTAAGATTAGATGAATGACCATCTTAGAATTAAAGATATGATAAGCAACTTGAACTCTGTGTATGAGACTAAGATTAGATGAATGACCATCTTAGAATTAAAGATATGATAAGCAACTTGAACTCTGTGTATGAGACTAAGATTAGATGAATGACCATCTTAGAATTAAAGATATGATAAGCAACATGAACTCTGTGTATGCGACTAAGATTAGATGAATGACCATCATAGAATTAAAGATATGATAAGCAACTTGAACTCTGTGTATGAGACTAAGATTAGATGAATGACCATCTTAGAATTAAAGATATGATAAGCAACTTGAAATCTGTGTATGAGACTAATATTAGATGAATGACCATCTTAGAATTAAAGATATGATAAGCAACTTGAACTCTGTGTATGAGACTAAGATTAGATGAATGACCATCTTAGAATTAAAGATAAGATAAGCAACTTGAACTCTGTGTATGAGACTAAGATTAGATGAATGACCATCTTAGAATTAAAGATATGATAAGCAACTTGAACTCTGTGTATGAGACTAAGATTAGATGAATGACCATCATAGAATTAAAGATATGATAAGCAACTTGAAATCTGTGTATGAGACTAAGATTAGATGAATGACCATCTTAGAATTAAAGATATGATAAGCAACTTGAACTCTGTGTATGAGACTAAGATTAGATGAATGACCATCTTAGAATTAAAGATATGATAAGCAACTTGAACTCTGTGTATGAGACAAAAATTAGATGAATGACCATCTTAGAATTAAAGATATGATAAGCAAATTGAACTCTGTGTATGAGACAAAGATTAGATGAATGACCATCTTAGAATTAAAGATATGATAAGCAACTTGAACTCTGTGTATCAGACAAAGATTAGATGAATGACCATCTTAGAATTAAAGATATGATAAGCAACTTGAACTCTGTGTATGAGACTAAGATTAGATGAATGACCATCTTAGAATTAAAGATATGATAAGCAACTTGAGCTCTGTGTATGAGACTGAGATTAGATGAATGACCATCTTAGAATTAAATAAATGATAAGCAACTTGAACTCTGTGTATGAGACTAAGATTAGATGAATGACCATCTTAGAATTAACGATATGATAAGCAACTTGAACTCTGTGTATGAGACAAAGATTAGATTAATGACCATCATAGAATTAAAGATATGATAAGCAACTTGAACTCTGTGTATGAGACTAAGATTAGATGAATGACCATCTTAGAATTAAAGATATGATAATCAACTTGAACTCTGTGTATGAGACTAATATTAGATTAATGACCATCTTAGAATTAAAGATATGATAAGCAACTTGAACTCTGTGTATGAGACAAAGATTAGATGAATGACCATCTTAGAATTAAAGATATGATAAGCAACTTAAACTCTGTGTATGAGACTAAGATTAGATGAATGACCATCTTAGAATTAAAGATATGATAAGCAACTTGAACTCTGTGTATGAGACTAAGATTAGATGAATGACCATCTTAGAATTAAAGATATGATAAGCAACTTGAACTCTGTGTATGAGACAAAGATTAGATGAATGACCATCTTAGAATTAAAGATATGATAAGCAACTTGAACTCTGTGTATGAGACTAAGATTAGATGAATGACCATCTTAGAATTAAAGATATGATAAGCAACTTGAAATCTGTGTATGAGACTAAGATTAGATGAATGACCATTTTAGAATTAAAGATATGATAAGCAACTTGAACTCTGTGTATGAGACAAAGATTAGATGAATGACCATCTTAGAATTAAAGATATGATAAGCAACTTGAACTCTGTGTATAAGACTAAGATTAGATGAATGACCATCTTAGAATTAAAGATATGATAAGCAACTTGAACTCTGTGTATGAGACTAAGATTAGATGAATGACCATCTTAGAATTAAAGATATGATAAGCAACTTGAACTCTGTGTATGAGACTAAGATTAGATGAATGACCATCTTAGAATTAAAGATATGATAAGCAACATGAACTCTGTGTATGCGACTAAGATTAGATGAATGACCATCATAGAATTAAAGATATGATAAGCAACTTGAACTCTGTGTATGAGACTAAGATTAGATGAATGACCATCTTAGAATTAAAGATATGATAAGCAACTTGAAATCTGTGTATGAGACTAATATTAGATGAATGACCATCTTAGAATTAAAGATATGATAAGCAACTTGAACTCTGTGTATGAGACTAAGATTAGATGAATGACCATCTTAGAATTAAAGATAAGATAAGCAACTTGAACTCTGTGTATGAGACTAAGATTAGATGAATGACCATCTTAGAATTAAAGATATGATAAGCAACTTGAACTCTGTGTATGAGACTAAGATTAGATGAATGACCATCATAGAATTAAAGATATGATAAGCAACTTGAAATCTGTGTATGAGACTAAGATTAGATGAATGACCATCTTAGAATTAAAGATATGATAAGCAACTTGAACTCTGTGTATGAGACTAAGATTAGATGAATGACCATCTTAGAATTAAAGATATGATAAGCAACTTGAACTCTGTGTATGAGACAAAAATTAGATGAATGACCATCTTAGAATTAAAGATATGATAAGCAAATTGAACTCTGTGTATGAGACAAAGATTAGATGAATGACCATCTTAGAATTAAAGATATGATAAGCAACTTGAACTCTGTGTATCAGACAAAGATTAGATGAATGACCATCTTAGAATTAAAGATATGATAAGCAACTTGAACTCTGTGTATGAGACTAAGATTAGATGAATGACCATCTTAGAATTAAAGATATGATAAGCAACTTGAGCTCTGTGTATGAGACTGAGATTAGATGAATGACCATCTTAGAATTAAATAAATGATAAGCAACTTGAACTCTGTGTATGAGACTAAGATTAGATGAATGACCATCTTAGAATTAACGATATGATAAGCAACTTGAACTCTGTGTATGAGACAAAGATTAGATTAATGACCATCATAGAATTAAAGATATGATAAGCAACTTGAACTCTGTGTATGAGACTAAGATTAGATGAATGACCATCTTAGAATTAAAGATATGATAATCAACTTGAACTCTGTGTATGAGACTAATATTAGATTAATGACCATCTTAGAATTAAAGATATGATAAGCAACTTGAACTCTGTGTATGAGACAAAGATTAGATGAATGACCATCTTAGAATTAAAGATATGATAAGCAACTTGAACTCTGTGTATGAGACTAAGATTAGATGAATGACCATCTTAGAATTAAAGATATGATAAGCAACTTGAACTCTGTGTATGAGACTAAGATTAGATGAATGACCATCTTAGAATTAAAGATATGATAAGCAACTTGAACTCTGTGTATGAGACAAAGATTAGATGAATGACCATCTTAGAATTAAAGATATGATAAGCAACTTGAACTCTGTGTATGAGACTAAGATTAGATGAATGACCATCTTAGAATTAAAGATATGATAAGCAACTTGAAATCTGTGTATGAGACTAAGATTAGATGAATGACCATTTTAGAATTAAAGATATGATAAGCAACATGAACTCTGTGTATGCGACTAAGATTAGATGAATGAACATCTTAGAATTAAAGATATGATAAGCAACTTGAACTCTGTGTATGAGACTAAGATTAGATGAATGACCATCTTAGAATTAAAGATATGATAAGCAACTTGAACTCTGTGTATGAGACTAATAGTAGATGAATGACCATCTTAGAATTAAAGATATGATAAGCAACTTGAACTCTGTGTATCAGACAAAGATTAGATGAATGACCATCTTAGAATTAAAGATATGATAAGCAACTTGAACTCTGTGTATGAGACTAAGATTAGATGAATGACCATCTTAGAGTTAAAGATATGATAAGCAACTTGAGCTCTGTGTATGAGACTGAGATTAGATGAATGACCTTCTTAGAATTAAATAAATGATAAGCAACTTGAACTCTGTCTATGAGACTAAGATTAGATGAATGACCATCTTAGAATTAAAGATATGATAAGCAAATTGAACTCTGTGTATGAGACAAAGATTAGATGAATGACCATCTTAGAATTAAAGATATGATAAGCAACTTGAACTCTGTGTATGAGACTAAGATTAGATGAATGACCATCTTAGAATTAAAGATATGATAAGCAAGTTGAACTCTGTGTATGAGACTAAGATTAGATGAATGACCATCTTAGAATTAAAGATATGATAAGCAACTTGAACTCTGTGTATGAGACTAAGATTAGATGAATGACCATCTTAGAATTAAAGATATGATAAGCAACTTGAACACTGTGTATGAGACTAAGATTAGATGAATGACCATCTTAGAATTAAAGATATGATAAGCAACTTGGACTCTGTGTATGAGACTAAGATTAGATGAATGACCATCTTAGAATTAAAGATATGATAAGCAACTTGAACTCTGTGTATGAGACTAAGATTAGATGAATGACCATTTTAGAATTAAAGATATGATAAGCAACATGAACTCTGTGTATGCGACTAAGATTAGATGAATGACCATCATAGAATTAAAGATATGATAAGCAACTTGAATTCTGTGTATGAGACTAAGATTAGATGAATGACCATCTTAGAATTAAAAATATGATAAGCAACTTGAGCTCTGTGTATGAGACTGAGATTAGATGAATGACCATCTTAGAATTAAATAAATGATAAGCAACTTGAATTCTGTGTATGAGACTAAGATTAGATGAATGACCATCTTAGAATTAACGATATGATAAGCAACTTGAACTCTGTGTATGAGACAAAGATTAGATTAATGACCATCTTAGAATTAAAAATATGATAAGCAACTTGAACTCTGTGTATGAGACAAAAATTAGATGAATGACCATCTTAGAATTAAAGATATGATAAGCAACTTGAACTCTGTGTATGAGACAAAGATTAGATGAATGACCATCTTAGAATTAAAGATATGATAAGCAACTTGAACTCTGTGTATCAGACAAAGATTAGATGAATGACCATCTTAGAATTAAAGATATGATAAGCAACTTGAACTCTGTGTATGAGACTAAGATTAGATGAATGACCATCTTAGAATTAAAGATATAGTAAGCAACTTGAGCTCTGTGTATGAGACTAAGATTAGATGAATGACCATCTTAGAATTAAATAAATGATAAGCAACTTGAACTCTGTGTATGAGACTAAGATTAGATGAATGACCATCTTAGAATTAACGATATGATAAGCAACTTGAACTCTGTGTATGAGACAAAGATTAGATTAATGACCATCTTAGAATTAAAGATATGATAAGCAACTTGAACTCTGTGTATGAGACTAAGATTAGATGAATGACCATCTTAGAATTAAAGATATGATAATCAACTTGAACTCTGTGTATGAGACTAATATTAGATGAATGACCATCTTAGAATTAAAGATATGATAAGCAACTTGAACTCTGTGTATGAGACTAAGATTAGATGAATGACCATCTTAGAATTAAAGATATGATAAGCAACTTGAACTCTGTGTATGAGACAAAGATTAGATGAATGACCATCTTAGAATTAAAGATATGATAAGCAACTTGAACTCTGTGTATAAGACTAAGATTAGATGAATGACCATCTTAGAATTAAAGATATGATAAGTAACTTGAACTCTGTGTATGAGACTAAGATTAGATGAATGACCATCTTAGAATTAAAGATATGATAAGCAACTTGAACTCTGTGTATGAGACTAAGATTAGATGAATGACCATCTTAGAATTAAAGATATGATAAGCAACTTGAACTCTGTGTATGAGACTAAGATTAGATGAATGACCATTTTAGAATTAAAGATATGATAAGCAACATGAACTCTGTATATGCGACTAAGATTAGATGAATGACCATCTTAGAATTAAAGATATGATAAGCAACTTGAACTCTGTGTATGAGACTAAGATTAGATGAATGACCATCTTAGAATTGAAGATATGATAAGCAACTTGAGCTCTGTGTATGAGACTGAGATTAGATGAATGACCATCTTAGAATTAAATAAATGATAAGCAACTTGAACTCTGTGTATGAGACTAAGATTAGATGAATGACCATCTTAGAATTAACGATATGATAAGCAACTTGAACTCTGTGTATGAGACAAAGATTAGATTAATGACTATCTTAGAATTAAAGATATGATAAGCAACTTGAACTCTGTGTATCAGACAAAGATTAGATGAATGACCATCTTAGAATTAAAGATATGATAAGCAACTTGAACTCTGTGTATGAGACTAAGATTAGATGAATGACCATCTTAGAATTAAAGATATGATAAGCAACTTGAACACTGTGTATGAGACTAAGATTAGATGAATGACCATCTTAGAATTAAAGATATGATAAGCAACTTGAACTCTGTGTATGAGACTAAGATTAGATGAATGACCATCTTAGAATTAAAGATATGATAAGCAACTTGAACTCTGTGTATGAGACTAAGATTAGATGAATGAACATCTTAGAATTAAAGATATGATAAGCAACTTGAACTCTGTGTATGAGACTAAGATTAGATGAATGACCATCTTAGAATTAAAGATATGATAAGCAACTTGAACTCTGTGTATGAGACTAAGATTAGATGAATGACCATCTTAGAATTAAAGATATGATAAGCAACATGAACTCTGTGTATGCGACTAAGATTAGATGAATGACCATCATAGAATTAAAGATATGATAAGCAACTTGAACTCTGTGTATGAGACTAAGATTAGATGAATGACCATCTTAGAATTAAAGATATGATAAGCAACTTGAAATCTGTGTATGAGACTAATATAAGATGAATGACCATCTTAGAATTAAAGATATGATAAGCAACTTGAACTCTGTGTATGAGACTAAGATTAGATGAATGACCATCTTAGAATTAAAGATAAGATAAGCAACTTGAACTCTGTGTATGAGACTAAGATTAGATGAATGACCATCTTAGAATTAAAGATATGATAAGCAACTTGAACTCTGTGTATGAGACTAAGATTAGATGAATGACCATCATAGAATTAAAGATATGATAAGCAACTTGAAATCTGTGTATGAGACTAAGATTAGATGAATGACCATCTTAGAATTAAAGATATGATAAGCAACTTGAACTCTGTGTATGAGACTAAGATTAAATGAATGACCATCTTAGAATTAAAGATATGATAAGCAACTTGAACTCTGTGTATGAGACAAAAATTAGATGAATGACCATCTTAGAATTAAAGATATGATAAGCAAATTGAACTCTGTGTATGAGACAAAGATTAGATGAATGACCATCTTAGAATTAAAGATATGATAAGCAACTTGAACTCTGTGTATCAGACAAAGATTAGATGAATGACCATCTTAGAATTAAAGATATGATGAGCAACTTGAACTCTGTGTATGAGACTAAGATTAGATGAATGACCATCTTAGAATTAAAGATATGATAAGCAACTTGAGCTCTGTGTATGAGACTGAGATTAGATGAATGACCATCTTAGAATTAAATAAATGATAAGCAACTTGAACTCTGTGTATGAGACTAAGATTAGATGAATGACCATCTTAGAATTAACGATATGATAAGCAACTTGAACTCTGTGTATGAGACAAAGATTAGATTAATGACCATCATAGAATTAAAGATATGATAAGCAACTTGAACTCTGTGTATGAGACTAAGATTAGATGAATGACCATCTTAGAATTAAAGATATGATAATCAACTTGAACTCTGTGTATGAGACTAATATTAGATTAATGACCATCTTAGAATTAAATATATGATAAGCAACTTGAACTCTGTGTATGAGACAAAGATTAGATGAATGACCATCTTAGAATTAAAGATATGATAAGCAACTTGAACTCTGTGTATGAGACTAAGATTAGATGAATGACCATCTTAGAATTAAAGATATGATAAGCAACTTGAACTCTGTGTATGAGACTAAGATTAGATGAATGACCATCTTAGAATTAAAGATATGATAAGCAACTTGAACTCTGTGTATGAGACAAAGATTAGATGAATGACCATCTTAGAATTAAAGATATGATAAGCAACTTGAACTCTGTGTATGAGACTAAGATTAGATGAATGACCATCTTAGAATTAAAGATATGATAAGTAACTTGAACTCTGTGTATGAGACTAAGATTAGATGAATGACCATCTTAGAATTAAAGATATGATAAGCAACTTGAACTCTGTGTATGAGACTAAGATTAGATGAATGACCATCTTAGAATTAAAGATATGATAAGCAACTTGAACTCTGTGTATGAGACTAAGATTAGATGAATGACCATTTTAGAATTAAAGATATGATAAGCAACATGAACTCTGTATATGCGACTAAGATTAGATGAATGACCATCTTAGAATTAAAGATATGATAAGCAACTTGAACTCTGTGTATGAGACTAAGATTAGATGAATGACCATCTTAGAATTAAAGATATGATAAGCAACTTGAGCTCTGTGTATGAGACTGAGATTAGATGAATGACCATCTTAGAATTAAATAAATGATAAGCAACTTGAACTCTGTGTATGAGACTAAGATTAGATGAATGACCATCTTAGAATTAACGATATGATAAGCAACTTGAACTCTGTGTATGAGACAAAGATTAGATTAATGACCATCTTAGAATTAAAGATATGATAAGCAACTTGAACTCTGTGTATCAGACAAAGATTAGATGAATGACCATCTTAGAATTAAAGATATGATAAGCAACTTGAACTCTGTGTATGAGACTAAGATTAGATGAATGACCATCTTAGAATTAAAGATATGATAAGCAACTTGAACACTGTGTATGAGACTAAGATTAGATGAATGACCATCTTAGAATTAAAGATATGATAAGCAACTTGAACTCTGTGTATGAGACTAAGATTAGATGAATGACCATCTTAGAATTAAAGATATGATAAGCAACTTGAACTCTGTGTATGAGACTAAGATTAGATGAATGACCATCTTAGAATTAAAGATATGATAAGCAACTTGAACTCTGTGTATGAGACTAAGATTAGATGAATGACCATCTTAGAATTAAAGATATGATAAGCAACTTGAACTCTGTGTATGAGACTAAGATTAGATGAATGACCATCTTAGAATTAAAGATATGATAAGCAACATGAACTCTGTGTATGCGACTAAGATTAGATGAATGACCATCATAGAATTAAAGATATGATAAGCAACTTGAACTCTGTGTATGAGACTAAGATTAGATGAATGACCATCTTAGAATTAAAGATATGATAAGCAACTTGAAATCTGTGTATGAGACTAATATTAGATGAATGACCATCTTAGAATTAAAGATATGATAAACAACTTGAACTCTGTGTATGAGACTAAGATTAGATGAATGACCATCTTAGAATTAAAGATAAGATAAGCAACTTGAACTCTGTGTATGAGACTAAGATTAGATGAATGACCATCTTAGAATTAAAGATATGATAAGCAACTTGAACTCTGTGTATGAGACTAAGATTAGATGAATGACCATCATAGAATTAAAGATATGATAAGCAACTTGAAATCTGTGTATGAGACTAAGATTAGATGAATGACCATCTTAGAATTAAAGATATGATAAGCAACTTGAACTCTGTGTATGAGACTAAGATTAGATGAATGACCATCTTAGAATTAAAGATATGATAAGCAACTTGAACTCTGTGTATGAGACAAAAATTAGATGAATGACCATCTTAGAATTAAAGATATGATAAGCAAATTGAACTCTGTGTATGAGACAAAGATTAGATGAATGACCATCTTAGAATTAAAAATATGATAAGCAACTTGAACTCTGTGTATCAGACAAAGATTAGATGAATGACCATCTTAGAATTAAAGATATGATAAGCAACTTGAACTCTGTGTATGAGACTAAGATTAGATGAATGACCATCTTAGAATTAAAGATATGATAAGCAACTTGAACTCTGTGTATGAGACTAAGATTAGATGAATGACCATCTTAGAATTAAAGATATGATAAGCAACTTGAACTCTGTGTATGAGACTAAGATTAGATGAATGACCATCTTAGAATTAAAGATATGATAAGCAACTTGAACTCTGTGTATGAGACTAAGATTAGATGAATGACCATCTTAGAATTAAAGATATGATAAGCAACTTGAACACTGTGTATGAGACTAAGATTAGATGAATGACCATCTTAGAATTAAAGATATGATAAGCAACTTGGACTCTGTGTATGAGACTAAGATTAGATGAATGACCATCTTAGAATTAAAGATATGATAAGCAACTTGAACTCTGTGTATGAGACTAAGATTAGATGAATGACCATTTTAGAATTAAAGATATGATAAGCAACATGAACTCTGTGTATGCGACTAAGATTAGATGAATGACCATCATAGAATTAAAGATATGATAAGCAACTTGAACTCTGTGTATGAGACTAAGATTAGATGAATGACCATCTTAGAATTAAAAATATGATAAGCAACTTGAGCTCTGTGTATGAGACTGAGATTAGATGAATGACCATCTTAGAATTAAATAAATGATAAGCAACTTGAATTCTGTGTATGAGACTAAGATTAGATGAATGACCATCTTAGAATTAACGATATGATAAGCAACTTGAACTCTGTGTATGAGACAAAGATTAGATTAATGACCATCTTAGAATTAAAGATATGATAAGCAACTTGAACTCTGTGTATGAGACAAAAATTAGATGAATGACCATCTTAGAATTAAAGATATGATAAGCAACTTGAACTCTGTGTATGAGACAAAGATTAGATGAATGACCATCTTAGAATTAAAGATATGATAAGCAACTTGAACTCTGTGTATAAGACAAAGATTAGATGAATGACCATCTTAGAATTAAAGATATGATAAGCAACTTGAACTCTGTGTATGAGACTAAGATTAGATGAATGACCATCTTAGAATTAAAGATATAGTAAGCAACTTGAGCTCTGTGTATGAGACTGAGATTAGATGAATGACCATCTTAGAATTAAATTAATGATAAGCAACTTGAACTCTGTGTATGAGACTAAGATTAGATGAATGACCATCTTAGAATTAACGATATGATAAGCAACTTGAACTCTGTGTATGAGACAAAGATTAAATTAATGACCATCTTAGAATTAAAGATATGATAAGCAACTTGAACTCTGTGTATGAGACTAAGATTAGATGAATGACCATCTTAGAATTAAAGATATGATAATCAACTTGAACTCTGTGTATGAGACTAATATTAGATGAATGACCATCTTAGAATTAAAGATATGATAAGCAACTTGAACTCTGTGTATGAGACTAAGATTAGATGAATGACCATCTTAGAATTAAAGATATGATAAGCAACTTGAACTCTGTGTATGAGACTAAGATTAGATGAATGACCATCTTAGAATTAAAGATATGATAAGCAACTTGAACTCTGTGTATGAGACTAAGATTAGATGAATGACCATCTTAGAATTAAAGATATGATAAGCAACTTGAACTCTGTGTATGAGACTAAGATTAGATGAATGACCATCTTAGAATTAAAGATATGATAAGCAACTTGAGCTCTGTGTATGAGACTGAGATTAGATGAATGACCATCTTAGAATTAAATAAATGATAAGCAACTTGAACTCTGTGTATGAGACTAAGATTAGATGAATGACCATCTTAGAATTAACGATATGATAAGCAACTTGAACTCTGTGTATGAGACAAAGTTTAGATTAATGACCATCATAGAATTAAAGATATGATAAGCAACTTGAACTCTGTGTATGAGACTAAGATTAGATGAATGACCATCTTAGAATTAAAGATATGATAATCAACTTGAACTCTGTGTATGAGACTAATATTAGATTAATGACCATCTTAGAATTAAAGATATGATAAGCAACTTGAACTCTGTGTATGAGACAAAGATTAGATGAATGACCATCTTAGAATTAAAGATATGATAAGCAACTTGAACTCTGTGTATGAGACTAAGATTAGATGAATGACCATCTTAGAATTAAAGATATGATAAGCAACTTGAACTCTGTGTATGAGACTAAGATTAGATGAATGACCATCTTAGAATTAAAGATATGATAAGCAACTTGAACTCTGTGTATGAGACAAAGATTAGATGAATGACCATCTTAGAATTAAAGATATGATAAGCAACTTGAACTCTGTGTATGAGACTAAGATTAGATGAATGACCATCTTAGAATTAAAGATATGATAAGCAACTTGAACTCTGTGTATGAGACTAAGATTAGATGAATGACCATTTTAGAATTAAAGATATGATAAGCAACATGAACTCTGTATATGCGACTAAGATTAGATGAATGACCATCTTAGAATTAAAGATATGATAAGCAACTTGAACTCTGTGTATGAGACTAAGATTAGATGAATGACCATCTTAGAATTAAAGATATGATAAGCAACTTGAGCTCTGTGTATGAGACTGAGATTAGATGAATGACCATCTTAGAATTAAATAAATGATAAGCAACTTGAACTCTGTGTATGAGACTAAGATTAGATGAATGACCATCTTAGAATTAACGATATGATAAGCAACTTGAACTCTGTGTATGAGACAAAGATTAGATTAATGACCATCTTAGAATTAAAGATATGATAAGCAACTTGAACTCTGTGTATCAGACAAAGATTAGATGAATGACCATCTTAGAATTAAAGATATGATAAGCAACTTGAACTCTGTGTATGAGACTAAGATTAGATGAATGACCATCTTAGAATTAAAGATATGATAAGCAACTTGAACACTGTGTATGAGACTAAGATTAGATTAATGACCATCTTAGAATTAAAGATATGATAAGCAACTTGAACTCTGTGTATGAGACTAAGATTAGATGAATGACCATCTTAGAATTAAAGATATGATAAGCAACTTGAACTCTGTGTATGAGACTAAGATTAGATGAATGACCATCTTAGAATTAAAGATATGATAAGCAACTTGAACTCTGTGTATGAGACTAAGATTAGATGAATGACCATCTTAGAATTAAAGATATGATAAGCAACTTGAACTCTGTGTATGAGACTAAGATTAGATGAATGACCATCTTAGAATTAAAGATATGATAAGCAACATGAACTCTGTGTATGCGACTAAGATTAGATGAATGACCATCATAGAATTAAAGATATGATAAGCAACTTGAACTCTGTGTATGAGACTAAGATTAGATGAATGACCATCTTAGAATTAAAGATATGATAAGCAACTTGAAATCTGTGTATGAGACTAATATTAGATGAATGACCATCTTAGAATTAAAGATATGATAAGCAACTTGAACTCTGTGTATGAGACTAAGATTAGATGAATGACCATCTTAGAATTAAAGATAAGATAAGCAACTTGAACTCTGTGTATGAGACTAAGATTAGATGAATGACCATCTTAGAATTAAAGATATGATAAGCAACTTGAACTCTGTGTATGAGACTAAGATTAGATGAATGACCATCATAGAATTAAAGATATGATAAGCAACTTGAAATCTGTGTATGAGACTAAGATTAGATGAATGACCATCTTAGAATTAAAGATATGATAAGCAACTTGAACTCTGTGTATGAGACTAAGATTAGATGAATGACCATCTTAGAATTAAAGATATGATAAGCAACTTGAACTCTGTGTATGAGACAAAAATTAGATGAATGACCATCTTAGAATTAAAGATATGATAAGCAAATTGAACTCTGTGTATGAGACAAAGATTAGATGAATGACCATCTTAGAATTAAAAATATGATAAGCAACTTGAACTCTGTGTATCAGACAAAGATTAGATGAATGACCATCTTAGAATTAAAGATATGATAAGCAACTTGAACTCTGTGTATGAGACTAAGATTAGATGAATGACCATCTTAGAATTAAAGATATGATAAGCAACTTGAACTCTGTGTATGAGACTAAGATTAGATGAATGACCATCTTAGAATTAAAGATATGATAAGCAACTTGAACTCTGTGTATGAGACTAAGATTAGATGAATGACCATCTTAGAATTAAAGATATGATAAGCAACTTGAACTCTGTGTATGAGACTAAGATTAGATGAATGACCATCTTAGAATTAAAGATATGATAAGCAACTTGAACACTGTGTATGAGACTAAGATTAGATGAATGACCATCTTAGAATTAAAGATATGATAAGCAACTTGGACTCTGTGTATGAGACTAAGATTAGATGAATGACCATCTTAGAATTAAAGATATGATAAGCAACTTGAACTCTGTGTATGAGACTAAGATTAGATGAATGACCATTTTAGAATTAAAGATATGATAAGCAACATGAACTCTGTGTATGCGACTAAGATTAGATGAATGACCATCATAGAATTAAAGATATGATAAGCAACTTGAACTCTGTGTATGAGACTAAGATTAGATGAATGACCATCTTAGAATTAAAAATATGATAAGCAACATGAGCTCTGTGTATGAGACTGAGATTAGATGAATGACCATCTTAGAATTAAATAAATGATAAGCAACTTGAATTCTGTGTATGAGACTAAGATTAGATGAATGACCATCTTAGAATTAACGATATGATAAGCAACTTGAACTCTGTGTATGAGACAAAGATTAGATTAATGACCATCTTAGAATTAAAGATATGATAAGCAACTTGAACTCTGTGTATGAGACAAAAATTAGATGAATG
Source organism: Sepioteuthis lessoniana (assembly GCA_963585895.1). Lineage (NCBI taxonomy): Eukaryota > Metazoa > Mollusca > Cephalopoda > Myopsida > Loliginidae > Sepioteuthis > Sepioteuthis lessoniana. The sequence goes on from OY757928.1 coordinate 87,417,781, forward strand.
ACCATCTTAGAATTAAAGATATGATAAGCAACTTGAACTCTGTGTATGAGACAAAGATTAGATGAATGACCATCTTAGAATTAAAGATATGATAAGCAACTTGAACTCTGTGTATAAGACAAAGATTAGATGAATGACCATCTTAGAATTAAAGATATGATAAGCAACTTGAACTCTGTGTATGAGACTAAGATTAGATGAATGACCATCTTAGAATTAAAGATATAGTAAGCAACTTGAGCTCTGTGTATGAGACTGAGATTAGATGAATGACCATCTTAGAATTAAATAAATGATAAGCAACTTGAACTCTGTGTATGAGACTAAGATTAGATGAATGACCATCTTAGAATTAACGATATGATAAGCAACTTGAACTCTGTGTATGAGACAAAGATTAGATTAATGACCATCTTAGAATTAAAGATATGATAAGCAACTTGAACTCTGTGTATGAGACTAAGATTAGATGAATGACCATCTTAGAATTAAAGATATGATAATCAACTTGAACTCTGTGTATGAGACTAATATTAGATGAATGACCATCTTAGAATTAAAGATATGATAAGCAACTTGAACTCTGTGTATGAGACTAAGATTAGATGAATGACCATCTTAGAATTAAAGATATGATAAGCAACTTGAACTCTGTGTATGAGACTAAGATTAGATGAATGACCATCTTAGAATTAAAGATATGATAAGCAACTTGAACTCTGTGTATGAGACTAAGATTAGATGAATGACCATCTTAGAATTAAAGATATGATAAGCAACTTGAACTCTGTGTATGAGACTAAGATTAGATGAATGACCATCTTAGAATTAAAGATATGATAAGCAACTTGAGCTCTGTGTATGAGACTGAGATTAGATGAATGACCATCTTAGAATTAAATAAATGATAAGCAACTTGAACTCTGTGTATGAGACTAAGATTAGATGAATGACCATCTTAGAATTAACGATATGATAAGCAACTTGAACTCTGTGTATGAGACAAAGATTAGATTAATGACCATCATAGAATTAAAGATATGATAAGCAACTTGAACTCTGTGTATGAGACTAAGATTAGATGAATGACCATCTTAGAATTAAAGATATGATAATCAACTTGAACTCTGTGTATGAGACTAATATTAGATTAATGACCATCTTAGAATTAAAGATATGATAAGCAACTTGAACTCTGTGTATGAGACAAAGATTAGATGAATGACCATCTTAGAATTAAAGATATGATAAGCAACTTGAACTCTGTGTATGAGACTAAGATTAGATGAATGACCATCTTAGAATTAAAGATATGATAAGCAACTTGAACTCTGTGTATGAGACTAAGATTAGATGAATGACCATCTTAGAATTAAAGATATGATAAGCAACTTGAACTCTGTGTATGAGACAAAGATTATATGAATGACCATCTTAGAATTAAAGATATGATAAGCAACTTGAACTCTGTGTATGAGACTAAGATTAGATGAATGACCATCTTAGAATTAAAGATATGATAAGCAACTTGAAATCTGTGTATGAGACTAAGATTAGATGAATGACCATTTTAGAATTAAAGATATGATAAGCAACATTAACTCTGTGTATGCGACTAAGATTAGATGAATGAACATCTTAGAATTAAAGATATGATAAGCAACTTGAACTCTGTGTATGAGACTAAGATTAGATGAATGACCATCTTAGAATTAAAGATATGATAAGCAACTTGAACTCTGTGTATGAGACTAATAGTAGATGAATGACCATCTTAGAATTAAAGATATGATAAGCAACTTGAACTCTGTGTATCAGACAAAGATTAGATGAATGACCATCTTAGAATTAAAGATATGATAAGCAACTTGAACTCTGTGTATGAGACTAAGATTAGATGAATGACCATCTTAGAGTTAAAGATATTATAAGCAACTTGAGCTCTGTGTATGAGACTGAGATTAGATGAATGACCTTCTTAGAATTAAATAAATGATAAGCAACTTGAACTCTGTCTATGAGACTAAGATTAGATGAATGACCATCTTAGAATTAAAGATATGATAAGCAACTTGAACTCTGTGTATGAGACAAAGATTAGATGAATGACCATCTTAGAATTAAAGATATGATAAGCAACTTGAACTCTGTGTATGAGACTAAGATTAGATGAATGACCATCTTAGAATTAAAGATATGATAAGCAACTTGAACTCTGTGTATGAGACTAAGATTAGATGAATGACCATCTTAGAATTAAAGATATGATAAGCAACTTGAACTCTGTGTATGAGACTAAGATTAGATGAATGACCATCTTAGAATTAAAGATATGATAAGCAACTTGAACACTGTGTATGAGACTAAGATTAGATGAATGACCATCTTAGAATTAAAGATATGATAAGCAACTTGGACTCTGTGTATGAGACTAAGATTAGATGAATGACCATCTTAGAATTAAAGATATGATAAGCAACTTGAACTCTGTGTATGAGACTAAGATTAGATGAATGACCATTTTAGAATTAAAGATATGATAAGCAACTTGAACTCTGTGTATGCGACTAAGATTAGATGAATGACCATCATAGAATTAAAGATATGATAAGCAACTTGAATTCTGTGTATGAGACTAAGATTAGATGAATGACCATCTTAGAATTAAAAATATGATAAGCAACTTGAGCTCTGTGTATGAGACTGAGATTAGATTAATGACCATCTTAGAATTAAATAAATGATAAGCAACTTGAATTCTGTGTATGAGACTAAGATTAGATGAATGACCATCTTAGAATTAACGATATGATAAGCAACTTGAACTCTGTGTATGAGACAAAGATTAGATTAATGACCATCTTAGAATTAAAGATATGATAAGCAACTTGAACTCTGTGTATGAGACAAAAATTAGATGAATGACCATCTTAGAATTAAAGATATGATAAGCAACTTGAACTCTGTGTATGAGACAAAGATTAGATGAATGACCATCTTAGAATTAAAGATATGATAAGCAACTTGAACTCTGTGTATAAGACAAAGATTAGATGAATGACCATCTTAGAATTAAAGATATGATAAGCAAATTGAACTCTGGTATGAGACTAAGATTAGATGAATGACCATCTTAGAATTAAAGATATAGTAAGCAACTTGAGCTCTGTGTATGAGACTGAGATTAGATGAATGACCATCTTAGAATGAAATAAATGATAAGCAACTTGAACTCTGTGTATGAGACTAAGATTAGATGAATGACCATCTTAGAATTAACGATATGATAAGCAACTTGAACTCTGTGTATGAGACAAAGATTAGATTAATGACCATCTTAGAATTAAAGATATGATAAGCAACTTGAACTCTGTGTATGAGACTAAGATTAGATGAATGACCATCTTAGAATTAAAGATATGATAATCAACTTGAACTCTGTGTATGAGACTAATATTAGATGAATGACCATCTTAGAATTAAAGATATGATAAGCAACTTGAACTCTGTGTATGAGACTAAGATTAGATGAATGACCATCTTAGAATTAAAGATATGATAAGCAACTTGAACTCTGTGTATGAGACAAAGATTAGATGAATGACCATCTTAGAATTAAAGATATGATAAGCAACTTGAACTCTGTGTATAAGACTAAGATTAGATGAATGACAATCTTAGAATTAAAGATATGATAAGTAACTTGAACTCTGAGTATGAGACTAAGATTAGATGAATGACCATCTTAGAATTAAAGATATGATAAGCAACTTGAGCTCTGTGTATGAGACTGAGATTAGATGAATGACCATCTTAGAATTAAATAAATGATAAGCAACTTGAACTCTGTGTATGAGACTAAGATTAGATGAATGACCATCTTAGAATTAACGATATGATAAGCAACTTGAACTCTGTGTATGAGACAAAGATTAGATTAATGACCATCATAGAATTAAAGATATGATAAGCAACTTGAACTCTGTGTATGAGACTAAGATTAGATGAATGACCATCTTAGAATTAAAGATATGATAATCAACTTGAACTCTGTGTATGAGACTAATATTAGATTAATGACCATCTTAGAATTAAAGATATGATAAGCAACTTGAACTCTGTGTATGAGACAAAGATTAGATGAATGACCATCTTAGAATTAAAGATATGATAAGCAACTTGAACTCTGTGTATGAGACTAAGATTAGATGAATGACCATCTTAGAATTAAAGATATGATAAGCAACTTGAACTCTGTGTATGAGACTAAGATTAGATGAATGACCATCTTAGAATTAAAGATATGATAAGCAACTTGAACTCTGTGTATGAGACAAAGATTATATGAATGACCATCTTAGAATTAAAGATATGATAAGCAACTTGAACTCTGTGTATGAGACTAAGATTAGATGAATGACCATCTTAGAATTAAAGATATGATAAGCAACTTGAAATCTGTGTATGAGACTAAGATTAGATGAATGACCATTTTAGAATTAAAGATATGATAAGCAACATTAACTCTGTGTATGCGACTAAGATTAGATGAATGAACATCTTAGAATTAAAGATATGATAAGCAACTTGAACTCTGTGTATGAGACTAAGATTAGATGAATGACCATCTTAGAATTAAAGATATGATAAGCAACTTGAACTCTGTGTATGAGACTAATAGTAGATGAATGACCATCTTAGAATTAAAGATATGATAAGCAACTTGAACTCTGTGTATCAGACAAAGATTAGATGAATGACCATCTTAGAATTAAAGATATGATAAGCAACTTGAACTCTGTGTATGAGACTAAGATTAGATGAATGACCATCTTAGAGTTAAAGATATGATAAGCAACTTGAGCTCTGTGTATGAGACTGAGATTAGATGAATGACCTTCTTAGAATTAAATAAATGATAAGCAACTTGAACTCTGTCTATGAGACTAAGATTAGATGAATGACCATCTTAGAATTAAAGATATGATAAGCAACTTGAACTCTGTGTATGAGACAAAGATTAGATGAATGACCATCTTAGAATTAAAGATATGATAAGCAACTTGAACTCTGTGTATGAGACTAAGATTAGATGAATGACCATCTTAGAATTAAAGATATGATAAGCAACTTGAACTCTGTGTATGAGACTAAGATTAGATGAATGACCATCTTAGAATTAAAGATATGATAAGCAACTTGAACTCTGTGTATGAGACTAAGATTAGATGAATGACCATCTTAGAATTAAAGATATGATAAGCAACTTGAACACTGTGTATGAGACTAAGATTAGATGAATGACCATCTTAGAATTAAAGATATGATAAGCAACTTGGACTCTGTGTATGAGACTAAGATTAGATGAATGACCATCTTAGAATTAAAGATATGATAAGCAACTTGAACTCTGTGTATGAGACTAAGATTAGATGAATGACCATTTTAGAATTAAAGATATGATAAGCAACTTGAACTCTGTGTATGCGACTAAGATTAGATGAATGACCATCATAGAATTAAAGATATGATAAGCAACTTGAATTCTGTGTATGAGACTAAGATTAGATGAATGACCATCTTAGAATTAAAAATATGATAAGCAACTTGAGCTCTGTGTATGAGACTGAGATTAGATTAATGACCATCTTAGAATTAAATAAATGATAAGCAACTTGAATTCTGTGTATGAGACTAAGATTAGATGAATGACCATCTTAGAATTAACGATATGATAAGCAACTTGAACTCTGTGTATGAGACAAAGATTAGATTAATGACCATCTTAGAATTAAAGATATGATAAGCAACTTGAACTCTGTGTATGAGACAAAAATTAGATGAATGACCATCTTAGAATTAAAGATATGATAAGCAACTTGAACTCTGTGTATGAGACAAAGATTAGATGAATGACCATCTTAGAATTAAAGATATGATAAGCAACTTGAACTCTGTGTATAAGACAAAGATTAGATGAATGACCATCTTAGAATTAAAGATATGATAAGCAAATTGAACTCTGTGTATGAGACTAAGATTAGATGAATGACCATCTTAGAATTAAAGATATAGTAAGCAACTTGAGCTCTGTGTATGAGACTGAGATTAGATGAATGACCATCTTAGAATGAAATAAATGATAAGCAACTTGAACTCTGTGTATGAGACTAAGATTAGATGAATGACCATCTTAGAATTAACGATATGATAAGCAACTTGAACTCTGTGTATGAGACAAAGATTAGATTAATGACCATCTTAGAATTAAAGATATGATAAGCAACTTGAACTCTGTGTATGAGACTAAGATTAGATGAATGACCATCTTAGAATTAAAGATATGATAATCAACTTGAACTCTGTGTATGAGACTAATATTAGATGAATGACCATCTTAGAATTAAAGATATGATAAGCAACTTGAACTCTGTGTATGAGACTAAGATTAGATGAATGACCATCTTAGAATTAAAGATATGATAAGCAACTTGAACTCTGTGTATGAGACAAAGATTAGATGAATGACCATCTTAGAATTAAAGATATGATAAGCAACTTGAACTCTGTGTATAAGACTAAGATTAGATGAATGACAATCTTAGAATTAAAGATATGATAAGTAACTTGAACTCTGAGTATGAGACTAAGATTAGATGAATGACCATCTTAGAATTAAAGATATGATAAGCAACTTGAACTCTGTGTATGAGACTAAGATTAGATGAATGACCATCTTAGAATTAAAGATATGATAAGCAACTTGAACTCTGTGTATGAGACTAAGATTAGATGAATGACCATTTTAGAATTAAAGATATGATAAGCAACATGAACTCTGTATATGCGACTAAGATTAGATGAATGACCATCTTAGAATTAAAGATATGATAAGCAACTTGAACTCTGTGTATGAGACTAAAATTAGAGGAATGACCATCTTAGAATTAAAGATATGATAAGCAACTTGAACTCTGTGTATGAGACTAATATTAGATGAATGACCATCTTAGAATTAAAGATATGATAAGCAACTTGAACTCTGTGTATGAGACTAAGATTAGATGAATGACCATCTTAGAATTAAAGATATGATAAGCAACTTGAACTCTGTGTATGAGACTAAGATTAGATGAATGACCATCTTAGAATTAAAGATATGATAAGCAACTTGAACTCTGTGTATGAGACTAAGATTAGATGAATGACCATCATAGAATTAAAGATATGATAAGCAACTTGAACTCTGTGTATGAGACTAAGATTAGATGAATGACCATCTTAGAATTAAAGATATGATAAGCAACTTGAACTCTGTGTATGAGACTAAGATTAGATGAATGACCATCTTAGAATTAAAGATATGATAAGCAACTTGAACTCTGTGTATGAGACAAAAATTAGATGAATGACCATCTTAGAATTAAAGATATGATAAGCAACTTGAACTCTGTGTATGAGACAAAGAATAGATGAATGACCATCTTAGAATTAAAGATATGATAAGCAACTTGAACTCTGTGTATCAGACAAAGATTAGATGAATGACCATCTTAGAATTAAAGATATGATAAGCAACTTGAACTCTGTGTATCAGACTAAGATTAGATGAATGACCATCTTAGAATTAAAGATATGATAAGCAACTTGAACTCTGTGTATGAGAGTAAGATTAGATGAATGACCATCTTAGAATTAAAGATATGATAAGCAACTTGAACTCTGTGTATGAGACTAAGATTAGATGAATGACCATCTTAGAATTAAAGATATGATAAGCAACTTGAACTCTGTGTATGAGACAAAAATTAGATGAATGACCATCTTAGAATTAAAGATATGATAAGCAACTTGAACTCTGTGTATGAGACAAAGATTAGATGAATGAGCATCTTAGAATTAAAGATATGATAAGCAACTTGAACTATGTGTATCAGACAAAGATTAGATGAATGACCATCTTAGAATTAAAGATATGATAAGCAACTTGAACTCTGTGTATGAGACTAAGATTAGATGAATGACCATCTTAGAATTAAAGATATGATAAGCAACTTGAACACTGTGTATGAGACTAAGATTAGATGAATGACCATCTTAGAATTAAAGATATGATAAGCAACTTGAACTCTGTGTATGAGACTAAGATTAGATGAATGACCATCTTAGAATTAAAGATATGATAAGCAACTTGAACTCTGTCTATGAGACTAAGATTAGATGAATGACCATCTTAGAATTAAAGATATGATAAGCAACTTGAACTCTGTGTATGAGACTAAGATTAGATGAATGACCATCTTAGAATTAAAGATATGATAAGCAACTTGAGCTCTGTTTATGAGACTGAGATTAGATGAATGACCATCTTAGAATTAAATAAATGATAAGCAACTTGAACTCTGTGTATGAGACTAAGATTAGATGAATGACCATCTTAGAATTAACGATATGATAAGCAACTTGAACTCTGTGTATGAGACAAAGATTAGATTAATGACCATCATAGAATTACAGATATGATAAGCAACTTGAACTCTGTGTATGAGACTAAGATTAGATGAATGACCATCTTAGAATTAAAGATATGATAATCAACTTGAACTCTGTGTATGAGAATAATATTAGATGAATGACCATCTTAGAATTAAAGATATGATAAGCAACTTGAACTCTGTGTATGAGACAAAGATTAGATGAATGACCATCTTAGAATTAAAGATATGATAAGCAACTTGAACTCTGTGTATGAGACTAAGATTAGATGAATGACCATCTTAGAATTAAAGATATGATAAGCAACTTGAACTCTGTGTATGAGACTAAGATTAGATGAATGACCATCTTAGAATTAAAGATATGATAAGCAACTTGAACTCTGTGTATGAGACAAAGATTAGATGAATGACCATCTTAGAATTAAAGATATGATAAGCAACTTGAACTCTGTGTATGAGACTAAGATTAGATTAATGACCATCTTAGAATTAAAGATATGATAAGCAACTTGAAATCTGTGTATGAGACAAGGATTAGATGAATGACCATTTTAGAATTAAAGATATGATAAGCAACATGAACTCTGTGTATGCGACTAAGATTAGATGAATGAACATCTTAGAATTAAAGATATGATAAGTAACTTGAACTCTGTGTATGAGACTAAGATTAGATGAATGACCATCTTAGAATTAAAGATATGATAAGCAACTTGAACTCTGTGTATGAGACTAATAGTAGATGAATGACCATCTTAGAATTAAAGATATGATAAGCAACTTGAACTCTGTGTATCAGACAAAGATTAGATGAATGACCATCTTAGAATTAAAGATATGATAAGCAACTTGAACTCTGTGTATGAGACTAAGATTAGATGAATGACCATCTTAGAGTTAAAGATATGATAAGCAACTTGAGCTCTGTGTATGAGACTGAGATTAGATGAATGACCATCTTAGAATTAAATAAATGATAAGCAACTTGAACTCTGTCTATGAGACTAAGATTAGATGAATGACCATCTTAGAATTAAAGATATGATAAGCAACTTGAACTCTGTGTATGAGACAAAGATTAGATGAATGACCATCTTAGAATTAAAGATATGATAAGCAACTTGAACTCTGTGTATGAGACTAAGATTAGATGAATGAACATCTTAGAATTAAAGATATGATAAGCAACTTGAACTCTGTGTATGAGACTAAGATTAGATGAATGACCATCTTAGAATTAAAGATATGATAAGCAACTTGAACTCTGTGTATGAGACTAAGATTAGATGAATGACCATCTTAGAATTAAAGATATGATAAGCAACTTGAACACTGTGTATGAGACTAAGATTAGATGAATGACCATCTTAGAATTAAAGATATGATAAGCAACTTGGACTCTGTGTATGAGACTAAGATTAGATGAATGACCATCTTAGAATTAAAGATATGATAAGCAACTTGAACTCTGTGTATGAGACTAAGATTAGATGAATGATCATTTTAGAATTAAAGATATGATAAGCAACATGAACTCTGTGTATGCGACTAAGATTAGATGAATGACCATCATAGAATTAAAGATATGATAAGCAACTTGAATTCTGTGTATGAGACTAAGATTAGATGAATGACCATCTTAGAATTAAAAATATGATAAGCAACTTGAGCTCTGTGTATGAGACTGAGATTAGATGAATGACCATCTTAGAATTAAATAAATGATAAGCAACTTGAATTCTGTGTATGAGACTAAGATTAGATGAATGACCATCTTAGAATTAACGATATGATAAGCAACTTGAACTCTGTGTATGAGACAAAGATTAGATTAATGACCATCTTAGAATTAAAGATATGATAAGCAACTTGAACTCTGTGTATGAGACTAAGATTAGATGAATGACCATCTTAGAATTAAAGATATGATAATCAACTTGAACTCTGTGTATGAGACTAATATTAGATGAATGACCATCTTAGAATTAAAGATATGATAAGCAACTTGAACTCTGTGTATGAGACTAAGATTAGATGAATGACCATCTTAGAATTAAAGATATGATAAGCAACTTGAACTCTGTGTATGAGACTAAGATTAGATGAATGACCATCTTAGAATTAAAGATATGATAAGCAACTTGAACTCTGTGTATGAGACTAAGATTAGATGAATGACCATCTTAGAATTAAAGATATGATAAGCAACTTGAACTCTGTGTATGAGACTAAGATTAGATTAAGGACCATCTTAGAATTAAAGATATGATAAGCAACTTGAACTCTGTGTATGAGACTAAGATTAGATTAAGGACCATCTTAGAATTAAAGATATGATAAGCAACTTGAACTCTGTGTATGAGACTAAGATTAGATGAATGATCATCTTAGAATTAAAGATATGATAAGCAACTTGAAATCTGTGTATGAGACTAAGATTAGATGAATGACCATTTTAGAATTAAAGATATGATAATCAACTTGAACTCTGTGTATGCGACTAAGATTAGATGAATGAACATCTTAGAATTAAAGATATGATAAGCAACTTGAAATCTGTGTATGAGACAAGGATTAGATGAATGACCATTTTAGAATTAAAGATATGATAAGCAACATGAACTCTGTGTATGCGACTAAGATTAGATGAATGAACATCTTAGAATTAAAGATATGATAAGTAACTTGAACTCTGTGTATGAGACTAAGATTAGATGAATGACCATCTTAGAATTAAAGATATGATAAGCAACTTGAACTCTGTGTATGAGACTAATAGTAGATGAATGACCATCTTAGAATTAAAGATATGATAAGCAACTTGAACTCTGTGTATCAGACAAAGATTAGATGAATGACCATCTTAGAATTAAAGATATGATAAGCAACTTGAACTCTGTGTATGAGACTAAGATTAGATGAATGACCATCTTAGAGTTAAAGATATGATAAGCAACTTGAGCTCTGTGTATGAGACTGAGATTAGATGAATGACCATCTTAGAATTAAATAAATGATAAGCAACTTGAACTCTGTCTATGAGACTAAGATTAGATGAATGACCATCTTAGAATTAAAGATATGATAAGCAACTTGAACTCTGTGTATGAGACAAAGATTAGATGAATGACCATCTTAGAATTAAAGATATGATAAGCAACTTGAACTCTGTGTATGAGACTAAGATTAGATGAATGAACATCTTAGAATTAAAGATATGATAAGCAACTTGAACTCTGTGTATGAGACTAAGATTAGATGAATGACCATCTTAGAATTAAAGATATGATAAGCAACTTGAACTCTGTGTATGAGACTAAGATTAGATGAATGACCATCTTAGAATTAAAGATATGATAAGCAACTTGAACACTGTGTATGAGACTAAGATTAGATGAATGACCATCTTAGAATTAAAGATATGATAAGCAACTTGGACTCTGTGTATGAGACTAAGATTAGATGAATGACCATCTTAGAATTAAAGATATGATAAGCAACTTGAACTCTGTGTATGAGACTAAGATTAGATGAATGATCATTTTAGAATTAAAGATATGATAAGCAACATGAACTCTGTGTATGCGACTAAGATTAGATGAATGACCATCATAGAATTAAAGATATGATAAGCAACTTGAATTCTGTGTATGAGACTAAGATTAGATGAATGACCATCTTAGAATTAAAAATATGATAAGCAACTTGAGCTCTGTGTATGAGACTGAGATTAGATGAATGACCATCTTAGAATTAAATAAATGATAAGCAACTTGAATTCTGTGTATGAGACTAAGATTAGATGAATGACCATCTTAGAATTAACGATATGATAAGCAACTTGAACTCTGTGTATGAGACAAAGATTAGATTAATGACCATCTTAGAATTAAAGATATGATAAGCAACTTGAACTCTGTGTATGAGACTAAGATTAGATGAATGACCATCTTAGAATTAAAGATATGATAATCAACTTGAACTCTGTGTATGAGACTAATATTAGATGAATGACCATCTTAGAATTAAAGATATGATAAGCAACTTGAACTCTGTGTATGAGACTAAGATTAGATGAATGACCATCTTAGAATTAAAGATATGATAAGCAACTTGAACTCTGTGTATGAGACTAAGATTAGATGAATGACCATCTTAGAATTAAAGATATGATAAGCAACTTGAACTCTGTGTATGAGACTAAGATTAGATGAATGACCATCTTAGAATTAAAGATATGATAAGCAACTTGAACTCTGTGTATGAGACTAAGATTAGATTAAGGACCATCTTAGAATTAAAGATATGATAAGCAACTTGAACTCTGTGTATGAGACTAAGATTAGATTAAGGACCATCTTAGAATTAAAGATATGATAAGCAACTTGAACTCTGTGTATGAGACTAAGATTAGATGAATGATCATCTTAGAATTAAAGATATGATAAGCAACTTGAAATCTGTGTATGAGACTAAGATTAGATGAATGACCATTTTAGAATTAAAGATATGATAATCAACTTGAACTCTGTGTATGCGACTAAGATTAGATGAATGAACATCTTAGAATTAAAGATATGATAAGCAACTTGAACTCTGTGTATGAGACTAAGATTAGATGAATGACCATCTTAGAATTAAAGATATGATAAGCAACTTGAACTCTGTGTATGAGACTAATAGTAGATGAATGACCATCTTAGAATTAAAGATATGATAAGCAACTTGAACTCTGTGTATCAGACAAAGATTAGATGAATGACCATCTTAGAATTAAAGATATGATAAGCAACTTGAACTCTGTGTATGAGACTAAGATTAGATTAATGACCATCTTAGAATTAAGATATGATAAGCAATTGAGGTCTGTGTATGAGACTGAGATTAGATGAATGACCATCTTAGAATTAAATAAATGATAAGCAACTTGAACTCTGTCTATGAGACTAAGATTAGATCAATGACCATCTTAGAATTAAAGATATGATAAGCAACTTGAACTCTGTGTATGAGACAAAGATTAGATTAAGGACCATCTTAGAATTAAAGATATGATAAGCAACTTGAACTCTGTGTATGAGACTAAGATTAGATGAATGACCATCTTAGAATTAAAGATATGATAAGCAACTTGAACTCTGTGTATGAGACAAAGATTAGATGAATGACCATCTTAGAATTAAAGATATGATAAGCAACTTGAAATCTGTGTATGAGACTAAGATTAGATGAATGACCATCTTAGAATTAAAGATATGATAAGCAACTTGAACTCTGTGTATGCGACTAAGATTAGATGAATGACCATCATAGAATTAAAGATATGATAAGCAACTTGAACTCTGTGTATGAGACTAAGATTAGATGAATGACCATCTTAGAATTAAAGATATGATAAGCAACTTGAACATTGTGCATGAGACAAAAATTAGATGAATGACCATCTTAGAATTAAAGATATGATAAGCAACTTGAACTCTGTGTATGAGACTAAGATTAGATGAATGACCATCTTAGAATTAAAGATATGATAAGCAACTTGAGCTCTGTGTATGAGACTGAGATTAGATGAATGACCATCTTAGAATTAAATAAATGATAAGCAACTTGAACTCTGTGTATGAGACTAAGATTAGATGAATGACCATCTTAGAATTAACGATATGATAAGCAACTTGAACTCTGTGTATGAGACTAAGATTAGATGAATGACCATCTTAGAATTAAAGATATGATAAGCAACTTGAGCTCTGTGTATGAGACTGAGATTAGATGAATGACCATCTTAGAATTAAAGATATGATAATCAACTTGAACTCTGTGTATGAGACTAATATTAGATGAATGACCATCTTAGAATTAAAGATATGATAAGCAACTTGAACTCTGTGTATGAGACTAAGATTAGATGAATGACCATCTTAGAATTAAAGATATGATAAGCAACTTGAACTCTGTGTATCAGACAAAGATTAGATGAATGACCATCTTAGAATTAAAGATATGATAAGCAACGTGAACTCTGTGTATGAGACTAAGATTAGATGAATGAACATCTTAGAATTAAAGATATGATAAGCAACTTGAACTCTGTGTATGAGACTAAGATTAGATGAATGACCATCTTAGAATTAAAGATATGATAAGCAACTTGAACTCTGTGTTTAAGACAAAGATTAGATGAATGACCATCTTAGAATTAAAGATATGATAAGCAACTTGAACTCTGTGTATGAGACTGAGATTAGATGAATGACCATCTTAGAATTAAATAAATGATAAGGAACTTGAACTCTGTGTATGAGACTAAGATTAGATGAATGACCATCTTAGAATTAAAGATATGATAAGCAACTTGAACTCTGTGTACGAGACATAGATTAGATGAATGACCATCTTAGAATTAAAGATATGATAAGCAACTTGAACTCTGTGTATGAGACTAAGATTAGATGAATGACCATCTTAGAATTAAAGATATGATAAGCAACTTGAACTCTGTGTATGAGACTGAGATTAGGTGAATGACCATCTTAGAATTAAAGATATGATAAGCAACTTAACTCTGTGTTTAAGACAAAGATTAGATGAATGATCATCTTAGAATTAAAGATATGATAAGTAACTTGAACTCTGTGTATGAGACTAAGATTAGATGAATGACCATCTTAGAATTAAAGATATGATAAGCAACTTGAACTCCGTGTTTGAGACAAAGATTAGATGAATGACCATCTTAGAATTAAAGATATGATAAGCAACTTGAACTCTGTGTTTGAGACAAAGATTAGATGAATGAACATCTTAGAATTAAAGATATGATAAGCAACTTGAACTCTGTGTATGAGACTAAGATTAGATGAATGACCATCTTAGAATTAAAGATATGATAAGCAACTTGAACTCTGTGTATGAGACTAAGATTAGATGAATGACCATCTTAGAATTAAAGATATGATAAGCAACTTGAACTCTGTGTATGAGACTAAGATTAGATGAATGACCATCTTAGAATTAAAGATATGATAAGTAACTTGAACTCTGTGTATGAGACTAAGATTAGATGAATGACCATCTTAGAATTAAAGATATGATAAGCAACTTGAGCTCTATGTATGAGACTAAGATTAGATTAATAACCATCTTAGAATTAAAGATATGATAAGCAACTTGAACTCTGTGTATGAGTCTAAGATTAGATGAATGACCATCTTAGAATTAAAGATATGATAAGCAACTTGAACTCTGTGTATGAGACTAAGATTAGATGAATGACCATCTTAGAATTAAAGATATGATAAGCAACTTGATCTCTTTGTATGAGACTAAGATTAGATGAATGACCATCTTAGAATTAAAGATATGATAAGCAAATTGAACTCTGTGTATGAGACTAAGATTAGATGAATGACCATCTTAGAATTAAAGATATGATAAGCAACTTGAACTCTGTGTATGAGACTAAGATTAGATGAATGAACATCTTAGAATTAAAGATATGATAAGCAACTTGAACTCTGTGTATGAGACAAAGATTAGATTAATGACCATCTTAGAATTAAAGATATGATAAGCAACTTGAACTCTCTGTATCAGACAAAGATTAGATGAATGACCATCTTAGGATTAAAGATAAGATAAGCAACTTGAACTCTGTGTATGAGACAAAAATTAGATGAATGACCATCTTAGAATTAAAGATATGATAAGCAACTTGAACTCTGTGTATGAGACAACGATTAGATGAATGACCATCTTAGAATTAAAGATATGATAAGCAACTTGAACTCTGTGTATCAGACAAAGATTAGATGAATGACCATCTTAGAATTAAAGATATGATAAGCAACTTGAACTCTGTGTATGAGACTAAGATTAGATGAATGACCATCTTAGAATTAAAGATATGATAAGCAACTTGAACTCTGTGTATGAGACTAAGATTAGATGAATGACCATCTTAGAATTAAAGATATGATAAGTAACTTGAACTCTGTGTATGAGACTAAGATTAGATGAATGACCATCTTAGAATTAAAGATATGATAAGCAACTTGAGCTCTATGTATGAGACTAAGATTAGATTAATGACCATCTTAGAATTAAAGATATGATAAGCAACTTGAACTCTGTGTATGAGTCTAAGATTAGATGAATGACCATCTTAGAATTAAAGATATGATAAGCAACTTGAACTCTGTGTATGAGACTAAGATTAGATGAATGACCATCTTAGAATTAAAGATATGATAAGCAACTTGATCTCTTTGTATGAGACTAAGATTAGATGAATGACCATCTTAGAATTAAAGATATGATAAGCAAATTGAACTCTGTGTATGAGACTAAGATTAGATGAATGACCATCTTAGAATTAAAGATATGATAAGCAACTTGAACTCTGTGTATGAGACTAAGATTAGATGAATGAACATCTTAGAATTAAAGATATGATAAGCAACTTGAACTCTGTGTATGAGACAAAGATTAGATTAATGACCATCTTAGAATTAAAGATATGATAAGCAACTTGAACTCTCTGTATCAGACAAAGATTAGATGAATGACCATCTTAGGATTAAAGATAAGATAAGCAACTTGAACTCTGTGTATGAGACAAAAATTAGATGAATGACCATCTTAGAATTAAAGATATGATAAGCAACTTGAACTCTGTGTATGAGACAACGATTAGATGAATGACCATCTTAGAATTAAAGATATGATAAGCAACTTGAACTCTGTGTATCAGACAAAGATTAGATGAATGACCATCTTAGAATTAAAGATATGATAAGCAACTTGAACTCTGTGTATGAGACTAAGATTAGATGAATGACCATCTTAGAATTAAAGATATGATAAGCAACTTGAACTCTGTGTATGAGACTAAGATTAGATGAATGACCATCTTAGAATTAAAGATATGATAAGTAACTTGAACTCTGTGTATGAGACTAAGATTAGATGAATGACCATCTTAGAATTAAAGATATGATAAGCAACTTCAGCTCTATGTATGAGACTAAGATTAGATTAATGACCATCTTAGAATTAAAGATATGATAAGCAACTTGAACTCTGTGTATGAGTCTAAGATTAGATGAATGACCATCTTAGAATTAAAGATATGATAAGCAACTTGAACTCTGTGTATGAGACTAAGATTAGATGAATGACCATCTTAGAATTAAAGATATGATAAGCAACTTGATCTCTTTGTATGAGACTAAGATTAGATGAATGATCATCTTAGAATTAAAGATATGATAAGCAAATTGAACTCTGTGTATGAGACTAAGATTAGATGAATGACCATCTTAGAATTAAAGATATGATAAGCAACTTGAACTCTGTGTATGAGACTAAGATTAGATGAATGAACATCTTAGAATTAAAGATATGATAAGCAACTTGAACTCTGTGTATGAGACAAAGATTAGATTAATGACCATCTTAGAATTAAAGATATGATAAGCAACTTGAACTCTCTGTATCAGACAAAGATTAGATGAATGACCATCTTAGGATTAAAGATAAGATAAGCAACTTGAACTCTGTGTATGAGACAAAAATTTGATGAATGACCATCTTAGAATTAAAGATATGATAAGCAACTTGAACTCTGTGTATGAGACAACGATTAGATGAATGACCATCTTAGAATTAAAGATATGATAAGCAACTTGAACTCTGTGTATCAGACAAAGATTAGATGAATGGCCATCTTAGAATTAAAGATATGATAAGCAACTTGAACTCTGTGTATGAGACTAATATTAGATGAATGACCATCTTAGAATTAAAGATATGATAAGCAACTTGAACTCTGTGTGTGAGACTAAGATTAGATGTATGACCATCTTAGAATTAAAGATATGATAAGCAACTTGAACTCTGTGTATGAGACTAAGTTTAGATTAATGACCATCTTAGAATTAAAGATATGATAAGTAACTTGAACTCTGTGTATGAGACTAAGATTAGATGAATGACCATCTTAGAATTAAAGATATGATAAGCAACTTGAACTCTGTGTATGAGACTAAGATTAGATGAATGACCATCTTAGAATTAAAGATATGATAAGCAACTTGAACTCTGTGTATGAGTCTAAGATTAGATGAATGACCATCTTAGAATTAAAGATATGATAAGTAACTTGTACTCTGTGTATGAGACAAAGATTAGATTAATGACCATCTTAGAATTAAAGATATATAAGCAACTTGAACTCTGTGTATGAGACAAAAATTAGATGAATGAGCATCTTTGAATTAAAGATATGATAAGCAACTTGAGCTCTGTGTATGAGACTAAGATTAGATGAATGACCATCTTAGAATTAAAGATATATAAGCAACTTGAACTCTGTGTATGAGACAAAAATTAGATGAATGACCATCTTAGAATTAAAGATATGATAAGCAACTTAAGCTCTGTGTATGAGACTAAGATTAGATGAATGACC
The DNA here is from genome assembly GCA_963585895.1 of Sepioteuthis lessoniana. Classification (NCBI taxonomy): domain Eukaryota; kingdom Metazoa; phylum Mollusca; class Cephalopoda; order Myopsida; family Loliginidae; genus Sepioteuthis; species Sepioteuthis lessoniana. The sequence goes on from OY757928.1 coordinate 87,436,750, forward strand.
ATCTTAGAATTAAAGATATGATAAGCAACTTGAACTCTGTGTATGAGACAAAGATTAGATTAATGACCATCTTAGAATTAAAGATATGATAAGCAACTTGAACTCTGTGTTTGAGACAAAGATTAGATGAATGACCATCTTAGAATTAAAGATATGATAAGCAACTTGAACTCTTTGTATTAGACAAAGATTAGATTAATGACCATCTTAGAATTAAAGATATGATAAGCAACTTGAACTCTGTGTATGATACAAAGATTAGATGAATGACCATCTTTGAATTAAAGATATGATAAGCAACTTGAACTCTGTGTATGAGACTAAGATTAGATGAATGACCATCTTAGAATTAAAGATATGATAAGTAACTTGTACTCTGTGTATGAGACAAAGATTAGATTAATGACCATCTTAGAATTAAAGATATATAAGCAACTTGAACTCTGTGTATGAGACAAAAATTAGATGAATGAGCATCTTAGAATTAAAGATATGATAAGCAACTTGAGCTCTGTGTTTGAGACTAAGATTAGATGAATGACCATCTTAGAATTAAAGATATATAAGCAACTTGAGCTCTGTGTATGAGACAAAAATTAGATGAATGACTATCTTAGAATTAAAGATATGATAAGCAACTTGAACACTCTGTATGAGACAAAGATTAGATGAATGACCATCTTAGAATTAAAGATATGATAAGCAACTTGAACTCCATGTATGAGACAAAGATTAGATGAATGACCATCTTAGAATTAAAGATATGATAAGCAACTTGAGCTCTGTGTATGAGACTAAGATTAGATGAATGACCATCTTAGAATTAAAAATATGATAAGCAACTTGAACTCTGTGTGTGAGACTAAGATTAGATGTATGACCATCTTAGAATTAAAGATATGATAAGCAACTTGAACTCTGTGTATGAGACTAAGTTTAGATTAATGACCATCTTAGAATTAAAGATATGATAAGTACCTTGAACTCTGTGTATGAGACTAAGATTAGATGAATGACCATCTTAGAATTAAAGATATGATAAGCAACTTGAACTCTGTGTATGAGACTAAGATTAGATGAATGACCATCTTAGAATTAAAGATATGATAAGCAACTTGAACTCTGTGTATGAGTCTAAGATTAGATGAATGACCATCTTAGAATTAAAGATATGATAAGTAACTTGTACTCTGTGTATGAGACAAAGATTAGATTAATGACCATCTTAGAATTAAAGATATATAAGCAACTTGAACTCTGTGTATGAGACAAAAATTAGATGAATGAGCATCTTTGAATTAAAGATATGATAAGCAACTTGAGCTCTGTGTATGAGACTAAGATTAGATGAATGACCATCTTAGAATTAAAGATATATAAGCAACTTGAACTCTGTGTATGAGACAAAAATTAGATGAATGACCATCTTAGAATTAAAGATATGATAAGCAACTTAAGCTCTGTGTATGAGACTAAGATTAGATGAATGACCATCTTAGAATTAAAGATATGATAAGCAACTTGAACTCTGTGTATGAGACAAAGATTAGATTAATGACCATCTTAGAATTAAAGATATGATAAGCAACTTGAACTCTGTGTTTGAGACAAAGATTAGATGAATGACCATCTTAGAATTAAAGATATGATAAGCAACTTGAACTCTTTGTATTAGACAAAGATTAGATTAATGACCATCTTAGAATTAAAGATATGATAAGCAACTTGAACTCTGTGTATGATACAAAGATTAGATGAATGACCATCTTTGAATTAAAGATATGATAAGCAACTTGAACTCTGTGTATGAGACTAAGATTAGATGAATGACCATCTTAGAATTAAAGATATGATAAGTAACTTGTACTCTGTGTATGAGACAAAGATTAGATTAATGACCATCTTAGAATTAAAGATATATAAGCAACTTGAACTCTGTGTATGAGACAAAAATTAGATGAATTAGCATCTTAGAATTAAAGATATGATAAGCAACTTGAGCTCTGTGTTTGAGACTAAGATTAGATGAATGACCATCTTAGAATTAAAGATATATAAGCAACCTGAACTCTGTGTATGAGACAAAAATTAGATGAATGACCATCTTAGAATTAAAGATATGATAAGCAACTTGAGCTCTGTGTATGAGACTAAGATTAGATGAATGACCATCTTAGAATTAAAGATATATAAGAAACTTGAGCTCTGTGTATGAGACAAAAATTAGATGAATGACTATCTTAGAATTAAAGATATGATAAGCAACTTGAACACTCTGTATGAGACAAAGATTAGATGAATGACCATCTTAGAATTAAAGATATGATAAGCAACTTTAACTCCATGTATGAGACAAAGATTAGATGAATGACCATCTTAGAATTAAAGATATGATAAGCAACTTGAGCTCTGTGTATGAGACTAAGATTAGATGAATGACCATCTTAGAATTAAAAATATGATAAGCAACTTGAACTCTGTGTATGAGTCTAAGATTAGATGAATGACCATCTTAGAATTAAAGATATGATAAGCAACTTGAACTCTGTGTATGAGACTAAGATTAGATGAATGACCATCTTAGAATTAAAGATATGATAAGCAACTTGATCTCTTTGTATGAGACTAAGATTAGATGAATGACCATCTTAGAATTAAAGATATGATAAGCAACTTGAACTCTGTGTATGAGACAAAAATTAGATGAATGACCATCTTAGATTTAAAGATATGATAAGCAACTTGAACTCTGTGCATGAGACAACGATTAGATGAATGACCATCTTAGAATTAAAGATATGATAAGCAACTTGAACTCTGTGTATCAGACAAAGATTAGATGAATGACCATCTTAGAATTAAAGATATGATAAGCAACTTGAACTCTGTGTATGAGACTAAGATTAGATGTATGACCATCTTAGAATTAAAGATATGATAAGCAACTTGAACTCTGTGTATGAGACTAAGTTTAGATTAATGACCATCTTAGAATTAAAAATATGATAAGTAACATGAACTCTGTGTATGAGACTAAGATTAGATGAATGACCACCTTAGAATTAAAGATATGATAAGCAACTTGAACTCTGTGTATGAGACTAAGATTAGATGAATGACCATCTTAGAATTAAAGATATGATAAGCAACTTGAACTCTGTGTATGAGTCTAAGATTAGATGAATGACCATCTTAGAATTAAAGATATGATAAGTAACTTGTACTCTGTGTATGAGACAAAGATTAGATTAATGACCATCTTAGAATTAAAGATATATAAGCAACTTGAACTCTGTGTATGAGACAAAAATTAGATGAATGAGCATCTATGAATTAAAGATATGATAAGCAACTTGAGCTCTGTGTATGAGACTAAGATTAGATGAATGACCATCTCAGAATTAAAGATATATAAGCAACTTGAACTCTGTGTATCAGACAAAAATTTGATGAATGACCATCTTAGAATTAAAGATATGATAAGCAACTTAAGCTCTGTGTATGAGACTAAGATTAGATGAATGACCATCTTAGAATTAAAGATATGATAAGCAACTTGAACTCTGTGTATGAGACAAAGATTAGATTAATGACCATCTTTGAATTAAAGATATGATAAGCAACTTGAACTCTGTGTATGAGACTAAGATTAGATGAATGACCATCTTAGAATTAAAGATATGATAAGTAACTTGTACTCTGTGTATGAGATAAAGATTAGATTAATGACCATCTTAGAATTAAAGATATATAAGCAACTTGAACTCTGTGTATGAGACAAAAATTAGATGAATGAGCATCTTAGAATTAAAGATATGATAAGCAACTTGAGCTCTGTGTTTGAGACTAAGATTAGATGAATGACCATCTTAGAATTAAAGATATATAAGCAACCTGAACTCTGTGTATGAGACAAAAATTAGATGAATGAGCATCTTTGAATTAAAGATATGATAAGCAACTTGAGCTCTGTGTATGAGACTAAGATTAGATGAATGACCATCTTAGAATTAAAGATATATAAGCAACATGAGCTCTGTGTATGAGACAAAAATTAGATGAATGACCATCTTAGAATTAAAGATATGATAAGCAACTTGAACTCTCTGTATGAGACAAAGATTAGATGAATGACCATCTTAGAATTAAAGATATGATAAGCAACTTGAACTCCATGTATGAGACAAAGATTAGATGAATGACCATCTTAGAATTAAAGATATGATAAGCAACTTGAGCTCTGTGTATGAGACTAAGATTAGATGAATGACCATCTTAGAATTAAAGATATGATAAGCAACTTGAACTCTGTGTATGAGACAAAGATTAGATGAATGACCATCTTAGAATTAAAGATATGATAAGCAACTTGAACTCTGTGTTTAAGACAAAGATTAGATTAATGACCATCTTAGAATTAAAGATATGATAAGCAACTTGAACTCTGTGTATTAGACTAAGATTAGATGAATGACCATCTTAGAATTAAAGATATGATAAGCAACTTGAACTCTGTGTATGAGACTAATATTAGATGAATGACCATCTTAGAATTAAAGATATGATAAGCAACTTGAACTCTCTGTATGAGACTAAGATTAGATGAATGACCATCTTAGAATTAAAGATATGATAAGCAACTTGAACTCTGTGTATGAGACTAAGATTAGATGAATAACCATCTCAGAATTAAAGATATGATAAGCAACTTGAACTCTGTGTATGAGACTAAGATTAGATGAATGACCATCTTAGAATTAAAGATATGATAAGCAACTTGAACTCTGTGTATGAGACAAAAATTAGATGAATGACCATCTTTGAATTAAAGATATGATAAGAAACTTGAACTCTGTGTATGAGACAAAGATTAGATGAATGAGCATCTTAGAATTAAAGATATGATAAGCAACTTGAACTCTGTGTATGAGACTAAGATTAGATGAATGACCATCTTAGAATTAAAGATATGATAAGCAACTTGAACTCTGTGTTTAAGACAAAGATTAGATGAATGATCATCTTAGAATTAAAGATATGATAAGTAACTTGAACTCTGTGTATGTGACTAAGATTAGATGAATGACCATCTTAGAATTAAAGATATGATAAGCAACTTGAACTCTGTGTATGAGACAAAGATTAGATGAATGACCATCTTAGAATTAAAGATATGATAAGCAACTTGAACTCTGTGTTCGAGACAAAGATTAGATGAATGAACATCTTAGAATTAAAGATATGATAAGCAACTTGAACTCTGTGTTTGAGACGAAGATTAGATGAATGACCATCTTAGAATTAAAGATATGATAAGCAACTTGAACTCTGTGTATGAGACTAAGATTAGATGAATGACCATCTTAGAATTAAAGATATGATAAACAACTTGAACTCTGTGTATCAGACTAAGACTAGATGAATGACCATCTTAGAATTAAAGATATGATAAGCAACTTGAACTCTGTGTATGAGACTAAGATTAGATGAATGACCATCTTAGAATTAAAGATATGATAAGTAACTTGAACTCTGTGTATGAGACTAAGATTAGATGAATGACCATCTTAGAATTAAAGATATGATAAGCAACTTGAACTCTGTGTATGAGACTAAGTTTAGATGTATGACCATCTTAGAATTAAAGATATGATAAGCAACTTGAACTCTGTGTATGAGACTAAGTTTATATTAATGACCATCTTAGAATTAAAGATATGATAAGTAACTTGAACTCTGTGTATGAGACTAAGATTAGATGAATGACCATCTTAGAATTAAAGATATGATAAGCAACTTGAACTCTGTGTATGAGACTAAGATTAGATGAATGACCATCTTAGAATTAAAGATATGATAAGCAACTTGAACTCTGTGTATGAGTCTAAGATTAGATGAATGACCATCTTAGAATTAAAGATATGATAAGTAACTTGTACTCTGTGTATGAGACAAAGATTAGATTAATGACCATCTTAGAATTAAAGATATATAAGCCACTTGAACTCTGTGTATGAGACAAAAATTAGATGAATGAGCATCTTTGAATTAAAGATATGATAAGCAACTTGAGCTCTGTGTATGAGACAAAAATTAGATGAATGACCATCTTAGAATTAAAGATATGATAAGCAACTTGAACTCTCTGTATGAGACAAAGATTAGATGAATGACCATCTTAGAATTAAAAATATGATAAGCAACTTGAACTCCATGTATGAGACAAAGATTAGATGAATGACCATCTTAGAATTAAAGATATGATAAGCAACTTGAGCTCTGTGTATGAGACTAAGATTAGATGAATGACCATCTTAGAATTAAAGATATGATAAGCAACTTGAACTCTGTGTATGAGACAAAGATTAGATGAATGACCATCTTAGAATTAAAGATATGATAAGCAACTTGAACTCTGTGTTTAAGACAAAGATTAGATTAATGACCATCTTAGAATTAAAGATATGATAAGCAACTTGAACTCTGTGTATTAGACTAAGATTAGATGAATGACCATCTTAGAATTAAAGATATGATAAGCAACTTGAACTCTGTGTATGAGACTAATATTAGATGAATGACCATCTTAGAATTAAAGATATGATAAGCAACTTGAACTCTCTGTATGAGACTAAGATTAGATGAATGACCATCTTAGAATTAAAGATATGATAAGCAACTTGAACTCTGTGTATGAGACTAAGATTAGATGAATGACCATCTCAGAATTAAAGATATGATAAGCAACTTGAACTCTGTGTATGAGACTAAGATTAGATGAATGACCATCTTAGAATTAAAGATATGATAAGCAACTTGAACTCTGTGTATGAGACAAAAATTAGATGAATGACCATCTTTGAATTAAAGATATGATAAGAAACTTGAACTCTGTGTATGAGACAAAGATTAGATGAATGAGCATCTTAGAATTAAAGATATGATAAGCAACTTGAACTCTGTGTATGAGACTAAGATTAGATGAATGACCATCTTAGAATTAAAGATATGATATGCAACTTGAACTCTGTGTTTAAGACAAAGATTAGATGAATGATCATCTTAGAATTAAAGATATGATAAGTAACTTGAACTCTGTGTATGAGACTAAGATTAGATGAATGACCATCTTAGAATTAAAGATATGATAAGCAACTTGAACTCCGTGTTTGAGACAAAGATTAGATGAATGACCATCTTAGAATTAAAGATATGATAAGCAACTTGAACTCTGTGTTTGAGACAAAGATTAGATGAATGAACATCTTAGAATTAAAGATATGATAAGCAACTTGAACTCTGTGTTTGAGACGAAGATTAGATGAATGACCATCTTAGAATTAAAGATATGATAAGCAACTTGAACTCTGTGTATGAGACTAAGATTAGATGAATGACCATCTTAGAATAAAAGATATGATAAACAACTTGAACTCTGTGTATCAGACTAAGACTAGATGAATGACCATCTTAGAATTAAAGATATGATAAGTAACTTGAACTCTGTGTATGAGACTAAGATTAGATGAATGACCATCTTAGAATTAAAGATATGATAAGTAACTTGAACTCTGTGTATGAGACTAAGATTAGATGAATGACCATCTTAGAATTAAAGATATGATAAGCAACTTGAACTCTGTGTATGAGACTAAGTTTAGATGTATGACCATCTTAGAATTAAAGATATGATAAGCAACTTGAACTCTGTGTATGAGACTAAGTTTAGGTTAATGACCATCTTAGAATTAATGATATGATAAGTAACTTGAACTCTGTGTATGAGACTAAGATTAGATGAATGACCATCTTAGAATTAAAGATATGATAAGCAACTTGAACTCTGTGTATGAGACTAAGATTAGATGAATGACCATCTTAGAATTAAAGATATGATAAGCAACTTGAACTCTGTGTATGAGTCTAAGATTAGATGAATGACCATCTTAGAATTAAAGATATGATAAGCAACTTGAACTCCATGTATGAGACAAAGATTAGATGAATGACCATCTTAGAATTAAAGATATGATAAGCAACTTGAGCTCTGTGTATGAGACTAAGATTAGATGAATGACCATCTTAGAATTAAAGATATGATAAGCAACTTGAACTCTGTGTATGAGACAAAAATTAGATGAATGACCATCTTTGAATTTAAGATATGATAAAAAACTTGAACTCTGTGTATGAGACAAAGATTAGATGAATGAGCATCTTAGAATTAAAGATATGATAAGCAACTTGAACTCTGTGTATGAGACTAAGATTAGATGAATGACCATCTTAGAATTAAAGATATGATAAGCAACTTGAACTCTGTGTTTAAGACAAAGATTAGATGAATGATCATCTTAAAATTAAAGATATGATAAGTAACTTGAACTCTGTGTATGAGACTAATATTAGATGAATGACCATCTTAGAATTAAAGATATGATAAGCAACTTGAACTCCGTGTTTGAGACAAAGATTAGATGAATGACCATCTTAGAATTAAAGATATGATAAGCAACTTGAACTCTGTGTTTGAGACAAAGATTAGATGAATGACCATCTTAGAATTAAAGATATGATAAGCAACTTGAACTCTGTGTTTGAGACAAAGATTAGATGAATGACCATCTTAGAATTAAAGATATGATAAGCAACTTGAACTCTGTGTATGAGACTAAGATTAGATGAATGACCATCTTAGAATTAAAGATATGATAAGCAACTTGAACTCTGTGTATCAGACTAAGACTAGATGAATGACCATCTTAGAATTAAAGATATGATAAGCAACTTGAACTCTGTGTATGAGACTAAGATTAGATGAATGACCATCTTAGAATTAAAGATATGATAAGTAACTTGAACTCTGTGTATGAGACTAAGATTAGATGAATGACCATCTTAGAATTAAAGATATGATAAGCAACTTGAACTCTGTGTATGAGACTAAGTTTAGATGTATGACCATCTTAGAATTAAAGATATGATAAGCAACTTGAACTCTGTGTATGAGACTAAGTTTAGATTAATGACCATCTTAGAATTAAAGATATGATAAGTAAATTGAACTCTGTGTATGAGACTAAGATTAGATGAATGACCATCTTAGAATTAAAGATATGATAAGCAACTTGAACTCTGTGTATGAGACTAAGATTAGATGAATGACCATCTTAGAATTAAAGATATGATAAGCAACTTGAACTCTGTGTATGAGTCTAAGATTAGATGAATGACCATCTTAGAATTAAAGATATGATAAGTAACTTGTACTCTGTGTATGAGACAAAGATTAGGTTAATGACCATCTTAGAATTAAAGATATTAAGCAACTTGAACTCTGTGTATGAGACAAAAATTAGATGAATGAGCATCTTTGAATTAAAGATATGATAAGCAACTTGAGCTCTGTGTATGAGACTAAGATTAGATGAATGACCATCTTAGAATTAAAGATATATAAGCAACTTGAACTCTGTGTATGAGACAAAAATTAGATGAATGACCATCTTAGAATTAAAGATATGATAAGCAACTTAAGCTCTGTGTATGAGACTAAGATTAGATGAATGACCATCTTAGAATTAAAGATATGATAAACAACTTGAACTCTGTGTATGAGACAAAGATTAGATTAATGACCATCTTAGAATTAAAGATATGATAAGCAACTTGAACTCTGTGTTTGAGACAAAGATTAGATGAATGACCATCTTAGAATTAAAGATATGATAAGGAACTTGAACTCTGTGTATTAGACAAAGATTAGATTAATGACCATCTTAGAATTAAAGATATGATAAGCAACTTGAACTCTGTGTATGATACAAAGATTAGATGAATGACCATCTTTGAATTAAAGATATGATAAGCAACTTGAACTCTGTGTATGAGACTAAGATTAGATGAATGACCATCTTAGAATTAAAGATATGATAAGTAACTTGTACTCTGTGTATGAGACAAAGATTAGATGAATGACCATCTTAGAATTAAAGATATATAAGCAACTTGAACTCTGTGTATGAGACAAAAATTAGATGAATGAGCATCTTAGAATTAAAGATATGATAAGCAACTTGAGCTCTGTGTTTGAGACTAAGATTAGATTAATGACCATCTTAGAATTAAAGATATATAAGCAACCTGAACTCTGTGTATGACACAAAAATTAGATGAATGAGCATCTTTGAATTAAAGATATGATAAGCAACTTGACCTCTGTGTATGAGACTAAGATTAGATGAATGACCATCTTAGAATTAAAGATATATAAGCAACTTGAGCTCTGTGTATGAGACAAAAATTAGATGAATGACCATCTTAGAATTAAAGATATGATAAGCAACTTGAACTCTCTGTATGAGACAAAGATTAGATGAATGACCATCTTAGAATTAAAGATATGATAAGCAACTTGAACTCCATGTATGAGACAAAGATTAGATGAATGACCATCTTAGAATTAAAGATATGATAAGCAACTTGAGCTCTGTGTATGAGACTAAGATTAGATGAATGACCATCTTAGAATTAAAGATATGATAAGCAACTTGAACTCTGTGTATGAGACAAAGATTAGATGAATGACCATCTTAGAATTAAAGATATGATAAGCAACTTGAACTCTGTGTATGAGACAAAGATTAGATTAATGACCATCTTAGAATTAAAGATATGATAAGCAACTTGAACTCTGTGTATGAGACTAAGATTAGATGAATGACCATCTTAGAATTAAAGATATGATAAGCAACTTGAACTCTGTGTATGAGACTAATATTAGATGAATGACCATCTTAGATTTAAAGATATGATAAGCAACTTGAACTCTCTGTATGAGACTAAGATTAGATGAATGAGCATCTTAGAATTAAAGATATGATAAGCAACTTGAACTCTGTGTATGAGACTAAGATTAGATGAATGACCATCTTAGAATTAAAGATATGATAAGCAACTTGAACTCTGTGTATGAGACTAAGATTAGATGAATGACCATCTTAGAATTAAAGATATGATAAGCAACTTGGACTCTGTGTATGAGACTAAGATTAGATGAATGACCATCTCAGAATTAAAGATATGATAAGCAACTTGAACTCTGTGTATGAGACTAAGATTAGATGAATGACCATCTTAGAATTAAAGATATGATAAGCAACTTGAACTCTGTGTATGAGACAAAAATTAGATGAATGACCATCTTTGAATTAAAGATATGATAAGAAACTTGAACTCTGTGTATGAGACAAAGATTAGATGAATGACCATCTTAGAATTAAAGATATGATAAGCAACTTGAACTCTGTGTATGAGACTAAGATTAGATGAATGACCATCTTAGAATTAAAGATATGATAAGCAACTTGAACTCTGTGTTTAAGACAAAGATTAGATGAATGATCATCTTAGAATTAAAGATATGATAAGTAACTTGAACTCTGTGTATGAGACTAAGATTAGATGAATGACCATCTTAGAATTAAAGATATGATAAGCAACTTGAACTCTGTGTTTGAGACAAAGATTAGATGAATGACCATCTTAGAATTAAAGATATGATAAGCAACTTGAACTCTGTGTATGAGACTAAGATTAGATGAATGACCATCTTAGAATTAAAGATATGATAAGCAACTTGAACTCTGTGTATCAGACTAAGACTAGATGAATGACCATCTTAGAATTAAAGATACTATAAGCAAGTTGAACTCTGTGTATGAGTCGAAGATTAGATGAATGACCATCTTAGAATTAAAGATATGATAAGCAACTTGAACTCAGTGTATGAGATTAAGATTAGATGGATGACCATCTTAGAATTAAAGATATGATAAGCAACTTGAACTCTGTGTATCAGACAAAGATTAGATGAATGACCATCTTAGAATTAAAGATATGATAAGCAACTTGAACTCTGTGTATGAGACAAAAATTAGATGAATGACCATCTTAGAATTAAAGATATGATAAGCAACTTGAACTCTGTGTATGAGACAAAGATTAGATGAATGACCATCTTAGAATTAAAGATATGATAAGCAACTTGAACTCTGTGTATCAGACAAAGATTAGATGAATGACCATCTTAGAATTAAAGATATGATAAGCAACTTGAACTCTGTGTATGAGACTAAGATTAGATGAATGACCATCTTAGAATTAAAGATATGATAAGCAACTTGAGCTCTGTGTATGGGACTGATATTAGATGAATAACCATCTTAGAATTAAAGATATGATAAGCAACTTGAACTCTGTGTATCAGACAAAGATTAGATGAATGACCATCTTAGAATTAAAGATATGATAAGCAACGTGAACTCTGTGTATGAGACTAAGATTAGATGAATGACCATCTTAGAATTAAAGATATGATAAGCAACTTGAGCTCTGTGTATGAGACTGAGATTAGATGAATGACCATCTTAGAATTAAATAAATGATAAGCAACTTGAACTCTGTCTATGAGACTAAGATTAGATGAATGACCATCTTAGAATTAAAGATATGATAAGCAACTTGAACTCTGTGTATGAGACAAAGATTAGATTAATGACTATCTTAGAATTAAAGATAGGATAAGCAACTTGAACTCTGTGTATTAGACTAAGATTAGATGAATGACCATCTTAGAATTAAAGATAGGATAAGCAACTTGAACTCTGTGTATGAGACTAAGATTAGATGAATGACCATCTTAGAATTAAAGATATGATAAGCAACTTGAACTCTGTGTATGAGACTGAGATTAGATGAATGACCATCTTAGAATTAAATAAATGATAAGGAACTTGATCTCTGTGTATGAGACTAAGATTAGATGAATGACCCTCTTAGAATTAAAGATATGATAAGCAACTTGAACTCTGTGTACGAGACAAAGATTAGATGAATGACCATCTTAGAATTAAAGATATGATAAGCAACTTGAACTCTGTGTATGAGACTAAGATTAGATGAATGACCATCTTAGAATTAAAGATATGATAAGCAACTTGAACTCTGTGTATGAGACTAAGATTAGATGAATGACCATCTTAGAATTAAAGATATGATAAGGAACTTGAACTCTGTGTATGAGACTAAGATTAGATGAATGACCATCTTAGAATTAAAGATATGATAAGCAACTTGAACTCTGTGTATCAGACAAAGATTAGATGAATGACCATCTGAGAATTAAAGATATGATAAGCAACGTGAACTCTGTGTATGAGACTAAGATTAGATGAATGACCATCTTAGAATTAAAGATATGATAAGCAACTTGAACTCTGTGTATGAGACTAAGATTAGATGAATGACCATCTTAGAATTAAAGATATGATAAGCAACTTGAACTCTGTGTATCAGACAAAGATTAGATGAATGACCATCTTAGAATTAACGATATGATAAGCAACGTGAACTCTGTGTATGAGACTAAGATTAGATGAATGACCATCTTAGAATTAAAGATATGATAAGCAATTTGAGCTCTGTGTATGAGACTGAGATTAGATGAATGACCATCTTAGAATTAAATAAATGATAAGCAACTTGAACTCTGTCTATGAGACTAAGATTAGATGAATGACCATCTTAGAATTAAAGATATGATAAGCAACTTGAACTCTGTGTATGAGACAAAGATTAGATTAATGACCATCTTAGAATTAAAGATAGGATAAGCAACTTGAACTCTGTGTATGAGACTAAGATTAGATGAATGACCATCTTAGAATTAAAGATATGATAATCAACTTGAACTCTGTGTATGAGACTAAGATTAGATGAATGACCATCTTAGAATTAAAGATATGATAAGCAACTTGAACTCTGTGTGTGAGACTAAGATTAGATGAATGACCATCTTAGAATTAAAGATATGATAAGCAACTTGAACTCTGTGTTTAAGACAAAGATTAGATGAATGACCATCTTAGAATTAAAGATATGATAAGCAACTTGAACTCTGTGTATGAGACTGAGATTAGCTGAATGACCATCTTAGAATTAAATAAATGATAAGGAACTTGAACTCTGTGTATGAGACTAAGATTAGATGAATGACCATCTTAGAATTAAAGATATGATAAGCAACTTGAACTCTGTGTACGAGACATAGATTAGATGAATGACCATCTTAGAATTAAAGATATGATAAGCAACTTGAACTCTGTGTATGAGACTAAGATTAGATGAATGACCATCTTAGAATTAAAGATATGATAAGCAACTTGAACTCTGTGTATGAGACTAAGATTAGATGAATGACCATCTTAGAATTAAAGATATGATAAGCAACTTGAACTCTGTGTATGAGACTAAGATTAGATGAATGACCATCTTAGAATTAAAGATATGATAAGCAACTTGAACTCTGTGTATCAGACAAAGATTAGATGAATGACCATCTTAGAATTAAAGATATGATAAGCAACGTGAACTCTGTGTATGAGACTAAGATTAGATGAATGACCATCTTAGAATTAAAGATATGATAAGCAACTTGAGCTCTGTGTATGAGACTGAGATTAGATGAATGACCATCTTAGAATTAAATAAATGATAAGCAACTTGAACTCTGTCTATGAGACTAAGATTAGATGAATGACCATATTAGAATTAAAGATATGATAAGCAACTTGAACTCTGTGTATGAGACAAAGATTAGATTAATGACTATCTTAGAATTAAAGATAGGATAAGCAACTTGAACTCTGTGTATTAGACTAAGATTAGATGAATGACCATCTTAGAATTAAAGATAGGATAAGCAACTTGAACTCTGTGTATGAGACTAAGATTAGATGAATGACCATCTTAGAATTAAAGATATGATAAGCAACTTGAACTCTGTGTATGAGACTAAGATTAGATGAATGACCATCTTAGAATTAAAGATATGATAAGCAACTTGAACTCTGTGTTTAAGACAAAGATTAGATGAATGACCATCTTAGAATTAAAGATATGATAAGCAACTTGAACTCTGTGTATGAGACTAAGATTAGATGAATGACCATCTTAGAATTAAAGATATGATAAGCAACTTGAACTCTGTGTTTAAGACAAAGATTAGATGAATGACCATCTTAGAATTAAAGATATGATAAGCAACTTGAACTCTGTGTATGAGACTGAGATTAGATGAATGACCATCTTAGAATTAAATAAATGATAAGGAACTTGAAGTCTGTGTATGAGACTAAGTTTAGATGAATGACCATCTTAGAATTAAAGATATGATAAGCAACTTGAACTCTGTGTACGAGACATAGATTATATGAATGACCATCTTAGAATTAAAGATATGATAAGCAACTTGAACTCTGTGTATGAGACTAAGATTAGATGAATGAGCATCTTAGAATTAAAGATATGATAAGCAACTTGAGCTCTGTGTTTGAGACTAAGATTAGATTAATGACCATCTTAGAATTAAAGATATATAAGCAACCTGAACTCTGTGTATGAGACAAAAATTAGATGAATGAGCATCTTTGAATTAAAGATATGATAAGCAACTTGACCTCTGTGTATGAGACTAAGATTAGATGAATGACCATCTTAGAATTAAAGATATATAAGCAACTTGAGCTCTGTGTATGAGACAAAAATTAGATGAATGACCATCTTAGAATTAAAGATATGATAAGCAACTTGAACTCTCTGTATGAGACAAAGATTAGATGAATGACCATCTTAGAATTAAAGATAGGATAAGCAACTTGAACTCCATGTATGAGACAAAGATTAGATGAATGACCATCTTAGAATTAAAGATATGATAAGCAACTTGAGCTCTGTGTATGAGACTAAGATTAGATGAATGACCATCTTAGCATTAAAGATATGATAAGCAACTTGAACTCTGTGTATGAGACAAAGATTAGATGAATGACCATCTTAGAATTAAAGATATGATAAGCAACTTGAACTCTGTGTATGAGACACAGATTAGATTAATGACCATCTTAGAATTAAAGATATGATAAGCAACTTGAACTCTGTGTATGAGACTAAGATTAGATGAATGACCATCTTAGAATTAAAGATATGATAAGCAACTTGAACACTGTGTATGAGACTAATATTAGATGAATGACCATCTTAGAATTAAAGATATGATAAGCAACTTGAACTCTCTGTATGAGACTAAGATTAGATGAATGAGCATCTTAGAATTAAAGATATGATAAGCAACTTGAACTCTGTGTATGAGACTAAGATTAGATGAATGACCATCTTAGAATTAAAGATATGATAAGCAACTTGAACTCTGTGTATGAGACTAAGATTAGATGAATGACCATCTTAGAATTAAAGATATGATAAGCAACTTGAACTCTGTGTATGAGACTAAGATTAGATGAATGACCATCTCAGAATTAAAGATATGATAAGCAACTTGAACTCTGTGTATGAGACTAAGATTAGATGAATGACCATCTTAGAATTAAAGATATGATAAGCAACTTGAACTCTGTGTATGAGACAAAAATTAGATGAATGACCATCTTTGAATTAAAGATATGATAAGAAACTTGAACTCTGTGTATGAGACAAAGATTAGATGAATGACCATCTTAGAATTAAAGATATGATAAGCAACTTGAACTCTGTGTATGAGACTAAGATTAGATGAATGACCATCTTAGAATTAAAGATATGATAAGCAACTTGAACTCTGTGTTTAAAACAAAGATTAGATGAATGATCATCTTAGAATTAAAGATATGATAAGTAACTTGAACTCTGTGTATGAGACTAAGATTAGATGAATGACCATCTTAGAATTAAAGATATGATAAGCAACTTGAACTCCGTGTTTGAGACAAAGATTAGATGAATGACCATCTTAGAATTAAAGATATGATAAGCAACTTGAACTCTGTGTTTGAGACAAAGATTAGATGAATGAACATCTTAGAATTAAAGATATGATAAGCAACTTGAACTCTGTGTATGAGACTAAGATTAGATGAATGACCATCTTAGAATTAAAGATATGATAAGCAACTTGAACTCTGTGTATCAGACTAAGACTAGATGAATGACCATCTTAGAATTAAAGATATGATAAGCAACTTGAACTCTGTGTATGAGACTAAGATTAGATGAATGCCCATCTTAGAATTAAAGATATGATAAGTAACTTGAACTCTGTGTATGAGACTAAGATTAGATGAATGACCATCTTAGAATTAAAGATATGATAAGCAACTTGAACTCTGTGTATGAGACTAAGATTAGATTAATGACCATCTTAGAATTAAAGATATGATAAGCAACTTGAACTCTGTGTATGAGTCTAAGATTAGATGAATGACCATCTTAGAATTAAAGATATGATAAGCAACTTGAACTCTGTGTATGAGACTAAGATTAGATGAATGACCATCTTAGAATTAAAGATATGATAAGCAACTTGAACTCTGTGTATGAGACTAAGATTAGATGAATGACCATCTTAGAATTAAAGATACTATAAGCAAGTTGAACTCTGTGTATGAGTCGAAGATTAGATGAATGACCATCTTAGAATTAAAGATATGATAAGCAACTTGAACTCAGTGTATGAGACTAAGATTAGATGGATGACCATCTTAGAATTAAAGATATGATAAGCAACTTGAACTCTGTGTATCAGACAAAGATTAGATGAATGACCATCTTAGAATTAAAGATATGATAAGCAACTTGAACTCTGTGTATGAGACAAAAATTAGATGAATGACCATCTTAGAATTAAAGATATGATAAGCAACTTGAGCTCTGTGTATGGGACTGATATTAGATGAATGACCATCTTAGAATTAAAGATATGATAAGCAACTTGAACTCTGTGTATCAGACAAAGATTAGATGAATGACCATCTTAGAATTAAAGATATGATAAGCAACGTGAACTCTGTGTATGAGACTAAGATTAGATGAATGACCATCTTAGAATTAAAGATATGATAAACAACTTGAGCTCTGTGTATGAGACTGAGATTAGATGAATGACCATCTTAGAATTAAATAAATGATAAGCAACTTGAACTCTGTCTATGAGACTAAGATTAGATGAATGACCATCTTAGAATTAAAGATATGATAAGCAACTTGAACTCTGTGTATGAGACAAAGATTAGATTAATGACCATCTTAGAATTAAAGATAGGATAAGCAACTTGAACTCTGTGTATGAGACTAAGATTAGATGAATGACCATCTTAGAATTAAAGATATGATAAGCAACTTGAACTCTGTGTATGAGACTAAGATTAGATGAATGACCATCTTAGAATTAAAGATATGATAAGCAACTTGAACTCTGTGTTTAAGACAAAGATTAGATGAATGACCATCTTAGAATTAAAGATATGATAAGCAACTTGAACTCTGTGTATGAGACTGAGATTAGATGAATGACCATCTTAGAATTAAATAAATGATAAGGAACTTGATCTCTGTGTATGAGACTAAGATTAGATGAATGACCCTCTTAGAATTAAAGATATGATAAGCAACTTGAACTCTGTGTACGAGACAAAGATTAGATTAATGACCATCTTAGAATTAAAGATATGATAAGCAACTTGAACTCTGTGTATGAGACTAAGATTAGATGAATGACCATCTTAGAATTAAAGATATGATAAGCAACTTGAACTCTGTGTATGAGACTAAGATTAGATGAATGACCATCTTAGAATTAAAGATATGATAAGGAACTTGAACTCTGTGTATGAGACTAAGATTAGATGAATGACCATCTTAGAATTAAAGATATGATAAGCAACTTGAACTCTGTGTATCAGACAAAGATTAGATGAATGACCATCTGAGAATTAAAGATATGATAAGCAACGTGAACTCTGTGTATGAGACTAAGATTAGATGAATGACCATCTTAGAATTAAAGATATGTATGACAATATTGATCGATGGCGGTACGTGAAGGGTTAACCAAAAAGTTGAGTAGCCAAATATAATTGCCAAGAAGTGTAAAACTGAAATGTCTTGGAAAAAGAATTGAAAATTCTGAAAAAGAATTTTTGACAATAGTCAAAACAGAAAATGGAAAGATGTTGACAGGTAATGGGGGGTGACCAGGTTGGTTGCCGGTGAAGTTGCAAATAGAGGAAGAAAAAAAAAATATTGTTTTGGGAAATGAGTGGTGTCGTGAACAATTCCCAAGCCTGAAAAAAAAGAAGGAAAATGAAAATTAGAAATTTGACAGTCAGGGAAGATAACCCATGACCTGTGACTCTCACCTGATTGCAGTGACAGGGAGAAAAGGTGTTGAAAGGTGAAGGCTCTCTGGCATTGATGAAACACTGCAAGTAATGGGGTGAGGTAATTTTCCAAAATTGCTTATCAGTGCTGAAAGGGAATTATCAATTAGCCTGGACAAAGGCCAGCCTTTCGCCTATATAGGGTGGAAACCAGTTCCATCAAAAGTGACAGTCCAGCATATTTGGACATAAAGGGGTTGGACCCTTTCTGACGTCATGAGCCGTAAAATGAGAGAAACTATATTGGTAGGAGGAAAGCTATCCTCCCGTAGTCCTCACTACGAGGGTAGTGAGAGGGACAACTCTGTGAAAGTAGTGAAAAGGGGGTTGGACCCTTTCTTATGATGTCATAAGCAGTAAAATGAGAGAAACTATGTTGGTAGGAGGAAAGCTATCCTCCCGTAGTCCTCACTACGAGGGTAGTGAGAGGGACGACTCTGTGAAAGTAGTGAAAAGGGGGTTGGACCCTTTCTGATGACGAAAGTTGAAACAAAGACATGAGGGATGTCTAATGAGTTGAAAATGACGTTATAGAGATCACCCCTGCCGCAGTCAGAACCTACCCCAGAATATTTGCAATTATTATATAAACGAGCTGATTTTTGAACTCAGCAGTTGGTGGCAGAGAGCGAAGCCGACGAAGACCAGGTAGGGACCAACAGATTGGAATTGTGCTTTGTGCTGCCAACTCATATATCGCCAGTCCGCCGCTGGGACAAATTGTTGCTAAGAAAACTTAACCCTCGTCAAACCGCCACCTTAGACCATTATAAGTCACCCCCGCAGATTTTTGTCGCCATCTGTAACTTTGAAGATTGTAAAACCTTTTTATTATTACCTACTGCAGAAATCGGAGTTGTATTTTTTTTGTTTTACAACATGTACCCTTCGGATTTCAGTCTTCAGCTGCCAGTACACCCTCTTCTATTCAGACGTGGTCATCAGCCCTTCTTTTAAGGAATCACAACGTGGGGCAGGGCAGTGTATGGTCACTTTCCTGGAGGGAACTTTCGATCTGTTTTTCCACATTGTAGCAGAGAGACTGGAGGGAGGTGGACAAGGTTGTGGCAAAGGGGTACCATAAGTGGTATCGTTTAAACCAGGTTGTGACCCTGTGGGGTTATATTTGGTGCCATAATCGAGGGCCGGGTACGGACCTGGTATGATTGGCGCCGTAACCGAGGATTGGGGTCTGGAGTTTTGGTATATATGATTAGGAACATGAGCTCAGACTATTGAAAACTTAGATGGTTACCACTCACTAATTATAGTTATGATAATCAACTTGAGCTCTGTGTACCACACTAAGCCTTATTGCTTAATATCATCCTATTTTGTTCTAATTTACTGAGCTTTTCTTACTTGCTACACAAAGTTCCATTAGCTTACAGTACCTGTAATTAATAAATGGTCACTCATCTAAGTACTGAACTGTTCCTTATTGCTTAACTTCATCCTATTTTGCAAATTATTCACGTTCTCTTGTGAAATTGTTGTCAGAATCTGAATTTACCAATTCTTTGAATATTCGTTTAAAATATCAAGTAGTGTAGGAGAATCAGTAGCAGCACTGATTATTCATTATAATTCGATTGGTAAAATTTACCATTTTATTTATTTATTGAACAGTTCTATGTTAAACAATTCAGTTTAGTGTAAATTCAGTTTCAATGTCAAAAAACAGTTCTATTTGAAATAATTCAGTTTAGCAGAAGTATGCAGTTCCAATGTAAGCACGGTTCAAATGTCAAAAACATTTCTATTTCAAGATATTCAGTTGAGCATAAGTATGCCGTTAGTTCTATTTAACCCATAGATAGGGCCCTATCAGGTGCTACCATGCCGGGCCAGAGTGGACCTGGGAGCAATGGCAGTGAAGGGGTGCTCCATATTCCCCAAGGCCCCAGCATTACTGGAACCTCACCATCAGATTGTTTAGTGTCATATCTAGGACACTTGTTGGGGGGGAGTTACCCCTCTGCAGAGGTGCAATCAGTGTATTCTAGAGCCCCAGCTGACTGGGCAATAGACAGAGTCAAATGTCAAACAGTTTTATTTTAGATAATTCAGCTTAGAATAAGTACACAGTTTAGATGTCAAAACAGTTCTATTTTGAGCTATTCAGTTTAGCATTAGTACGCAGTCTCAATGTCAAAACAGTTCTTTTTTAAACAATTCAGTTTAGCATAAATACACAGTTTAAATGCAAAAAATCAATAAAGTGAAAGAAGCATGGTTTAGTTCTATTTAACCCATAGATAGGACCCATATCAGGTGCTACCAAAGTGGACCTGGGAGTGATGGCAATGAAGGGGTACTCCGCATTCCCCAAAGCTCCAGCATTGCTTGAACCTCAACATCAGATTATTTAGTGTCATATCCAGGACACTTGTTGGAGGGGACTTACCCCTCTGCAGAGAAGCAGTCAGAGTGTATTCTACAGCCCCAGCCAACTAGGCAAGATAAAGAAAGAAGCAAATATGACATCAAAGAAGTTAACTGCTATTAAAAATCTAAATAAAATGTGATTGCTTGATTTTAATAGCATATTAACCCATCTAAGATTATTTTATGCCAAGAGGTTAGAGAATCACATTCATTTTATGTTCCTATTTGAATTTTTGTGTATTTGTTTCTGTTTTTTAGCACACAGTCCTCAAAAATATGAATAATTTTTTCATTGATTACAATTTAAGCCATAGCTAGGGGATAAGGGGTTTTATGGATCAACCATATATATATATATATATATATATATATATATATATATATATTATATATATATATCCTGCTTTGAGAGTAAAATCTAATGATTTGACATAAGAGAATATTTCTTGAACAATGAATGTATTATTCATTGTTTATCTAGGAAGATGAATATCAAATCTAAACTTTAAGTATTCTTAATTTAGATATTTGTCAAGGAGATATCCACTTCATTCAAAACACGGACATTCCCTCAATGTTTTTAAAAGTGAATTGTCCAATTCATTTGGTAACATACATTCATCAGGATTAGCGACAGATCCAAAGATGGCAAATATTCATTTCTGCCTTTTACTCACACTTTTCTTTTGCTTAAAATCAGGAGTTGAAAGCCGTAAGTTCATTCTGTTTTATTTCTCTTCTACCTATTTATATATATATATATTTGGCTCTGCTGAAAAACTAAAAATCTCAAAAAGAAATTTGTGAAATTATTATTGATTTGATTCTGACTTTTAGTTCTTATTTTATTTTAAAGATCCATTGTTGTAGAAAAAAAAGAGATGTCTTTAAAGAACATTGCATATTTCATCATAACAACAAAATTTAACTGATCATCTAAAAATATATTGAGAAAATTGTCGCGGATACATATCAATTTTTATAAGATACTTTTTTTTTAGAAATTAAACCAAAGACAGTGTTACATAATAATTTCATCTACCTATTTCTGTAAGTAGAGTCTTACCCCATTCCATCTCATCCTGTTTCCTACCCCTGTGAATAAGAACCGGTTTTTGGTGAGCCCTTGCACTCTCATTGTTTGAATACCACAGCTCTGAAGACAAATACGTACAATGGGAATTGTAGAAGAAAACAGAATATGGTGTCAACATTAGTTGGATTCATATCAAATATATTACTACTGAATGCTCTGGACACCATACAAAACCCTGTGGAATGTTAAAAAATATGAAAACAAAGATAAATAAATTATAGCATAATTATTAAAAAAAGGACAGTAAAATGGAAAATACCAAACGGCACCATTTTTTTATGAGGTAGGTCCAGAGACATTAACAATAAACATTGAATTTCTGCTCTTTGCAATGGAAAGAAAGAATAAGTTGATCAAAGTTATAGGCAAATTTTATGACCACTTCATTGGACAGACAAGTGAAATTTATCAAGAGTTGATTTTCAAGAAAAGAGACCAACAAAAAGTAAATCTTTTGATGTGACAGTACTATGCAAATAAGCTAAGTCTTATAACTTTTGTGAGTGTCTGCATGAGTTTCTTTTATTTGACCGCTTAGTACTCAAGGGAAAGAATAACCAAGCTTGGAAAAAATTGTTCTGACAGTCAAAACTGTTATATATGTGTGGAAATTATAGTATTGAAAAATGATAAAAAACACTCTCATTTTAAAGAAATAAATTTGCTTATTTTAGTGCCGATTTCAAATACAATATTTTATTGAGTGTCAAAATGAACATTGTAAAAAGATATCCAAGATGGATGCTATTGTAAATATTCTTCACATTATTGTATATTATTTCCATTGAAGTGATGGAATGAAACAATTTGAAATAAGAATGAGTTAATTATAATCTGTTCATAATTCATTGCCTAAATTTATGATTTATCTTTGATGAATGTAATTACACAATCTTTTGTCTTCTTCTATTTTTTGGCGTATCGATTTGGAAATTTAGATATTTAATAGATTTTTATTTTATATTTGTGTAAAGAGATGGAGATGTTTCAATGACTGAAAATATTCATTATGTTTAGCTTAGTAATTTGTCAGTTGATTGTAATTGAATATTAAATTTAACATGTACATAGTTTCCCACTGGTAGCTGTTATCTTCTTCTACAGTGTCAATGACTGTGGGTGTGTGTTTGGTGGGTTTTAGTAGTTAGGTGTATGAAGGGTTAAGTGGATGAATCAGAAGTGGTTTGATGTATTTTACTATAACAATGGTAAGGCTCCAATTCTAGATCTGTTGGGAATAAAAAGTACTTCTTCATTGGCAATACTTCCAGGTCCACACTTACCTGGAGTGACACTACTTGTAAGTGTACTATCTATGGACCATATAGAAGTAGTTGATTTTGTTTGACACTAAACTATAGCTGATCTTGAGGCTCGAATTCTTGGGAATTTTGCAAACCTCTATATTGGCGTTATTCCCAGGTCCACTCTAATATGTAATGTTTGTATCTGTTAGTGTACCATCAATGGAGCAAGTAGAACTTGTCTCCTGGTTTTGACTCTAAACTGCGTTTGATGGTGAAGTACCATTGAAGAGCTATTGTGAATGTAGAGTACCTCTTCACTGGCATTACTCCCAATTCCACTCTAACCTGGAGTAGAAGAACCTTTCAGGGTACTATCACTGGGTAAAATAAAAATAGTTTCCTGGGTTTGATTCTTAAATCCATCTAATTGTGAAATATTTGGGAGCGTTTGGTAATAAGGTGTAGCTCTAAATTGGCATTATTCCCATGTAGACTCTGACCTGTATTGGAAGTACCGGTTTTGGTACGATCTATGGGTCAAATAGAACTAGTGTCTTGGGTTTGACACAAAACTTCATATAATTGTGATGCTCCAATTTGAGAGCATTTGTGAATGTTGAGTGCCTCTTCATTGGCATTATTCCCAGGTCAACTCTGACCTAGACTGGTTGCACCATTTTGGTTACGACCTAAGGATGAAAGGAACTAGTGTTCTGGGTTTGACATTAAACTGCTTTTGGGAATGTAAAGTGCCTCTTCATTGGCAATACTCCCAGTACCATACTGATCTGGAGTAGTAATAGCTGGTAGGGTACTATCTATGGCTCCAATAACACTAGTGTTCTTCATTTGACACTAAAATAGACCTGATCATGAAACTCCAATTGTAGAGCTTTTGGGAATATAGTGTAACTTTTCATTGGCAAGATGCCCAGGTCCACTCTCACTTGAAATGGTAGTACCAGTTAGGGTAGTAACTGTTCGGGTACCATTTATGGGTTAAATTGAACTAGTGTCCTTCATTTGACACTAAACTGCATCTGAAAGAAAGGCTTCAATTCAAGAGTTTTTAGGAATGTTGAATACCTATTCATGGGCATTACTCCCAGCACCACCCTGACAAGTTAGGGTCCCTCCTATGAGTCAAATAGAACTAGTTTCCAGGGCTTGACATTAAACTGCATCTAATCATGAGGTTGCAATTCTAGAACTTTTGAGGATGTAGAATTCATCTTCATTAAATTACTCCCAGGTCAACTCACAATTTAATAGGATTATACCTTTGAATCAAATTTAACTTGGATTGACACTAATCTGCCTCTGATTGAGATGCACCAATTCTAGAATTTTTGGCATTAGGGTGTACCTCTTCAGTGGCATTACTCTCAGGTCTACTCTGGTATGGAGTGGTAGTACCCATTAGGGTCCCACCTTCATGTCAAATACAACTAGTGTCCTGGGTTTGACATTAAAGTTCATCTGATTGTGAGGTTCCTAATCTAAAGCTTTCAGGAATGTAGAGTACCACTTTTTTAACAACTCCCAGGTCCACTCTGACCAGAGTTGGAAATACCTTTTATGGTAGCATCAAGGAGACAAATAAGAATAGTGTCCCCGGTTTGATACTAAAATGAATCTGATCATGAGTCTCTGATTCTTGAGCTTTTTGGAATGTAAAGTACCTCTTCTTTGGCATTACTCCTAGGTTGACTCTGACCTGAAGTGATAGTACCTGTTTGGCTACTATGTATGGGTCAAATAGAAAGAGTGTCTTGGGTTTGACAGTAAATTGTATCTGATCATGAAGCTCCAGTTCTAGAGGTTTTGAAAAGGTAAAGTACATCTTCAATTGTATCAATATGAGGTACACTCTGAACTTGAGTGGTAGTATGAGGGGCATACAATAATTTTCCAGACATTTTTCGTATGGGCACTGTTATTGATAGTAGACGCATGAAAATCTAGTCCCCTTCGAAGTAATCTCCTCCGGCTGCAATTGCACTTGTTGTACCATTCCAACAACTTCTGGAAGGCCCCATGGATGTCCTCTTGTGTGAGCGTGTCATTGACCTTCGTCATAGCCTATTTCATCTCCTCAATTGTCTCATAACGACAGCCTCTGAGCATAGGGAATAAGCAAAAGTCATAGGGTGCAAGGTCTGGACTAAAGAGAGGCTGAGGAACTGTCTTGATGCCCATATTTGTCAAATAGTCTGTGACAAGGATGAGCACCCTTGGGACAAACTTTGCGCAAATCTTCCGCATCTTCAGTTCCTCGCGAATAATTGTGTATACAGTTCCCACACTGACATCAAACTGTACACTCATTATCTCTATAGATACACGACAGTCCTTATCCATGAAATTCTTTATTTGGCCAATCAACCCTGGTGTTCTGACTTCCTTACTCCTCCCAAACCTCTCCTCAGCCCTCACACACTCCCTGCCTTCTTTGAATCTCAATGCCGCTCAAAAAACTGATGCTTGATTCATGCAAGATGCTCCAAAAGCAGTCTGAAGCATTCTATACGTTTCTGTGGCATTTTTCCAAGTTTAAAACATAATTTTATTGCATATCATTCTTCTAAAGTGTCCTCACGTCCAGATTGCATTTTTGAAATTCACCAGCTGTAACAATCAGGCTTTAGTAGGGTGTATTCCAATTGCTACTGTGGCTGTTCATTTGAAGCTGAAATCATAAAAATTGGTCAGTCACCTCATGAGATATATAGCAATAACATACTGCATTTTTAAGAGTCTACAACAATCTTAAATGCCCATATAAAAAAAGTCTGGAAACTTATCGTATGTTCCTCATAACTGTTAGGGTACTCTATGTGGGTCAAATATACCTAGCATCCACCCTAACCTGCATCTAAAGTTGAGGCTCCAATTCTAGATCTTTTAAGGAATATGCAGTACCTCTCATTGGGAAGTCTCCCAGGTCCTCTATGACCTGGAGTGGTAGTACCTGTTAGTGCACCACCTAGAGGTCAAATAGAGCTAATGTCTAGAGTTTGTCACTAAACTGCACCTGTGCATCAGGATCCAATTTTGGAGATTTTGGGAATGTAGTGTACCTCTTCATCGGCATTACTCACAGGCCCACTATGAGCTGAAGTTGATTACCAGTAAGGATACCATCTATTGGTAAAAATAATGACTATCCTAGGTTTAAATCTAAACGGCATCTAATGAAGAGGCTCCAATTCTAGAGCTTTAGGGAATGTAGAGTACCTTTTCATTGCATTACTCCATGTTATACTCTGGCTCGCAGTGGTAATACCTGTTAGGGTACCATCAATAAGTCAAATACAACTAGAGTCCTGGGTTTGATACGACACTGCATCTGATTGTTTTGCTCTAATTCTAGATCTTTAGGGAATATATAGTACCTCTTCATTGGCATTACTCCTAGCTTTAATGTGGCTTGAAGTGACAGTACCTGTTAGGGTACTATCTTTAAGTCAAATTGAACTAGTGTCCTGGGTTTATCACTAAACTGCTTCTGACCATAAAGCTCAAATTTTAGAGCTATTTGTAATGTGGAATAAATATATATGGGCATTACTCCCAGGTTCGTCATTACCCAGTGTGGTAGTACCTATTAGGGTACCATCTAGAGGTCATATTGAACTAAGGTCCGGGGTTTGACACTCATATACATCTGCTTATGAGGCTCCAATTCTATAGCTTTTGTGAATTCTACTGCTTTTGTGAATGTAGATTACCTCTTCATTGGCATAACTCTAACCAGAAATGGTAGTAATTTCTAGGGTACCATGTATGGGTCAAATAAAACTTGTGTCCGAGGTTTGACACTAAACAGCATATCATAGTGAGGCTCCAATTTGAGAGCTTTTGGGATTGTGCACTACCGCTTTATTATCAATACTCCCAGGTCCACTCTGAGCTGGAGCAGTAGTACCTATTAGGGTACTATCTCTGTGTCAAATAGAACTAGAATCCTGGGTTTGACATTAAACAGCATCTGAGTATAAGACTCCAGTTCAGAAGCTTTTTGGAATGTAGAGTAACTCTTCATTAGCATTACTACCAGGTCCACTATGACCTGCATTGATTAAGTAAATGATTAAGTCAAAGAAAGTTTATTGAATATAAGTAAATTATTATCTGTACATATAAGTAATTCATAGCCTGAATGAATGATTCATCTTAGAGGAATTTCATTTAGGATCTTTAGTCTTATTAGCATTATCTTTTAGTCATATGTCTAGAGGATAATGCTGGAAAATATTCATTTTCATGTCTATGTGAAGGTCAGCTTATCAGTATTAAGGAATTATATGTTACAAGTTTGTATAGACTTTGGAGAAGAATATCACTTGGTAGGATATTGGAATAAGAAATGGAGTTTTTTTCTATTGTAGAAACAGAAAGATAATTGCATATATAATTAGCAAGAACATATTTTATTGACTGTGAAAATAAAATAAAAGAAAGAGAAAACGAATTTTCTTAAAAAAAGAATGAATAAAGTTTTGTGTATGAAGAAATATCCTTATTTTACATATGTGAATATGAATTATAAAAGAAATGAAAGTTTTTCAAAGGGATTTATATATTCACTTTGACATAGCGTTTGAAAAATTTCTTTCCCAGAGGACATGAATCGAGTCTCAAGGCATCTTACTAGTAAAAGACACTGACACTTTCATTTTCTCTTTTTATATACAGCATTGACAATGCTATTAAGTGATAATTAGTAGAGATTTCTTGGTAGAGAAAAATAATAATCTCATATGTCTATCTTTTTACTCCTCAAAAAACTGTGTGGAAATCTGAATTGAATTTTTCCTATTTTGAATGGGAATAGTTCATTATTCATTCATCAGAAAATCTTTTACTTTTTTTTAGAGTGTCCACATAAACGTTATGGAAAAGACTGCCAAATTGGATGTCATTGCTCTAACACTTCACACTGCTCATATGAAACATGTCGCTGTGCTATTGGATGGGATGGAACAGGTTGTAATGATGGTAAGTCAAATAATATTGTCCATTCTAATAATATATTTAAATATATATTTACTTATATATATTTATATATATATACTCATATATATATATATATATATATATACTTTAAGAAAAAACAATGAAACCGATCACAAAGGATTATAAATCTATTTCCATCCTGTTAAGCATTTTTGAAATTTCCAAAAACATGAAAAAAAATTAACAGGACTTCTTCAGATCTTTTTGATAAAAAAACTAGAATAGACACATAAGAGTGGGAGGGGATAGAAGAGTGGGAGGGGATAGAAGAGGGGTGAAGAGTTATCTCTTCATTAAGCCCACTTCCGTTTTAAATTTAAATTTCGGTTAGCAATGAAGTAAATTTATTGAAAAAAAAATTTTTTTAAATCATAATTTTAAAAAAAAATTACATTTAGACCTAAATTACAGATTTTTTTATTGAATTAGATTTAAACTTTAAATAATAATCCCCTCCCACTCTTATGTGTCTATTCTAGTTTTTTTATCAAAAAGATCTGAAGAAGTCCTGTTAATTTTTTTTTCGAGTTTTTGGAAATTTCAAAAATGCGTAACAGGATGGAAATAAATTTATAATCCTTTGTGATCGGTTTCGTTGTTTTTTCTTAAAGAATTTATTGCTCTGTATTATTGGTACATTGAGCTCTTTACCAGGAAAATTTAATATTCATTCATGAATAATTTCTTGTCCTGATGGAATTACTCCCAACTCCGGTTTAACTGGACCAAGAATACTATATATATATATATATATATATATATATATATATATATATATATATATGTAAAAAAGTATATAAGTGTATATAAGTATAAAGAAGTTGTAAGTTAACCAAGGATATTTGAGGACATCATGAAGTCACCTTTTTTAATAGTTAATGCACTGGGGTGTAGGGGAGGGTGCTACTCCCTTCCCCAGATTGCTCCACTTATTCTTGATCAGCGCTTATAATGCTGAGTGTTAAGCAAGTAGGCATCAAGTACCATTTTTTGTGTCCTTGGTATGTTTCTACAAGTGATTTAACCCCAGTCTCATGGATCATTGCCAAACACTCTAATCATTATGCTAATTGGGCTGGTCAATATATATATATATATATATATATCAAATAATTTATATACTCATTTCAGTTTTTGAAAGATAGATAGATTGTTGTTGGGGATCTGATTAGGAGGTGCCCGTGGTGTAGTCGTTATCGTCTTAGGAAATGGACACGGCGACACGAGTCTAAATCCTGGACGAGACTGATTGCATTTCACATAGCACTAATACCCTTGGGAAAGGTATGAATCCAATTATTCTCCCTCCAGCTATGGGTAAATAGTAGGGCAGACTAGGTTCTTCAGCCTTGGTGAGGCCACTAGTCTAGGAGAAGGAAAACTCTGAATTCAAACCTGTTAAACTCCGCTTAAAAATTGACCTTGTGTCATATCCTGCCCAAGCGGAGGGGTTGGTAAATAGTATCTGATACGACCTGAGCAGAACTATAATGTGAAAGGAAGATCCAAACAGAACAATCTGCACTATAGAATAGAAGATGACACGAATACAGCACTGATCAGTTTGAATCAGTACAAAGCCTTCAAGAGAGTGGAATATCGACATTGATGGTAAGGGTCGTTTTATGACCTGCATTGTTAGAACCTTTGACAGTCCTATCTATGGGTCAAATAAAACTTGTGCTGTGGGTTCGACACTAAATTGCAGCTGTGCATCAGACTTAAATTCTAGCACTTTTGGGAATGAAATGTACCTCTTTATTGGTATTACTCCCGAGTCCATTCTGACCAGGAGTGGTAGTACCTTTTAGGGTACTATCTATGGGTGAAATAGAATTAATGTCCTAGGATTGAAGCTAAATTGCATGCGATGGTGAGGTTCCAATCCAAGATATTTTGGAAAAGCAGAGTACCTCTTCGTTGGTATTACTCCCTGGTCCACTTTTAACAATATATGTAGTACCTGCTAGGGTGATACCTTTAAATCAAATTAGACTAGTCTCCTGGGATTAGCATCTGATCATGAGACTCTAATTCACGAGCTTTTGTGAATGTAGAGTACTTCTTTATTAGCATAACACCCAGGTATACTCGGACACGGAGAGCTGGCACCTGTTAGAAACAGTGTCAAGAATTTTACAATAAACTGGATCTGATCGTGAGCTTAATATTTTACAGCTTTTGGTAATGTGGAGTACCTCTTCATCGGTATTACTTCCACGTCATCTCTATTGAGGAGTTATAGTACCTGTGAAGGTAATATCTATGGGTCAAATAGAAGTAGTGTCCTGGCTATGACACTAAACTGCATCTGATCATGAGGCTCTAATTGAAGAGCTTTTGGCAATGTTGAATACCTATTCATGGACATAACTCCCCAGTCGACTCTGTCCTGGAGTGGTAGTACCTGTTACGGTACGAAGTATGGGTCAAATAAGATTGTGTCTTGGGTTTGATACTAAACTGGATCTGATCGTGAGGTTCTAATTCAAGAGCTTTTGGCAATGTTGAATATCTATTCATGGACATTATCCCTAGTCCACTTTGTCCTGGAGGGGTACTACCTGTTAGGGCACCATCTATGGGTCAAATAGAACTAGTGTCCTGGGTATGACACTAAACTGCATCTGATATTGGGCCTCTTATTCTAGAGATTTTGTGAATGTAGAAACATTACTTCTAGGGCCACTCTGACACAGTGAGTTATTATTTATTAGGGTCCTATCCATGGTTTAAAATATATTATCTAATCATTTATTTACTTGAAACCTTTTAGTTGTTAGACAACAAATGATTAATTTTAAATTGAATTATTAGTATGAGATAGAAATAGTTCAATTGTGTGCAAATGAATGAATGATATTTTATTCAATTATTTGTGTTAGATAGAAATACTTGAAACCATTTAATGAATTGGATATGAAATTAAGCAGCATCAGAAAATGAGACTACATTCCTGGTATTTGGGGAATGACTTTCCCATGACTCCCAGGTTCACTTTGACTCGGAGTGTTTGTACCTGTTAGGATTCCATCTCTGAGTCAAATAGAACTTTTAAATCTTTTACTAAAGATTATTATTTTTAAACAGAATTATTAGAGTTAGATATTAATACTTGAATAAACATTTGCATGCGGAACTTTGAAAAATATACACCAACAGAAATAACCGGCATTTTCACAGTAGTGTTGATGGCATTGTTTTTCTGGAAAATAATATCCTCAAAGTTCATGGCTGGATTTGTACTGATCAACTGACCAAAATGCTTTTCATTTCATGGGTAAACAGCTTTTTCATCATGGCTTCACATTTGCATTACTAAACCCCAACCTCTCCTGCCATATCACCAACATCTATATCTGATGTTGTATGATTACTAATGAAATAGGAAACAATATTTTAGAGAGACCGTCTTATAAGTTATCATTGGCAATGATGGTGACCTATGTAGAAAAATAAAGTTTTATAGTTGAAAGGTTATTTTATCCAACAGTTTTATTGATTTGTTTGTATCTTGTATTTTTCTGCCTCTATAACAAAAATTACATAAATTTAAAATATATATTTAAATCCCCCCCACCCCAAGAAAAGTTGTACATGATGCAAATATTTTTTACTCCATCATTTTCTCCACTGAATATCTTTTTTTAGATGTAAATGATTTGCTTTTAATGAAATATATTTGCTTATTATTCTTTTTTTAGTGTGTGATCTCAGAACTTTTGGTGATGGCTGTCAGTTAAAATGTCATTGCTTTTTTGATGAGCGATGCAATCATATTAATGGCAAATGTCCATATGGTCAGTGTGCAGCTGGTTACAAGGGAGATAACTGTCAAGAAGGTAAAGTCTTTTTGTTTTTTTTTAGGATAAAAATTTTGCTCCTATAAGAATATCAAATTGAAAGCATTTATGTTATAATATTTTAATCACTATCCAAAATTCTTTGTTCTGTACCATCAATTACAATGAGAAGAGTCATTAACATTGAACATTTTTTCTATTTCATTTAATCAATGTTATATTTTGGCAAGTCAATTCTCCAGACTTCATCGTATTTCTCAGGAGAAGGAAGGTGTTTGTTTTCTGGAAAAAGTTGTTGTTATCTTTATATATATATATATATATATGTGTGTGCGTGTGTGTGTGTGTGTGCGTGTGTGTGCATGTCCATGTATATGTATAGAATTTATATAAATACATATTTATGTATGTTTTTATTTAGGTTTTTGTGTTTGTGCATGTATATATATATATATATATATTTACTAACCTACTATCTACCAGCATTCACGGTTACCAGGAAAAAAGAAAAAGAAACCTGCCAGGAAAAAGAGATAAAAATATCTCGAATCACCGCCTGAAGGGAAAAAAGAAAAAATATCATAGGACCAAAAAAAGAAAAGGCCAACTCCGTCACACCAATTCAAAAAAATCAAGATTCATGCAGTCAGTTAGTAAAAGAAAAAAAAACACACCGTAAAATGCCTCAATGCTACAATTACAAGAGTGCTCAACACGAGTGGAGCCAATTACAAAATTACCTTAAATCGCGAGTCGGAATTCTCCTACTAAATTTTCACCTCAACAGATCATCAGGAGTCTAGCACCGACTCGCGATTTAAGTTAATTTTGTGTATATATATATATATATATATATGTTTCAGTGTTTTTGCAAGTATATATAAATGTGTATGTTTGTACACATGTATATATATATATATATATATATATGCATGAGTTTATGTGTATGTCAGTGGGTTTTTATGAGTATGCTTGTGCATTTGGTTCCGTATCTGTGCATTCTTTAAGGGTCATCATTCCTTTATCAAGTTTGATATTCCAAGGAATGCACCCACAGCTGCCTCTGACCACATTGTCAGTGATGCTCTTCGAAAAATCTTAAGGTATTTTGGGTTTTTCAACATCATGCACCTCCACTAAGGTGATCCAGCTAGTGTTGATCAACCACCAGATTGTGGACAGGAACCAAACAGCATCAAAAAAGAAAATCACAAGAAAATTCCATGAGACTTTATAGAAAGTAGCTCCGGTGGAACATCCAATCAAATGTGTCTCCGAGTAATCCCTTTCCTATAAAAAAAAGGCAGCAACCAAGGAAATGTTTTCCCTCCAAACAGAGAAGGTGATTGCCCAGAGACGCACCTTAATGCTCAGAACAGACAAAAAAGTAAGCAAATCCATATGAGGCAGAAATAGACAACTCTCTATACTTTTAAAACTATTTTCAAATCAAGAAAACAATAAAAACCCCTCCCGTCTTAGATAAAAGAACCGCTTACATAACCGAAACAATAAATAATTAAAATGATTTCTAACAAAGAGTATTTAGCAGCAACAAATTACGAAACTGCAATAAAAAAATCATTCTATAATTTGCTATTGATAACCCCAATCCACTCAAATCACCCACCCCCTGCATCATAAATCGATTCAATTATCTCGTTTAAAATATACTTTATGCAAAGCGACTAAGAATATTAAGTACAAAAATTATCCCTTAAAACAAACTAATAGGATATGACAACACATCAACGTCATGTGATAATGTCTATCTATCTATCTATCTTTATATATAAAGTAAAGATGATGACTATAGTTGAGGGCAACCAGAAGGCTCCTTTTCAATAGCTACTACACCAAGGTGTAGGGGATGGCACTACTCCTTTCCCTGGATTGTTCCACTTTACCCTTGATACATACCTTATTTTGCTGAGTGTTAAGCAAGGAGGTATCAAGCGCCATTTTTAAAGTCTTTGATATAATGTGACATGGTATTGAATGCAGGTCTCCCGGACCATTTACAAACACTCTACGCACTAGACCATAGCACAGCAAGCACTATTGTACTCGACAGATTAGAAACAAAAAGCAAAAAACAAAACAAAACGAATAAACCTCTCATTGTCCCCAATGTTGACTTAAATAAACGCATGTCACACAATTGTGTCAAGATATAATCTAAGTCCAATTTGAGAAAAAAAAATAATGATTGTTCATTCCATTGAAACTACTTGCTCTCTTAATCGACAGCCATCTAGAACCCTTTCTGCGGTGTCTGTGATTAACTTGATCAATGTCGTTTTATTTCTACCAGCTAACCAAATTGGATAAGGCTTTACAAAGAGACTGAGCCACGAACCCACTGCCGCTAATTTCAATTCGGTCACAGTGCACCTGCCATCCTTTCATCCTACACAGCTTGACAAGTTCCTAATATTTAGTGAGCTTCCTCACGAGGGACTCTGCCATGATTTCCTCCCATAATCCTGACAACTCCCAGATGATCACTTTCTTAATCGTATTTAAAACAAGAATTATGTCTAGTTGATGTTGTGTTCAAACAAAACAATCAGGGAATTTCAGCTGCCCATCCGAATCAAAAAATAACTCCCAATCTGGGGCTGTGCTATGTAGCGATGTTTTTACTGACAGAGCTGATCAAACATTCACTCCTGCCTTAAGAAAATTGATTCTCCTGCTTACAGGCTTGTACTAGATGCATTCGATAAGTTTCCAGACCTTTTTCGTACGGGCATGTAAAATTGTCATAGACTCTTGAAAAGTTAGTATGTTATTCCTATACATCTTATGAGATGACTGACCAATTTTTATGATTTCAGGTTCAAATGAACAGCTACAACAGCAATTGGAATACACCCTACTAAAGCCTGATTGTCACAGCTGGTGAGTTTCAAAAATGCAATCTGACACTTTAAAATAACTATATACAATAAAGTTGCGTTTTAAACTTGGAAAAATGCCACAGAAATGTGTGGAATACTTCAGACTGCTTTTGGAGCATCTTGCATGAATCGGGCATCAGTATTTGAGTGGCATAAGAGATTCAAGACAATACACCAGTCCACAACTCCATCTTTGTCACAGACTATTTGACAAAGATGGGCATCAAGACAGTTCCTCACCGTCCCTATAGTCCAGACCTTGCTCCCTGTGACTTTTGCTTATTCCCTAAGCTCAGAGGCTGTATTTATGAGATACTTGAGGAGATGAAAGAAGCTGTGACTGACACGCTCTCACGAGAGGACTTCCATGGGGCCTTTCAGAAGTAGGGATGTTTTTACTGACAGTGCTGATCGAACATTCCCTCCTTCCTTAAGAAAATTGATTGTCCTGCAGACAGGCTTGTATGTGTTTGTTCGAAGGCATTTGTTAAATAGCTATGCAATTATCCTCAGCTCCTGATAATGACACCAGATATACCGTCCATTGCCCAATGCCCTAGTGCAGCAACTGAGAATGTTTTTAAGCGATCATCTATTTTCACACAATGGGCATTGTTGAGTATCAGCCTTCTCCTAGGTTTGAATATTTGCTAGTCTCAGTATTGTATCATAAACAGCCTGGATAAGGAATCGAATGTGGACGAAGTTTGAACCACAAATGTCCGACCAGCAAACTTTCCTTTTTAGATACCATCAAATTGAGTCCAGACAACCTGTTGGCCTAATCCAGCCATTTTGCCCAATCTGAATTCTTCTTCACCAGCTTTCACCCCATTCTGGAGGAGGTGTCAATATTCTTCACCCGTCGCTTTTCTGATATCTTTGCTGGTACAATAGCCAAGACCAGTACGACCTACAGCTACTCTCCCAACCAGAGGCTTGTGCCTCAAACTTTCTCCTGTGATCTGCAATTCAAGTGAAGAATTCCATCTCCTACCCGTGCGCAATTCTATACTGGCTGTTTCTACTTTCGGGTCCTTAAACATCATCACCTCTCTGGTCTTGGTGACCATGTATTCTTCTGTTAACCCCTTGAATGAAACTTGTAGAGAGTTTGTTGGCCCATATAAAGCAATACTGCTCAGACTCTGTGGTAAACCCAACCACCTACGTAGGTAACTGTTAATCTTCTTCTCCATAGCTATCAAAGTTGTCATTGCAATATCATATATCAGAATAGGCCATAATATTCTTGGAAATATACAATTACACAATAGAGATTTAACATCTGTTTTAATTTCGGTAATTGTTTTAATATTTCAATTTTTATAGGTCCACTTGTCGCATTTAAACGTTTTCAGTATTAGAAAATTTACTACAGAACTCCATGTGCAAATTAATTCTGTTAAGAAATATACACATATTAATACATACCCACTCGCATATATATATATATATATATATATATGAGAGTGGGTATGTATTAATATGCGTATATTTCCATTAGGATGTGCGCCATTGCTTGAGGTAACTTTTCGAACCAAAGCTGGCGAATGATTCTTTCATCCAGAAGATTTTTCATGAAACGCAGAAGTTGAGAAGGGGTTCTGTCTCCCATTGCGACGTAGTTTAGAAGTTCTTTCAACTTTATGTAGTCCATTCAAGTATATCCTCTACGTCCTCAGCGATTTCGCTTGGGAGGGTCTCTACCATGTGTGTGAACATAATTCGTTGTGAAGTAATCCTCCTGTTGGCGAAAATGGCTTCGAGCTGGTGGAACCATACTCTTGGTCTGTTTGTGTTGAAAGATGGAACATGAAGAGTTACTGAGTTTTGAACGTCTGATGATGATAAATTCTTTTCAGCCTCCATAGTGTTGAATGTGTTGAGTAAAAAAAATTGATCGGCCGTCGTCGAAAACTTGCGCTGGTGAAAGAAAAAAAAATTTTTAAACCCGGAGTTGACTGCAGTCGGTGTTTTCATAGTCGAAAGGTCACCATTTTTAGGGTACTAATGGTAATGAATGAAAAGACAATATCAACAATAGTGCTACAAAATAAAGAAATTTATTTCTTTGTTAGGAGCTGAAATGTAGAAGGGTATACACCGATTTGTGTATCAAGTCATGACCGTAAATGGCAGCGTGGATAATGATCTTTATCCAAATTGAAATTGTAAAATGACAACGTTGTTTGAAGATCAAACGAACATGGCGCCGTTGAGAAAAAGTTAGTACGTTTCACCCTGTGATGGCGTGAGTAACTGATCTGTGTTGTCTGGAAAATGGTGTGTTTTTATAGCATGAAGGTAGATCCTGCGCGCAGGCGTTGACTTTCGAAAATTCTTAGGACACGTATTTTAGAAACTTCCTATTGGTCATACAAACCTTTTTTAATTGTTCATTTTTTAACGTCTGTGTGGGCGTTAGTTGGAGATCTTTGCGCCAATTTTGATCCATTTTCTCTGGAAATTTCTTTTGACAGGGAAATTGCATCATTGAACCTCCTGGAGGAGGTTCACTTCTTGAACAACTTTGAGTTCTCACTCACCTGACGGCTTGCTCAAAATGTGTTGCCCTTTTGCGACTGGGCTTTCAAAGAAGGTCTGGTAGACTTGCGTTATTGCCCCCGCTGCAGCAGAGGAGTGGAAGAAATGGCTGTGCAGACCTTCTACAGCATGTCCTAGACAGCCAGTGCCGACTTAAGAGCTGACAGTCCTGGGTTTGAAACTAAACTGCATCTGATGGTAAAACTTCAAATCGAGATATTTTGGGAATGTTGAATTCATGTTCAATGAAATTACTCCCAGGTTCACTCTGCCCTGAAAATTTCATAACTGTCAGGGTATCATCTATGGGTCAAATAGAACAAGTGTCTTGTATTTGACACTAACCTGTAATGGTACCGTCAAGCGGACAAATAAAGATAGTGTTCTGGGTTTGATACTAAAATGCATCTGATCATGAGACTCCAATTCTTGAGCTCTTGGGAATGTAGAGTACTTCTTCTTTGGCATTACTCCCAGGTTGACTCTGACCTGAAGTGATAGTACCTGTTTGGCTACTATGTATGGCTCAAACAGAAAGAGTGTCCTGGATTTGACAGTAAGTTGCAACTGATCTTGAGGCCCCAGTTCTAGAGGTTTTGAGAAGGTAAAGTACATTTTCAATTGGGTCACTATGAGGTACACTCTGAAGCTGAGTTGGTGTTCCTGTTAGAATACTGTATATGGGTCAAGTATACCTAACATCTGCCCTAAACTGCATCTGAAAGTGATGCTCCAACTCTAGATCTTTTTAGGAATATGAAGTACCTCTTCATTGGGAACACTCCCAGGTCCACTATGACCTGAAGTGATAGTACCTGCAAAGGTACCACCTTGGGGTCAAAAATCACCAGTGTCCTAGGTTTAACACTGAACTGTGCGCGTGCATCAGGCTCCAATTCTCGAGCTTTTGGGAAACTAGAGTACCTCTTCATTGGCATTACTCTCAGGTCCACCATGGCTTGGAGTCGTAGTAGCTGTAAGGGTAACATCTATGTGTCAAATAGAACTACGGTCCTGGATTTGACACTAAAATGCATGTGCATCAGGCTCCCACTTGAGAGAATTGGGAATGAAGTGTACATCTTCAGGTCTACTTTGAGCTAAAATTGTAAGGGTACTATCTACTGGTCAAAAAACTGGTCTTCTAGCTTTGAAACTAAACTACATCTAATCAAGAGGCTCTAGTTCTTGAGCATTAGTGAATGCAGAGTACATCTTCATTGGCATCACTCCCAGGTCCCCTCCGACCTGGAATGGTAGCACTTGTGAGAGTACCATCTATGGTGCAAATAGAACTAGTGTTCTGGGTTTAACACTGAACTGCATCTGATGGTAGATCTCCAAATCTAGAGCTTTTAGGAATATACTGTACCTCTTCATTGGCATTACTTCCAGGTCCACTGTAACCTGGAGTGGTAGTTCATGTCCGAGTACCATCCATGGGTGATATAAATAGTGTGCTGGGTTCGACACTAAAGTGCATCTGATGGTGAGGCTCTAATTCTTGAGATTTTGTGAATGTAGAGTACCTCTTCATTGGCATTAACTCAAAGTCCACTCAGACCTAGTGAGTTACTATTTACTAGGGTCCTATCCGTGCTTCAAAATATATTATGTAATCATTTTTTTATTTGAAACTTTTTAGATGGAAGCCAACAAATAATTAATTATAAATCGAATTATTCGTATGAGATAGAAATAGCTCAATTGTGTGCAAATAAAGGAATAATATTTTACAAAATCATTTGTGTTAGATAGCAATACTTTCAAATTTTCTTATTGTCAAATATTCATAATAAAAAATGTGAGGGAATGATAATGTTGACTATTCTGATAGATGTGTTCAGCCACAGGTTCGCCCAGGGAGTCAATCCTGGTAGCATTAGTAGGGGAGTGATCACATTGCTGAAAGGAGGGGCAGAGATGTTTGGGAGAAATAAGATGACTACTGGCCGATAACTCTGCTAAACACAGAGTAAAAAAATTTACATGGATCTTGGCAAAACATTTGCTGATTGTTGTTGGGAATCTGATCGGACTTGAGCAGAACTATAATGTGAAGAAACGATCATTCCAGAACAATCTGCACTTGATGTGTGAGATCATCAAGGGAATAGAAGATGACACAAATACAGTACTGATCAGTTTGAATCAGTACAAAGCCTTCAAGAGGTTGGAATATCGACTTTGATGGTAAGGGTCATTTTATGACCTGCATTGTTAGTACCTGTGACAGTCCTATCACTGTATCAAATAAAACTTGTGCCATGTGTTTGACATTAAATTGCACCTGTGCATCAGACTCAAATTCTAGTGCTTTTGGGAATGAAGAGTACCTCTTTATTGGTATTAGTCCCGAGTCCATTCTGACCAGGAGTGGTTGTACCTTTTAGGGTGCTCTCTATGGGTGAAATAGAATTAATGTCCTAGGATTGATGCTAAATTGTATATGACGGTGAGGCTCCAATCCTAGATTTTTGGGGAATGTAGAGGACCTCTTCATTGGTATTACTCCCAGGTCCACTTTTAACTACAAATGTAGTACCTGCTACACCTTCAAATAAAATTGGACTAGTCTCCTGGGATTACCATCTGATCGTGAGGCTCCAATTCACGAGCTTTTGCGAATGTAGATTACTTCAATAGCATTACACCCAGGTTTACTCGGACATGGAATGCTGGCACCTGTTAGAAAGAGTGTCAAGAATTTAACAATAAACTGGATCTGATCGTGAGGTTACTATTGTACAGCTTTTAGTAATGTGGAGTACCTCTTCATCAGTATTACTTCCAGGTCATCTCTGTCGAGGAGTTATAGTACCTGTTAAGGTAACATCTATGGGTTAAATAGAACTAGTGTCCTCAGTTTGACACTAAACTGCATCTGATCATGAGGCTCTGATTCAAGAGCTTTTGGCAATGTTGAATACCTATTCATGGACATTATCCCCAGTCCACTTTGTCCTGGAGTGGTATTACCTGTTAGGGTACCATCTATGGGTCAAATAGAACAAGTGTTTTGTGTTTGACACTAAATTGCATATTGTAGTGAAGCTCTAGTTT
The DNA here is from genome assembly GCA_963585895.1 of Sepioteuthis lessoniana. NCBI lineage: Eukaryota > Metazoa > Mollusca > Cephalopoda > Myopsida > Loliginidae > Sepioteuthis > Sepioteuthis lessoniana. The sequence goes on from OY757928.1 coordinate 87,478,087, forward strand.
GAGAGGTTTTATGATTGTACAGTACCTCTTCATTGGCATTATTCCCAAGTCCACTTTGACATGGAGTGGTAATAATGTTTACGGTCCCACCATCGAGTCAAATACAACTAGTGTCCTGGGTTTGACACTAAACTGCATCTGAGTGTGAGGTTTCAATTTGAGAGCTTTTGGGGTTTTGTTCAGTCCCTCTTCATTGGCATTACTCCCATGTCCACTCTGCCATGGAGTGATAGAACCCTATGTGGTCCCAAGTTCAAGCCAAATACAAGTACTGTGATGGGTGTGACACAAAACTGTATCTGATTTTAAGGTTCCTAATCTAAAGCTTTCAGGAATGTAGAGAACCACTTTTTGACAATTCCAAGGTCCACTCTGACCAGTGTTAGAAGTTCCTGTAATGGTACCGTTGAGCGGACAAATAAAGATAGTGTTCTGGGTTTGATACTAAAATGCATCTGATCATGAGACTCCAATTCTTGAGCTCTTGGGAATGTAGAGTACTTCTTCTTTTGCATTAGTCCCAGGTTGACCGGAAGTGATAGTACCTGTTTGGCTATTATGTATGGGTCAAATAGAAAGAGTGTCCTGGATTTGACAGTAAATTGCAACTGATCTTGAGGCCCCAGTTCTAGAGGTTTGGAGAAGGTAAAATACATTTTCAATTTGGTCACTATGAGGTACACTCTGAACCTGAGTTGTTGTTCCTGTTAGAATACTGTATATGGGTCAAGTATACCTAACATCTGCCCTAAGCTGCATCTGAAAGTGAGGCTCCAATTCTAGATCTTTTTAGGAATATGAAGTACCTCTTCATTGGCAACATTCCCAGGTCCACTATGACCTGAAGTGATAGTACCTGCAAAGGTACCACCTTGAGGTAAAAAATCACTAGTGTCCTAGGTTTAACACTGAACTTTGCCCGTGCATCAGGCTCCAATTCTCGAGCTTTTGGGAAACTAGAGTACTTCTTCATTGGCATTACTCTCAGGTCCACCATGAACTGGAGTCGTAGTGGCTGTAAGGGTACCATCTATGTGTCAAATAGAACTACAGTCCTAGATTTGACACTAAACTGCATGTGCATCAGGCTCCAACTTGAGAGAATTGGGAATGAAGGGTACATCTTATTAGCATTACTGCCCGGTCTTCTTTGAGCTAAAGTTGATTACTTGCAAGGGTATTATCTACTGGTCAAAAAACTAGTCTTCTAGCTTTGAAACTAAACTACATCTAATCAAGAGGCTCCAGTTCTAGAGCATTAGTGAATGCAGAGTACATCTTCATTGGCATCACTCCCAGGTCCACTCCGACCTGGAATGGTAGTACCATCTATTGGCATTAACTCAAATTCCACTCAGACCTAGTGAGTTACTATTTACTAGGGTCCTATCCGTGCTTCAAAATATATTATGTAATCATTTTTTTATTTGAAACTTTTTAGCTGGGAGCCAACAAATAATTAATTTTAAATTCAATTATTAGAATGAGATAGAAATAGCTCAATTGTGTGCAAATAAATGAATAATATTTTACAAAATCATTTGTGTTAGATAGCAATACTTGAAACCATTTAATGACCTGGATATGAAATTAAACAGCATCTGAAAATGAGAAAAGATTTCTGGTATTTATGGAATGTCGAGTACTATGTCTTTCCCATGACTGCTAGGTTCACTTTGACTCAGAGTGGTAGTACCTGTTTGGATTCAATCTCTGAGTGAAATAGAACTTTTCAATCTTTTATTATTTTAAAATAGAATTATTAGAGTTAGATATTAATATTATTTTAAAATAGAATTATTAGAGTTAGATATTAATACTTGAAACAATTTAACAAATAAATTATTAATATTAAAGAGAATTATTAGTGTTGAATTACAATTATTGAAACCATTTCACTGTGTGTAAACAAATGAGCTTTGGCTCATGAAAAAATAAAGTTGCAATTAAACTTTTCATATAAAAAGAATGTATATACGTATGTATATGATTGTAGATGGAGCAAATATTTTTCTTCCATTGTTTTGTAAAAAACAGATTTCTTCTCTGAATATTTTGTTTAAGATTGGAATGATTTGCTTTTCATGAAATATATTTGCTTATTATTCTTTTTTTAGTGTGTTCTGATAGAACTTTTGGTGATGACTGTCAATTCAAATGTCATTGCTACAATAATGTGCAATGCAATCATATTAATGGCAAATGTCCATCTGGTCGGTGTGCAGCTGGTTACAGGGGAGATGACTGTCAAGAAGGTAAAGTCTTTTTGCTTTTATTTTAACATTGAACATTTTTTTCTATTTCATTTAATCAATGTTATATTTTGGCAAGTCAATTCTTCAGACTTCATCGTATTTTTCTGAGGAAGGAAGGTGTCTATTTTCTGGAAAAAGTTGCTACACTTTGGTCTATGGGTATCGTTGTTTAAATTGGGTTAAGAAATTTTTTTACCACACTCAGTTGAAGAATGAAATTCTATTTTTCATTAGGAAATATTAGCAAAGGAAATTTATTTCAAATGTTTTCCAAATATTTTTCTTGTGAAATATTCTTAATCAATCCAGAACAATCTGCTTTTAATGTGCTAGATGATAGAGGGAATAGAAGATGACACTAATAGAGCATTGATCAGTTTGAATCAGTACAAAGCCTTTGTTAGGGTGGAATATCGACTTTTGGTGACCACCAGATTCGAAGCAGAGTTCTGCAAACGGATTAGCTTGCTATCGGCTGTCATAAGGATTCCTGTTTGAATCTTTGGTGAGGAATCAAGTGTTGAAGTACAAGGTTGAGGTAGTTTTTCCCAAACTTGCATCTATCGCTGACACTAAGGTTGGTTTTAGACAAAAGAGTAAAGCAGAGTTTCTCACCGAGTGCCGTAGGGCTCCCTCTCAAGTCCAATGATTTTATCAGTCTGCTGAGATAGTGGTGACAGTCCTGGGTTTGACGCTAAACTGCATCTGATGGTAAAACTTCAAATCGAGATATTTTGGGAATGTTGAATTCATGTTCAATGAAATTGCTCCCAGGTTCACGCTGCCCTGAAAATTTCATAACTGTCAGGGTATCATCTATGGGTCCAATAGAACAAGTGTTTTGTGTTTGACACTAAACAGCATATTGCAGTGAAGCACTAATTTGAGAGGTTTGATGATTGTACAGTACCTCTTCATTGGCATTATTCCCAAGTCCACTTTGACATGGAGTGGTAATACCCTTTACGGTCCCACCATCGAGTCAAATACAACTAGTGTCCTGGGTTTGACACTAAACTGCATCTGAGTGTGAGGTTTATATTTAAGAGCTTTTTGATATTTTTCAGTCCTTGTTCGTTGGCATTACTCCCATGTCCACTCTGCCATGGAGTGATAGAACCCTATGTGGCCCCAAGTTCAAGCCAAATACAAGTACTCTGCTGGGTTTTACAGAAAACTGTATCTGATTGTGAGGTTCCTAATCTAGAGCTTTCAGGAATGTAGAGAACCACTTTTCGACAATTCCCAGGTCCACTCTGACCAGTATTAGAAGTACCTGTAATGGTACCGTCAAGCGGACAAATAAAGATTCATTGGCATTACAATCAGCTCCACCATGAACTGGAGTCGTAGTAGCTGTAAGGGTACCATCTATGTGTCAAATAGAACTACGGTCCTGGATTTGACACTAAACAGCATGTGCATCAGGCTCCAACTTGAGAGAATTGGGAATGAAGGGTATATCTTCAATAGCATTACTGCCAGGTCTACTTTGAGCTAAAGTTGATTACCTGTAATGGTACCATCTACTGGTCAAAAAACTAGTCTTCTAGCTTTGAAACTAAACTACATCTAATCAAGAGGCTCCAGTTCTAGAGCATTAGTGAATGCAGATTACATCTTCATTGGCATCACTCCCAGGTCCACTCCGACCTGGAATGGTAGTACTTGTGAGGGTACCATCTATAGTGCAAATAGAACTAGTGTTCTGGGTTTAACACTGAACTGCATCTGATGGTAGAGCTCCAAATCTATAGCTTTTAGGAATATACTGTACCTCTTCATTGGCATTATTTCCAGGTCCACTATAACCTGGAGTGGTAGTTCATGTCCGTGTACCATCCATGGGTGATATAAATAGTGTGCTGGGTTCGACACTAAAGTGCATCTGATGATGAGGCTCTAATTCTTGATTTTGTGAATGTAGAGTACCTCTTCATTGGCATTAACTCAAAGTCCCCTCAGACCTAGTGAGTTACTATTTACTAGGGTCCTATCCGTGCTTCAAAATATATTATGTAATCATTTTTTTATTTGAAACTTATTAGCTGTGAGCCAACAAATAATTAATTTTAAATTGAATTTTACGTATGAGATAGAAATAGCTCAATTCTGTGCAAATAAATGAATAATATTTTACAAAATCATTTGTGTTAGATAGCAATACTTGAAACCATTTAATGACCTGAATATGAAATTAAACAACATCTGAATATGAGAAAACATTCCTGGTATTTAGGGAATGTCGAGTACTATGTCTTTCCCATGACTTGTAGGTTCACTTTGACTCGGAGTGGTAGTACCTGTTTGGATTCCATCTCTGAGTGAAATAGAACTTTTCAATCTTTTACTAAAGATTATCATTTTTAAACAGAATTATTAGAGTTAGATATTAATACTTGAAACCTCTTAACTGTGTGCAAAAAAATGATTAATATTAAAGAGAATTATTGGTGTTGAATAACAATAATTGAAACCATTTCACTGTGTGTAAACAAATGAGCTTTAGCTCATTAAAAAATAAAGTTGCAATTCAACTTTTCTGGCTTGAAGGTAAGGCTTCTTCTCCCACTTGTCCAAGATACATTCCGTCTTTCTTTACCCGGAGTCTTGGCATTAGATACATTTACCGCGACCTCTGTCCAAAAACTGATTTTTTTTCCCTATTTCCGCTGACGGGAAGAAGGTGCCACTTATGTTTTAGGGTCCTAGCCAATCATTTGGCTTCCATCTTCTTCCTTCCCCTGTCAGGCGATTCATTCGGTCTACTATATGTCCCTGTACCCCATTCTTTACCCATCCAGTTACAAAGTACAAACATCTGTTAGCTTTCACTCTGACCCACATTCTTTACTTTGACCTATATTACTATTCTGTCTTAACGGTCATTCTTTGAGTGGTCTGCTAACTTAAACACGAGGGATGGTAGAAATTCCTTATTTCTCTTCTCTTAGTGGGAGACCTCGTGACAATATATATATATATATATATATTAGCGTGTAGAAAATCTGTCTTAGTAAATAATGGCACCACATGGATAAAAAGTGGACCTATGAATTTTGATGTACCTATGGGGGGATACGACTCCTCCCAAATAGCAGACCTTGTGGGTCTATATATATTGCATGTACTAAATAGAATTATCAATTCAGATCATGTAGGATTGTAACAAGATGATGGGTTAAAGTATATCCCGAATAGTAATGGCCCAAATAGATCTAGTATACAAAAGAAAATTATAAGAGCCTTTAAAACTCTTAGGTTTTAAAATAGAAATATCATCAAACAATAAGATAGTCAATTTCTTGGATGTGACCATATATATATATATATATATATATACCTTCCTAACAACACCTATAAACCTTTTATAAAAATGGATCAGTCCCCTTCATATATTAACGTAAATTCAAACCACCCTAAAGCCATAATTAAACAAGTTCCAAAAGCTGTAAACCTTAGAATAAGAAATCTATCAGCAAATGAAGAAATATTCCGAAAAGGTAGTAAAATATATATTGATGCACTAAAAAGTAGCGGCTATAAAGAAAGCTTTACCTATAAAGAAGAGAAGGTGCCTAATGGTAATAATAATAAAGAAATAAATAAGGAAAATAGACGTAAAAATAGAAAAAGGAAAATAATATGGTTCAACCCCCCCCCGTTCTGTTGGCTAACTAATATAAATATTGGAAAATATTTTTGAAACTAGTAGATAAACACTTTAAACACGGAAATAAACTACATAAAATATTTAACAGAAAAACGTTAAAAATAAGTTACTCTTGCACGTAAAATATTTTTCAAATAATTAATAGCCATAATAAAAATATAACTAAAGATTTTCAGGATCAAATAAATAATAGAAATAATAATAATAATAATAACGGTATAAAAAAAGAATGTAATTGTAAACCCCGAGACATTTGTCCTATGAGTGGACTATGTAATTTAAATAATGTAATATACCAAGCCATAATTTACCCTAGAGAGAATATCACAGATAAGAAAACTTATATCGGATTGGCATCCACTAAATGGAAGGAGAGATATTCTAACCATAAATTTACCTTCTCCCATGAACACCTAAAACACCAACCATACGGCACTACCGAAACAATTCTGGTGTTTTAAAAACAAAGGGTTACCCCTGAGATAGAATGGTCTATTTTGAAAAAATCAAATACTCCAAATAGTTTTAACGGTAGATGCAATTTTTGCTTAGAAGAGAAAATCTATATTTTAACACATAAGTGGCCTGATAAGTTATTAAATAAGAGAAGTGAACTAATAGCTAGACGTAGACATAAGACTAAATTTAAACTATAAAAATTTAAAAACATAGAAATAAATAGTGAAACCCGGAAAAAAAAAACGTTTCCAACATACACACTAGGAAAAAATAGGTAGCTAAATAAATGGTATCGAAATTAATATAAGCATTAATATTTCTCTTAAAAGTTAATTATCGAACTTAACATGAAAAGAAAATATATTAAACAAATAAATAATAAAGTTAAATTACCGTAATTATAACTAACAGAAGAAATTTGAAAATCAAATAAAACGGAAATTCAATAAAGCGAGAAGGTAACTCCTTAATCTCTTCCCCCTGCCACTCCACCCTACGTGTCTATTCTGTTTTAATTAATTATCCATTGGATGTTAAGAAGTTCTGTATAAATTTTTTTCTTCGTGTTTTTGGTTCACACCAGAAACTGAAAAACAGGATGGAAATAAATTTATAATCCTGAATTAACCGGTTTTTGGTTTTTTCTTAAAGAAATATTGCTCTGTAATAAATTACATTGAGCTCTCTACCAGGAAAATTTAAATGTTCGGCTCTTGAATGATTTTCTTGTCCTGAAGGAATTACTCCAAACTCTGGTTTAACTTGACCGAATAATACCTATATATATATATATATATATATATATATATATATATAAACAGGATTTTTATTGATTACCACACCATAGTTGATATGCCATAAAACACAACCAAAAACTACGAAACAAATCTTGTCTCACTCTGTTCAGATGTTGTAGGTGATAAATTTATTATCTTTCATAATAACTTTGCAGAATTTTTGGGAATTTGACTCAGGAAGCGTTAGCTCCCCACATTTCAACACCAAGAAAATCACCCATTCCTTTCCATTTTCATGCGTTTATTTATGTTTCAGTATTTTTTACCTGTGTATATAAATATGCATGTTTGTACATATGCAATGAAATTCTGTTTTAAACTTGGAAAAAATGCCACAGAAATGTATGGAATGCTTCAGACTGCTTTTGGACCATCTTGCATGAATCGAGCTACAGTTTTTGAGTGGCATAAGAGATTCAAAGAAGGCATGGTGTCCGTGAGGGATGATGAGAGGTGTGAGAGGAGTAAGGAAGCCAATTCACCAGAGTTGATTGGCCATAGGGTTAGGGTTAGGGTTACTATGTTGAGTTTTTAAGGGAGTTCAGGAAGAGATTCCGTCAGAAGAGGCCAGCACTCTTCAAATCGGGTCAGTTGCATTTCCAGCAGGACAATGCACCAGTTCACAACTCCATCCTTGTCACAGACTATTTGACCAAGATGGGCATCAAGATAGTTCCTCAGCCTCCCTATGACTTTTGCTTATTCCCTAAGATAAGAAGCTGTCGTTATGAGACAATTGAGGAGATGAAAGAGTCTGTGATGAAGGTCATTGAAACGCTTACACAAGAGGACTTCCATGGGGCCTTCCAGAAGTTGTTGGAATGGTACAAAAAGTTCATTGCAGCCGGGGGAGATTACTTCGAAGGGGACTAGAGTTTCATGTGTGTATTCTCAATAAAAGTGCCCATACGAAAAAAGTCTGGAAACTTATTGTATGCCCCTCGGATGTGCTGGTCTGAATGGATTTGTTGAATACCTTTGAAATTACTCTCAGCACCTGATTATGACGGCAGCGATAAAAAAGTCCATCGCCCAATGCCCAAGTGCAGTTAATTAGTAGGTGTATAATATGAGGGACTCTGATATTGCCATTTAAACATAAATGGCAGTTGACGTTGTAGAGTTCTTTTGCTTCTTGTTATATTAAAAGAAAGAAAAGAAAATAAGAATGTGTTGATTTTGATAGTTTTCAATGTTGTAGTTTAATGACAGCTTGAGTGGAAGTTTTTCCTTGTGCTGTGAGTTGAAGAAGTTGTTATTGGTTGTGCAGGAATTCTGTACTCAGCCACATGCTTTTGGGTCCATTTGGTTTAGGGGGGACAAATAATTGACAAGGAAATGATCTAAAGGAAGCAGAGGGACAAATGTTGAAATGTGCTCTCTTGTGATGAAAAGTCCCACTGTCTGCTGTTAGAGTTGTCCTCGGATAGAGACAGAAATGTTATCTCTCGTGTCGACTGGTCTTACCTTGCTGCCAGTAAGGAGGAAAGGGAAAGAGAGGGCGAGCCATGTTAGCCCTGCTTTTTATGGTGCCTGGGGAGGTGTGCGCGGACAGAATAGTATCGGTCATTCTCATTGGATGAAATGTATAATTTAAAATTAAACGGCCAAAGCTATTCCCGCACTAAATAAGAATTTGAAATTCTTTCTGTTACATGTATTTAAGCGATCCTCTCATTTCAAAATGAATAAAACACATCACTGTGCAGGAAGGCTATGCGCATGCACCTGGTTGAAATGTAACTTCATACTTACAATTTAAAACATCCTTTTTTTTCCCCACTCAATCAGAAACCTCCCCCTTAAAAGTTTTTCAATTGAATTTCAAAAATTTCTTCTTGTCAAAGAATCAAGTAATGTGTAGGAATGAAAGTATTGAAAAAGGATTAAAAAACACTCTTATTTTACAGAAATAAATTTGCTTATTTTAGTGCAGATTTCGATTACAATATTTTATTGAGTGTCAAAATGAAAATTGTAAAAAGACATCCAAGATGGATGCTATTGTAAATATTCTTCACATTATTGTATATTATTTCCATTGAAGTGATAGAATGAAACAATTTGAAATGAGAATGAGTTAATTATAATCTGTTCATAATTCATTGTCTAAATTAATGATTTATCTTTGATGAATGCAATTTACAATCTTTTGTCTTCTTCTATTTTTAGACGTATCTATTTGGAAATTTAGATATTTAATAGATTTTTATTTTATGCTTGTGTAAAGATGGAGATGTTTCAATGACTGAAAATATTCATTATGTTTAGCTTACTAATTTGTCAGTTGATTGTAACTGAATATTAGATTTAACATTTCACGGCCGTCAGGGGGTTGTCAATTCGGTGTTGTCACTGATGAGGGGGAAAAGTTCGGAGCGGGTGAAGCTGGAAAAGTTCATATTTCTCTTACTGTACGCTTCTGACACCAGAGTTATATACAAGCGTGTGGTTGCAAGAAACAAAGACTGATAAGGAGATTTAGTTTATTTTGTTTATGGAATAAATAAAATAAACAAGTGGATGAAATATCTGGCCGGCTGTTGGCGACGAATGGTTGCTTTGATCTGGTCTGACTGTGTTATCGGATGATGCTCTCGTGATAGCCATCGTTTCAACTGGCTACTCTGGCATGGAGTGGTAGTACATATTAGGGTCCCACCTTCGAGTCAAATACAACTAGTGTCCTGGGTTTGACACTAACCTGCATCTGATTGTGAGGTTTCTAATCTAAAGCTTTCGGGAATGTAGAGTACCACTTCTTTAACAACTCCCAGGTCCACTCTAACCAGTGTTTGAAATACCTGTTATGGTAGCATCAAGGAGACAAATAAAAATAGTGTCCTGGGTTTGATACTAAAATGAATCTGATCATGAATCTCTGATTCTTGAGCTTTTTGGAATGGAAAGTACCTCTTCTTTGGCATTACTCCCAGGTTGACTCTGACCTGGGGTGATAGTACCTGTTTGGCTACTATGTATGGGCCAAATAGAAAGAGTGTCTTGGGTTTGACAGTAAATTTCTTCTGATCGTGAAGCTCTTTGTCAAATAGTCTTTGACAAGGATGAGCACCCTTTTGACAAACTTTGCCCAAATCTTCTGCATCTTCAGTTCCTCGTGAATAATTATGTATACAGTTCCCACACTGTCATCAAACTGTGCACTTATTGTCTCTATAGATACACGCCGGTCCTTATCCATGAAATTCTTTATTTGACAATCAACTCTGGTGTTCTGACTTCCTTACTCCTCCCACACCTCTCATCAGCCTTCATACACTCCCTGCCTTCCTTTAATCTCTATGCCACTCAAAAACTGATGCTCGATTCATGCAAGATGCTTCAAAAGCAGTCTGAAGCATTCTTTACATTTCTGTGGCATTTTTTCCAAGTTTAAAACACAATTTTATTGCATATCGTTCTTCTAAAGTTGTCCTCACATCCAGATTGCATTTTTGAAACCCACCAGCTGTGACTATGAGGCTTCAGTAGGGTGTATTCCAATTGCTGTTGTAGCTGTTCCTTCGAAGCTGAAATCATAAAAATAGATCAGTCATCTCATGATATATATTGCAATAACATACTGAATTTTTAAGAGTCTATAACAATTTTAAATGCCCATACGAAAAAAGTCTGGAAACCTTTTGTATGTTCCTCGTAACTGTTAGGGTCAAATATACCTAGCATCCACCCTAACCTGCATCTTGAGGCTCCAATTCTAGATCTTTCAAGGAATATGAAGTACCTCTCATTGGGAAGTCTCCCAGGTCCACTATAGCCTGGAGTGGTAGTACCTGTTAGTGCACCACCTAGAGGTCAAATAGAACTAATGTCCAGAGTTTGACACTAAACTGCATCTGTACATCAGGATCCAATTCTGGAGATTTTGGGAATGTAGGGTACCTCTTCATCGGCATTACTCCCAGGCCCACTATGAGCTGAAGTTGATTACCTGTCAGGATACCATCTATTGGTAAAAAATAACGAGTATCCTAGGTTTTAATCTAAACTGCATCTAATGAAGAGGCTCCAATTCTAGAGCTTTAGGGAATGTAGAGTACCTTTTCATTGCATTACTCCATGTTATACTCTGGCTCGCAGTGGTAATACCTGTTAGGGTACCATTTATAAGTCAAATACAACTAGAGTCCTGGGTTTGATACGACACTGCATCTGATCGTTTGGCTCTAATTCTATATCTATAGGGAATATATAGTATCTCTTCATTGGCATTACTCCTAGCTTTAATGTGGCTTGAAGTGAGAGTACCTGTTAGGGTACTATCTTTAAGTCAAATTGAACTAGTGTCCTGGGTTTATCACTAAACTGCTTCTGACCATAAAGCTCAAATTTTAGAGCTATTTGTATTGTGGAGTAAATGTATATGGGCATTACTCCCAGGTTCATCATTACCCAGTGTGGTAGTACCTATTAGGGTACAATCTAGAGGTCATATAGAACTAAGGTCCGGGGTTTGACACTCAAATACATCTGCTTATGAAGCTCCAAGTTTATAGCTTTTGTAAATGTAGATTACCTCTTCATTGGCATTACTCTATTCAAAAGCTTTTAGAATGTAGAGTAACTCTTCATTGGCATTACTACCAGGTCCACTATGACCTGCATTGTCAGTACCTGTAACAGTACTGTCTATGGGTCAAAAGAACTTGTGTCCCTCTGCAGCCAATATCAATTGGTTCACAAGGTTATATAGAACTAAGGTCCGGGGTTTGACACTCAAATACATCTGCTTATGAGGCTCCAATTCTATAGCTTTTGTGAATTCTATTGCTTTTGTGAATGTAGATTACCTCTTCATTGGCATTTCTCTAACCAAAAATGGTAGTAATTTTTAGGGTACCATGAATGGGTCAAGTAAAACTTGTATCCTGGTTTTGACACTAAACAGCATATCATAGTGAGGCTCCAATTTGAGAGCTTTTGGGATTGTGCACTACCTCTTTATTATCAATACTCCCAGGTCCACTCTGAGCTGGAGCTGTAGTACCTATTAGGGTACTATCTCTGTGTCAAATAGAACTAGAGTCCTGGGTTTGACATTAAATAGCATATGAGTATAAGACTTCAATTCAAAAGCTTTTTGGAATGTAGAGTAACTCTTCATTGGCATTACTACCAGGTCCACAATGACCTGCATTGTCAGAATCTGTTACAGTACTATCTATGGGTCAAAAGAACTTGTGTCCCTCTGCAGCCAATATCAATTGGGTCACAAGGAGCCTGCCATCCTTTCATCCTACACTGCTCAATAAGTTCTTGATATTTAGTGAGCTTACTCTCATGAGACTCTGCCATGTTTTCCTCCCACAATACCATCAACTCCCACATGATCACTTGCTTCATCCAATTCAAAACAAGAATCATGTTTGGACGAAGTTGTGGTCGAAGAATATAATCAGAGAATTTCAGCTGCTCATTTAAATAAACAAATAACTCCCAATCTGGGACTGTGCTAAGTAGCAACATTTTTTCTGACAGTGCTGATCGAACATTCCCTTCTGCCTTAAGAAAATGATTTTCCTGCTGACAGGCTTGGATGTGCTGGTTTGAAGGCATTTGTTAAATACATTTGTAATTATTCCCAGCACCTGATTATGATGTCAGCATCACTGACCCAACATTCATCACCCAATGCCCTAGTGCAACTACTGAGTATGTGTTTAAGCGATCCTCTCTTTTCAAACAACAGGCATTGTGGACTCACAGCCTTCCCCCCGGTGTTTCAATTTTCTGGTCTCAGTATTGTATTATAAACAGCCTGGATGAGGAATCGAATGTGGACGAAGTTTGAAGCACAAATATTCAACCAGCTAACTTTCCTTTTTAAAACACCATCCCATTGAGTGAAGGCACCCTGTTGACCTAACAAAACCATTTTGCCATATTTTAATTCTTCAACACAACCATAAAAGACACTGACACTTTCATTCTCTCTTTTTATATACAGCATTGACAATGCTATTAAGTGATAATTAGTAGAGATTGCTTGGTAGAGAAAAATAATAATCCCACATGTCTATCTTTTTACTCTTTTGTTATTTTGAATGGGAATAGTTCATTATTCATTCACGAGAAAATATTTTACTTTTTTTTAGAGTGTCCTCATGAACGTTATGGAAATAAATGCCTAGGTGGGTGTCATTGCTCAAACCCTTCATACTGCTCTCATAGAACCTGTCGCTGTGCTAATGGATGGAGTGGAACAGGTTGTAATGATGGTAAGTCAAATAATATTGTCTATTCTAATTATATATTCAAATATATATTTACTTATATATATTTATATATATATATATACTCATATATATATATATATATATATATATATATGTACGTAAAAAAGTATATAAATGTATATAAGTATAAAGAAGTTGAAAGTTAACCAACAATATTTGAGGACATCATGAAGTCACCCTTTTTAATAGTTAATGCACTGGTGTTTAGGGGAGAGTGCTACTCTCTTCCCCAGATTGCTCCACTTATTCTTGATCAGCGCTTATAATGCTGAGTGTTAAGCAAGTAAGCATCAAGTACCATTTTTTGTGTCCTTGGTATGTTTTTACTAGTGATTTAACCCCAGTCTCATGGATCATTGCCAAACACTCTAATCATTATGCTAATTGGGCCGGTCAATATATATATATATATATATATATATATATATATATATATCAAATAATTTAGATACTAATTTGAGTTTTTCAAAGATAGATAGATTGTTGTTGGGGATCTGATACGACCTGAGCAGAACTATAATGTGAAAGGAAGATCCAAACAGAACAATCTGCACTATAGAATAGAAGATGAAACGAATACAGCACTGATTAGTTTGAATCAGTACAAAGCCTTCAAGAGGGTGGAATATTGACTTTGATGGTAAGGGTCGTTTTATGACCTGCATTGTTAGTACCTATGACAGTCCTATCTCTGTGTCAAATAAAACTTGTGCCATGTGCTTGACACTAAATTGCAGCTATGCATCAGACTCAAATTCTAGCACTTTTGGGAATGAATGGTCGTTGCTGTCAGTTAAAATTTCATTGCTATAATGATAAGCAATGCTATCATATTAATGGCAAATGTCCATCTGGTTTGTGTGCAGCTGGTTACAAGGGAGATAACTGTCAAGAAGGTAAAGTCTTTCTGTTTTTTAGGATAAAAATTATGCTTCTATAAGAATATCAAATTAAAAACATTTAAGTTTTAATATTTTAATCACTATCCAAAATTCTTTGTTCTGTACCATCAATTACAATGAGAAGAGTCATGAACATGGAACATTATTTCTTATTTCATTTCATCAATGTTATATTTTGGCTAGTCCATTCTACAGTCTTCATCAGATTTTCTTGGGGAAATAATAATGGGACTAAATTAGTCTGTCATCTTGTTCATTTACTATTCTGTTTATGTTTAAAACGTTAAACTAGCAAGTTTAGCAGAAGCCATCTTGCCAAAATGAAAAAGAACTGCTTATTTCAATCTACGTGTATTATCAGTACCAGTTCAATGGCATTACTCCCAGGTCAACTTACTCCTAGAGTGGTAGAAGCTCTTAGAGTACTATCTCTTAATCAAATAGAAGTAGTGTCATTGTTTTGACACTAAACTGTATTTGATGGTATTATACACAAGCATGTGGTTGCAAGAAAAATAAGACTGACAAGGAGATTTAGTTTATTTTGTTTACTGAATAAATAAAATAAACAAGCAGATGAAATATCTGACTGGCTGTCGGGGGATTGTCAATTCGGTGACAAGTGGTTGCTTTGATCTGGTCAGCCGGTGTTGTCGGGTGACGCTCTCGGGATGGCCGAAGATTCAACTGCTGGGTGACCTCTGTTTGGCCTATTTATGAGTTTCTGATTTCAAACACCGGCTCTAGAAAGTACTACTTGTGGAAAAATATGATTGGTTGAAAAATAGACTTTTTTTATTACTGAGAATCTTCTGGGGATTTTGGATAGACTATACACAGAGCCTATGCACAGAAGCCATGATTTTCTCAGTTTGTCACTGACCGTTGTTGGGTCAACATCTGGTAGCTGTTATTTTCTTCTACAGTGTCGATGACTGTAGGTCTGTGTTTTGTGTGTTTTAGTAGTTAGGTGTTTGAAGGGTTAATTGGATGAAGCAGAAGAGGTTTGATGTATTTTACTATAACAAGGCTCCCCCAGATCTTGTTCTGATTTATAATGTATGGATGAGAAATGTGCGTAGGAAGGATCTACTGCGTGATGAAGTCTTTAAAACGTGTGGGGATTTGTCCCCGTGTTAGTCTTATAGGCATTCGTTTTGTTTCATTTTGGGGTAGTTGTGAGGATATATAATTCGATATGGAATTCAGTGTGATATTATGCGACTCGAAAGGGGGTGAAGATGAGGTATCCTGAGTGTTTTGATGAGGGTGGTACAGTGGGGGTGGTGGTATGTGAGATAGGTGTGCAGGTCGCGGTTTAAGACGACGAATATGTGCTCGGTGGATCCAGGCTGTGTCACCATTTTCATTCTGCACCGGACTCATCACATCATTTGTTTTAATGATTGGTCTATGGTTGCTTATCGCCGACTTGTATTGGGTCCTGGTAGATGGAACGGTTTAGGCTAGCTTCAAGTTTGTGATCGGTTTCGTCGTTAGCTAGGGCGACACAATGTTGACTTTGCCTAAGTAGCGCATTTATTTGCATACTATTAGCTCATGGATCGTTGCTTGCAAGCTACTTTGAGAGTAGTTCAGGCAAATCAATGTTGGGGTGGCGACCAGTAATTGCGTAGTGTGGGGATACACCAGTAGCGCTGTTGATCGTGGCATTCATGGATGAAGTGACGGATTCAAGTATGTCTGTCTATTCACAGTTTCTATCCTCACATAGAATGTAGAGGGCGTTGTTCATTGTGTGATGTTGCCACTCGATATTTCCGGAGCTTTGTGGCCGACAGCTTTGTGAACATTTGGACACAGAATTGTTTGTAGACTTCACCAGTAAAATGAGTGCAATGATCAGAGAATACTATGTGTGGTATTTCTCTGCGGCAAAGAAAGAATTGGTACAGACCGCGGGCCGCATCGATTGCTCAGTCTCTTGTGCATGGTATGGCCGTGAAGTGCCGACTGGAGATGTCTAGAATAGTCAGGATGTAGCTCTTTCCTTTGGAGTTGGGCATTGTGACGAAGTCTATACAGACGAGCTCGAATGGTCTCTTGCCTCTATTGCAGTGACCAATCGGCCAATACATGTGCTCCCCGTAGTTGCCTTTATATTTTGCACATGTATCACAGGAATCAACGTAGGATTTTATGTTGTGATTTTTGAATTCCCACCAGTAGTTGGATAAGAGTTCGCGCATACGTGTAACACCTGAGTGGTTAGTGCCCTCGTGTGCTTGGTGAAGGTATCTGGTGCAGAGCTTGTATTGCACGACTAATTTGGGAGAGTGATTACTGACCCTTATCATTAGGACACAGTTGCCTGGTTCCAGAAAAAAACAAGTTTAAGTGTTTTCTTAAAAGTGCTGCTCAGTGATCATCAGGATCTATATTTATTTCATCGAGCGAGTCGGATGATTCGAGGGCTCTAATGATCTTCGAGAAGGCATCGTCCTTCATCTGCTCAGCTGCGATACAAATTTGGTTGCTAACCCTCTCAGTTGGGAGGGTGGAGGTTGAGTGGCATACGAATAATGTGTTCGTGATTCGCTTGTGGTAGAGGGTGTTCTGTGGTATATGAGTTCTGGGGATAAGCCGCAAACTTTCGACCTTGCCGATACACCACAAAGGAACGTAGATGTGGAGGTCAGAGCCTTCTAACTTGTATGTTTTGCCTGCCGGGGTTGGGTCACTGCATGTTTTCAACTTCTTGTGTCCGCAACCTCTGCTGAGCATGTCAGCCCATACATTCGATTTGCCCTCCACGAACTCAAGGATAAATTTGTAGCATGAGATTTCTTCCTGCCACCGCTTTATTTTGGCATTATTGAACTCGTGTTGATCAAGATAAGTTAACGATCTGTGGTCGGTAAAGATGGCAAAAGGGCAGTTACGTAGGAAGTAATCGAATTTCAATATTGCCCATTTTATGGCGTATGCCCCTCGTTCTGTTGTCGAACCCGTTGTTATATTGAAAAATGCTGCTTTTTGGTCATTGATGAGGGGGAAAAGTTCGGAGCGGGTGAAGCTGGAAAAGTTCATATTTCTCTTGCTGTACGCTTCTGACACCAGTGTTATATACAAGCGTGTGGTTGCAAGAAACAAAGACTGATGAGGAGATTTAGTTTATTGAATAAATAAAATAAACAAGTGGATGAAATATCTATAAGCAACTCCGTACGAGGCGGAAATAGACAACTCCCTATACTTTTAAAACTATTTTCAAATCCACAAAACAATAAAAACTCCTCCTGTCTGAAATAAAATTACCACTTACATAACCGACACAATAAATAATTAAAATGATTTCTAAGAAAGTGTATTTTGCAGCAACAAATTACGAAACTGCAAAAAAAAAAAATCATTCTATCATTTGTTATTAATAATCCCAATACACTCAAATTACCCACCTCTGCAACATAAATTGATTCAATTACCTCGTTTAAAATATACTTTATGCAAAACGACTAAGAATATTAAGGCTCTTCTGATATCTTTGCTGGTACAATAGCCAAGACCAATACGACCTACAGCTACAGTCCCAACCAGAGGCTTGTGCCTCAATCTTTCTCCTGTGATTTGCAATTCAAGTGAAGAATTCCATCTCCTACCCGTGCGCAGTTCTATACTGGCTGTTTCTACTTTCGGGTCCTTAAACATCATCACCTCTCTG
This sequence comes from Sepioteuthis lessoniana, assembly GCA_963585895.1. Taxonomy (NCBI): domain Eukaryota; kingdom Metazoa; phylum Mollusca; class Cephalopoda; order Myopsida; family Loliginidae; genus Sepioteuthis; species Sepioteuthis lessoniana. Next base: position 87,496,112 of record OY757928.1, read on the forward strand.
GTCTTGGTGACCATCTATTCTCCCGTTAACCCCTTGAATGAAACTTGTAGAGAGTTTGTTGGCCCATATAAAGCAATACTGCTCAGACTCTGTGGTAAACCCAACCACCTACGTAGGTAACTGTTAATCTTCTTCTCCATAGCTATCAAAGTTGTCATTGTAATACCATATATTATAATAGGTCATAATATCCTTGGAAATATACAATGAAACAATAGAGATTTAACATTCTGCTTTAATTTTGGTAATTGTTTTAATATTTCAATTTTTATGGGTCCAATTGTCGCATTTAAACGTTTTCAGTATTGGAGAATTTACTACAGAACTCCATGTGCAATATATATATATATATATATATATATACGAGTGGGTATGTATTAATATGTGTATATTTCTATTAGGATGTGCGTCATTCCTTGTGGTAACTTTTTCGAACTTTACCAAGGGTAATAGTGTGAACTGAAATTTGTCATTTACACATTGTTGCTATCTTTAAAGATGTATATATATATATATATATATATATATATATATATATATATATATATATATATGTAAGTATGTATATGTATATATATTAGCACACCAAACACTATTGTACCCTGGACAGCAAAGCAAAAACAAAACAAAAAAACGAATAAACATCTCATTGTCCCCAATGTTGACTTACAAAAACAATTGTCATACAATTATGTCATGATATGATTTAAATCCGGCAAAGACAAAAAAAAAACGATGATTGTTTATTCCTTTGAAATGTTTGGTTGTCAACTACTTGCTCTCTTAATCCACAGCCATCTCGAAGCCTTTTTCAAAATGTCTGTGATTAACCTGATTGATATCGTTTTATTTCTACCAGCCAACCCCAACTTGGTTTAGGCTTTACAAAGGGACTGAGCCATGAACCTCTGCAGTCAATTTCAATTCAGTCACAGTGAGCCTACCATCCTTTCATCTGACACTGTTCAACGAGGTTGTGATATTTGCAAGAATTGGTTTCGATATAGGACATTTATTTCAATTGAATTTCAAATTTTCTTATTGTCAAATATTCATAATAAAAAATGTGAGGGAATGATAATGTTGACTATTCTGATAGATGTGTTCAGCCACTGGTTCGCCCAGGGAGTCAATCCTGGTAGCATTAGTAGGGGAGTGATCACATTGCTGAAAGGAGGGGCAGAGATGTTTGGGAGAAATGAGATGGCTACAGGCCGATAACTCTGCTAAACACAGAGTAAAAAAAATGTACATGGATCTTGGCAAAACATTTGCTGATTGTTGTTAGGAATCTGATCGGACTTGAGCAGAACTATAATGCGAAGAAAAGATCATTACAGAACAATCTGCACTTGATGTGTGAGATCATCCAGGGAATAGAAGAAGACACAAATACAGTACTGATCAGTTTGAATCAGTACAAAGCCTTCAAGAGGTTGGAATATCGACTTTGATGGTAAGGGTCATTTTATGACCTGCATTGTTAGTACCTGTGACTGTCCTATCACTGTATCAAATAAAACTTGTGCCATGTGTTTCATCAGTATTACTTCCAGGTCATCTCTGTCGAGGGTCAATGTTGACCAACGAGTGAAAGACTGTTTCTCACCGAGTGCTGTAAGGCTCCCTCCCAAGCTCCCTTGGTCCAATGACTTTCTAAATCTCCAGAATTAATGGTGGTTTCCTCTTTGGATCTGCTCCTTGAATGACATGGCTGGTCCCTGGAAGAGGTTTACTTCTTGAACAACTCTGAGATCTCGTTCACTTGGTGGCTTCCTCGGAACGTGTTGCTCCTTAGAAAATAGGCTTTCAAAGCAGGCCTGGTAGACATGCCCGATTGCCTCTGCTGCGACAGAGGAGTGAAAGAAACAGTTGTGCAGACCTTCCACTGCATTTCCTAGAGAGCCAGTGCTGAGTTCATTGCTAAATCAGCCTTCTCTCGGTCGTCCTTCAACGTCTATGTCTACGTCCCGTCTTTGTTTCCCCTTGGCTTTGTAAATTTGGGTGCAAGGGAAGTAGCCCTGGCCAGCGTGACGAATTGCCACCGTCCCAACGGGAGCCTTCTGCTTTAACCGCTCCTCAGCCTTCCCCAGTTCTTTCCTTACACTACACATACTTCCAGTGCAAACTTCGTTGCTGGCTGCTGCCACTTTTCGATCTTTAAAGTCCCTAGAAAAAATATACATCAATTTTTTTCCAAATCTCAAAAGATTAATGAAAACTGAATATATTTCTACATTCCCCTAAGGCAAACCTAATTATCTTTAATGATTTAGCTGAAGATTAATTTTCATTTTTTTATTAGTAAATATTTCTAAGAATTGGTTTTAACAGTTAATTTATTTCAAATGAATTCCAAATATTTATTGTAAATATTTTTTATTCTATTTTTTTGCCGATTTCCTATACAATATTTTATTGAGTGTTGGAATGAACATTGTAAAACGACTTCCAAGATGGATGCTATTGTAAATATTCTTCACATTATTGTATATTATTTCCATTGAAGTGATAGAATGAAACAATTTGAAATGAGAATGAGTTAATTATAATCTGCTCATAATTCATTGCCTAAATTAATGATTTATCTTTGATGAATGCAATTTACAATCTTTTGTCTTCTTCTATTTTTAGGCGTATTTATTTGGAAATTTAGATATTTAATAGATGTTTATTTTATGTTTGTTTAAAGATGGAGATGTTTCAATGACTGAAAATATTCATTATGTTTAGCTTACTAATTTGTCAGTTGATTGTAACTGAATATTAAATTCAACATGTACCCAATGTCCCATTAATTTGACCTTGTGCCAGAATAAAATAATGGGACTAGATTAGTCTGTCATCTTGTTCATTCACTATTCTGTTGATGTTTAAAATGTTAAATTGACAAGTTTAGACGAAGCTGTCTTGCCAAAATGAAAAGAAACTTCAGTACCACTTCAGTGGCATTACTCCAAGGTCCACTCAGTTCTGGAGTGATAGTACCTGTTAGGGTACTATCAATGAGTCAAATAAAACTAGTGTCGGTGGTTTGACACTAAACTGCATCTGATGGGGAGACTCCAATTGGGAATGTAAAGTGCCTCTTCATTGGCAATACTCCCAGGTCCACACTTTTCTGGAGCGATGCTACCTGTTAGGGTACTATCTATGGATCATATAGATGTAGTTTTCTTCATTTGACACTAATCTACAGCTGATCAAGATGCTTGAATTCTTGAGTCCTTGGGAATAGGGCGTACTTCTATTTTGGCATTATTCCCACTTACACTTTAAAATAACGTGGTAGTATCTGTTAGGGTACCCTCAATGGACCAAGTAAAACTAGTCTCCTGGGTTTGACACAAAACTGCTTTTGATGGTGACACTCCATTGTAGAGCTATTATGAATGTAGAGTACCTCTTCATTGGCATTACTCCCACTTCCACTCTAACCTGTCATCTTGTTCATTTACTCTTCTGCTTATGTTTAAAATGTTCAGCTTCAGTTTTCCTTCCAAAATGAAAAGGAACTTTATCAATATCAGTCTACTTCTACTAAACTGCATCTGATGGTGAGGCTCTAATTCTAGATATCTTATGAATGTAGAGTACATTATTTCCAGGTCCACTTTGACCCTGTAAGTTATTATTTATTAGGGTCCTATCCATGGCTCAAACTATATCCAGCCTGATAGCAATCCAAGAAGGAAATCAAATGGCCGACACACTTGCGAAAGAAGCAACTAAAATGATGATTACAACTCTTAAACTTCTATTCACAGACTACAAAATCAAAACCAAACACTTCATAAGAAGGAAATGGCAAACACTATTGGACAGATTCCCAAATATGAAAATTTATGAACATCAAGTGATAATTAAACTGGAAATCACAGAATTGTTACCTAACCGAAGACAAGATATCATATTAAGCAGAATTAGAATTGGACACAGCATACTTAACTCATTCCTACCTGCTCTAGAGAGAAACAGTACCTATGCTGCATTTGATGTTTAGGCTCCAATTTTAGAGCTTTTGGGTTGCAGAATACCTCTTCATTGTCATTACTCCCTGCTCCACTCTGACTTTAGGGTACAATCTATGGGTCAAATAGAAATATTTTCCTTGGCTTGACACTAAACTGTATCTGATGGTAAGGATTCAAATCGAAAGATTTTGGGAATGTTTAATTCCTATTCATGGACATTACTTGCAGGTCCATGCAGTCCTGAAATTTTAGTAACTGTCAGGGTACCATGCATTAGTCAAATAGAACAAATGTCTTGTGCTTGACACTAAACTACATCTGATTGTGAGGCTGCAATTTGAGAGCTTTTGGCAATGTTCAGTACCTCTTCATTGGGTTACTCCCAGGTCCACTTTGACATAGTGTGGTAGAAACCTATTTGGTCCCAATTTCGAGTCAAATACATGTATTGTGCTGGGTTTGACTCTAAACTACATCTGATTGCGAGGTTCCTAATCTAGAGCTTTCGGGAATGTAGAATACCACTTTTTGGACAACTCCCAGGTCCACTCAGACCAGTAATGGAAGAACCTGTTATGGTACCATTGAGGGGACAAATAAAAGTAGTGTCTGAGGTTTGATACTAAAATGCATCTGATCATGAGACTCCAATTCTTGAGCTTTTGGGAATGTAGAGTACCTCTTCTTTGGCATTACTCCCAGGTTGACTCTGACCTGAAGTGATAGTACCTGTTTGGCTACTATGTATGGGTCAAATAGAAAGAGTTTCCTAAATTTGACAGTAAATTGCATCTGATCTTGAGGCTCGAGTTCTAGAGGTTTTGAGAAGGTAAAGTACATTTTCAATTGGGTCACTATGAGGTACACTCTGAACCTGAGTTGTTGTTCCTCTTAGAATACTGTATATGGGTCAAGCAGACCTAACATCTGCCCTAAACTGCATCCGAAGGAGAGGCTCCAATCCTAGATCTTTTTAGGAATATGAAATACCTCTTCATTGGGAACACTCCCAGGTCCACTATGACCTGAAGTGATAGTACCTGCAAAGGTACCACCTAGGGGTCAAAAATCACTAGTGTCCTAGGTTTAACACTGAACTGTGCCCGTGCATCAGGCTCCAATTCTCTTGCTTTTGGGAAACTAGAGTACCTCTTCATTGCATTACTCTCAGGTCCACCATGGCCTGGAGTCGTAGTAGCTGTAAGGGTAACATCTATGTGTCAAATAGAACTACGGTCCTAGATTTGACACTAAACAGCATGTGCATCAGGCTCCAACTTGAGAGGATTGCGAATGAATTATTAGCATTACTACCAGGTCTTCTTTGACCTAAAGTTGATTACTTGTAAGGGTATTATCTACAAAAAACTAGTCTTCTAGCTTTGAAACTAAACTACATCTAATCAAGAGGCTCCAGTTCTAGAGCATTAGTGAATGCAGAGTACATCTTCATTGGCATCACTCCCAGGTCCACTCCGACCTGGAATGGTAGTACTTGTGAGGGTACCATCTATAGTGCAAATAGAACTAGTGTTCTGGGTTTAACACTAAACTGCATCTGATGGTAGACCTCCAAATCTAGAGCTTTTAGGAATATACTATAGCTCTTCAATGGCATTATTTCCAGGTCCACTACAACCTGGAGTGGTTGTTTATGTCCGTGTACCATCTATGGGTGATATAAATAGTGTGCTGGTTTCGACACTAAAGTGCATCTGATGGTGAGGCTCTAATTCTAGAGATTTTGTGAATGTAGAGTACCTCTTAATTGGCATTAACTCAAAGTCCACCCAGATCTAGTGAGTTACTATTTACTAGGGTCCTATCCGTGATTCAAAATAAATTATGTAATCATATTTTTATTTGAAACCTTTTAGCTGGGAGCCAACAAATAATTAATTTTAAATTCAATTATAAGTATGAGATAGAAATAGCTCAATTGTGTGCAATTAAATGTATAATATTTTACAAAATCATTTGTGTCATATAGCAATACTTGAAACTGTGCCCATGCATCAGGCTCCAATTCTCGAGCTTTTGGGAAAGTAGAGTACCTCTTCATTGGCATTACTCTCAGGTCTACCATGAACTGCAGTCATAAGAGCTGTAAGGGTACCATCTATGTGTCAAATAGATCTATGGTCCTGGATTTGACACTAAACTGCATGTGCATAAGGTTCCAACTTGAGAGAATTGGGAATGTAGGGTACATCTTCAATAGCATTACTGCCAGGTCTGCTTTGAGCTGAAGTTGATTACTTGTAAGGGTACCATCTACTGGTCAAAAAACTAGTCTTCTTGCTTTGAAACTAAACTACATCTAATCAAGAGGCTCCAATTCTAGAGCTTTAGTGAATGCAGAGTACATCTTCATTGGCATCACTCCCAGGTCCTCTTCAACCTGGAGAGGTAGTACCTGTTAGGGTACCATCAATGGTGCAAATAGAACTAGTGTTCTGGGTTTAACACTAAACTGCATCTGGTGGTAGACCTCCAAATCTAGAGCTTTTAGGAATATACTGTAGCTCTTCATTGGCAATACTCCCAGGTCCACTTCAACCTGGAGTGTTAGTTTATGTCCGTGTACCATCTATGGGTGATGTAAATAGTGTCTTCTGTTCGACATTTAAAAGCATCTGATGGTGAGGCTCTAATTCTAGAGATCTTGTGAATGTAGAGTACCTCTTCATTGGCATTACTTCCGGGTCCACTACAACCTGGAGTGGTTGTTTATGTCCGTGTACCATCCCTGTGTGATATAAATAGTGTCCTGGTTTCGACACTAAATGGCATCTGATGGTGAGACTCTAATCCTTGAGGTTTTGTGACTGTAGAGTACCTCTTAATTGGCATTAACTCAAGGTCCACTCAGACCCAGTGAGTTACTATTTACTAGGGTCCTATCCGTGCTTCAAAATATATTATGTAACCATTTATTTATTTGAAATCTTTTAGCTGGGAGCCAACAAATAATTAATTTTAAATTGAATTATTAGTATGAGATAGAAATAGCTCAATTGTGTGCAAATAAATGAATAATGTTTTACAAAATTATTTGTGTTAGATAGCAATACTTGAAACCATTTAATGACCTGAATATGAAATTAACCTGCATCTGAAAATGACACAACATTCCTGGTATTTAGGAAATGTCGAGTACTATGTGTTTCCCTTGACTTCTAGGTTCACTTTGACTCGGAATGGTAGTACCTGTTTGGATTCCATCTCTGAGTGAAATAGAACTTTTCAATCTTTTCTAAAGATTATCATTTTTAAACAGAATTATCAGAGTTAGATATCAATACTTGAAACCATTTAACTGTGTGCAAATAAATGAGTAATATCAAAGAGAATTATTGGTGATGAATTAAAAAATAAAGTGGCAATTCAACTTTTCATTTTAAAAGCGCACACACACATACACATAGACACACACACACACGCACACACACACACACACACACACACACACACACATATATATATATATATATATATATATATATATATATATAAAGGATTTCTATAGATTACCACACCATAACTGATATGCCATAAAACACAACCAAACACTACAAAACAAATCTCGTCTCACTCTGTTCAGCTGTTATAAGTGATAAATTTATCCTTCATAATATCTTTGAATAATTTTTGGGAATTTGACTCAGGAAGCATCACCACCAGGAAAATCACCCATTCTTTTCTATTTTTCTCAACAACACTCTCACTACCTTTGAATCGAAAATAAACCTTTTACAAATTATTAGTATTACATAAGTGTACTTGAAACCATATATTTTTGTTTAATTTATTTGCATGTGATAAGAATTCTTGTACACAAATGATTTCTATTAAATTTCTATCAAATATTAATAGTTTCTTGAAACCAGGTTTTATAACTCCTACGGCATTGATATTCTGTTAAAAATATTTACCCATTTCAACGAAACCATTCTGAGTGAAGACATATTAGTTTTATTGCCAAATAAAAAAGAAGGATGCCAGTGGAACCAAGTTTTATAGTATTTGGGGGGGGCACAGACCATTCATGAAAATGATCTTTTTTACAAAATGTGCTTGATGTGAAAAGACAAAATAGATACCACCGACATACAGAGGACTATAATACTTTTAAATAGATTGAATTTTTAGCTTTTGAACGCTATTTATCGACATTTGTCAATGCATTTTTGTCACCAATGAATAGGCGTGTGCATTATTGCCTATTTCATTTCATCAATGAATGGCTAGTCCATTCTACAGTCTTCATCGTATTTCTCTGGGGAGAGAAGGTGTCTATTTTCTGGAAAAAGTTGCCACACTTTGGTATATGGGTATCAGTGTTTAAATTGGGTTAAACATTTTTTTTTACCTCATTCGACCTTATCTTTTCTTATGGACAGTACAGCTGAAGAAGTCCATAGAATGGATTGGCTGAAATCTGTTTGCATAATGGAACATACAAATGGGAGATTTAATAATGCCAAAAATATAGGAATTATGTCTATGCAAATGTATGTATTTATTCAATCTCTGCTAAATTGGTGGATTTGACACATAATCACTTCTAAATTAGAGGCTATCTGATTTGAATTCAGTCTCTTCGACTACACTGTTTCTTGTTGAAAGACTTAAGTATGCAATCCACCCGACTATTTAACAATGATTTTGTGAAAAAGAAATAGAATCCAGCCTTTCCGAAGGGAAATAGTATGAATTGCAAGTTGTCATTTACACATTGTTGTGATCTTTATATATATATATATATATATGTGTGTGTGTGTGTGTGTGTGTGTCCATATATATATATATAGAATTTATATGAATACATATTTATGTATGTGTTTGTGTTTTTGCGTTTATATGTTTCAGTATTTTTACCTGTGTATATAAATGTGTATGTTTGTACATATGTATATACATATAGGTGTTAGATTAAATGTATATCAGTGTGTCTTTATGTGTATGCATGTGCACGTGTTTCTATATCTGTGTATTCTTTAAGGGTCATCATTCCTTTATCAAGTTTGATATTTCAAGGAATACACCCACAGGTGCCCCTAACCACATCGTTAGTGAGGTTCTTCCCAAGATCTTTAGGTATTTTGGGTTTTCAACATCATGTACCTCCACTAAGGTGACCCAGCTATGTAATATAATGGCCGAGGGATTTTGGTTTATGCCTTCAGGTTTAGTTAGGCTGAGAACCTTTCGGCTCGGTGCATGGGTTAGTTAGCTGCAACATTAACGCAGGTGTTCACGCGCGCGCACAGAGCGGACGTGTTCACGCGCGTGCACCGAGCGGACGTGTTCACGCGCGCGCACAGAGCGGACGTCTCACTCAGAGATGTCACAATAGCCTAAGGTGGTAAATGGAGGCAAACGAGTGTGAATGACGTCAAGCACCGGAAGCGCGTGGAGGATTTTGGGAGATTTTGCAAAAGTCAGTTGAGTTGTTTTTCGAATTTCGAGATTCCTCTGTTCTATCCTTACGGACATTCGAGGTACGTTTCACAAATAGTCATATCATGGCTATGGTACATTTATATATATTCGGTGCCAGATCTAGGCATATCCGTATCAAGAAAAAAAGAAGAAAACACAACTGTCGACACAAGGTCCCCAGAAAAAAGAAAAGAGAAAATATAAACAGCTCTACTCCAAGAGAAGAAAAGAAAAAGGCAAGAAGAAAAGAAAAAGAAAAAGAAAAAAAAGGCGAGCAGCAAATGAAAAGATTGATTGCAACCAGCGATGTCAAAAAAAAAAGGCATGAAAAGAAAAGAAAAAGAAAAAAGAAGGTATTTGCTAATTGTATAACTTCTATCTCTCCTGTCGATTAATATTTGGGTTCGTGAAAAAAGAATTTAAATTGATTATAATGATGAAAGCATTAGTTTTAATGACAAGGGCCTTTCTGGAGGGATAAAATTGCAAATTATTTTTAAAAAATATGTGTGATCTCAAGATAAAAATTATGATTTCTGCTATGTGTAATATTGTATTGTAGTCAGGGAGGAATATATACTGTTTTAGAGTGATTGACATTTAGAGTAAACAATATTTTTATTAATGAAATTTTATAGTAAACGATATTTTCATGAATGAATTTTATTGTAAACGGTTTTGTTATGTGAGTAAAATTTTGTAGTAACTTGTCAGTGGTCTGGGCAAGATGTGTTTGAAAATTAGAATTTCAGTCCAAGATCTGGAATTCCGCACATCGGTGGTTTCTCCAAGGATTGCGCATATCTGTAGTTGAGACGTTTGGGACAGGTTTTGATATTTGTGAAATTGGAAGAATCGATATTTTCGGCGCTGGTGGAATCAGGCCGTTTTTTTGTGGAAGTTGTTGATACCAATGATTGGGAACATGGATATTGTCTCGGACTTTTCGTAGTCTGTATCGACTGGGATTGTCTCGAATAAATTTCGCCACAGGGGCAGAGCAACAAATAGACAGATGTTGTTTTTTTTATCTGAAGAGGCAGACGGATATTTTGTGAGTTCCCCCCTGGGGTGAGGCTTTTGAGGTTTTATTGGGGAAGATATACGGAAACAGGGGTTTGAGATAAATAAGATATGCACAGAGATTTGGCGACATCATGTATTGGAGAATTCGTGGACTCGGATGTTGAATTGTTTTGAGAGAGAAATTTTGTTGGCTGAATTAATAAACGTTTGGGTAGTTTGGGAGAGAGCACCCGGGATGTTTTAAGAAAAAAAAAGAAAGAAAAAAGATAAGAAAGAAGGGTACTCGTAAGCTGTTGAAAAGATGTGAGATAGACCATTTGACGGTGGTCAAAAGTTGAAAAAAAACGGGGAAACATTTATCTTAGTTTGATTACGAGCTAGGCTTAGTTGTGGAAGGTTAAAATGTGTATATTAATTAATGATAGAGTTCACTTGAGAAGGAGATATAAAGTTAGAAGTAATGAGTACAGATGTAAAAGGAAAGCAAAAGTGTAAAAGACATAATGAGCAATTGACCTGAGAGTGAAAAAAAAATAAGAGAACAACTTGAAGACTGAAAAAAAGTAAAATAAAAAAAATAAAAAATTAAAGACTGAAAAAATATACATGCCGAACCAGTAACTGTTGAGAAAAATATTTTTAAAAATTAGAAAAAATAGAGAAAAAAAGAACCAGAAAATGTGGTTGAAAAAAGAAAAAAAAAATGGAAAAAAAAGAAAATCAAGGAAAATACGAACGGTTTTATTTCAATGACTTTTGAGTTTGGGACTGATGCATGTTTTTTGTTGTATTATTTTGTTAAAATTGTATTGCTGAAACTTTTGTTGATCAGTTCGACATGAGGAGGAGCGGCACATTAGTTTAAGAAAATAATTTGTCATCATCGATAACAAATGATTTTATTTGTAGATAGGATTGGCATGTAATATAATGGCCGAGGGGTTTCGGTTTTATGCCTTTGGGTTTAGTTAGGCTGAGAACCTTTCGGCTCAGTGCATGGGTTACTTAGGTGCTACATTAACGCAGGTGTTCATGTGCGTGCGCGCAGAGTGGACGTGTCACTTAGAGATGTCACAATAGCCCGAGATGGGAAACGGAGGCTAGCGAGTGTGAATGACGTCATGCACCGGAAGCGCGCGGAGGATTTGGGGAGATTTTGAAAAAGTCAGTTGAGTTGAGAACTGGACACCGATCGAGACGGTTGACTTTCGCTTGCTTGCAGAGACCTTTGTGGCGGGTTCCACACGTGTGGGGGGGGGGGCAGATGAAAAAGCCAGAATAGAAAGATTGTGCCTCTCTCCTTGTGTCAAAGAACCTTTAAACTTAAAGGTAATAAAAAGGTTCGTACCTGAACTGAGAAGTCGTTACGTGTTTTTCGAATTTCGAGATTCCTATCTTCTATCTTTACGGACATTTGATGTACGTTTCACACATAGTCAAATCATGGCTATGGAACAGCTAGTGTTGATCAGCCGCAAGTTTTTGGACAGGAACCTAACAGCATCAAAAATGAAAATCACAAAAAAATTCCATGAGACTTTATAGAAAGTAGCTCCGGTAGAACATCCAATAATGTGTCTCCGAGTAATCCCTTTCCTATAAAAGAAAGGGGCGGGAACCGAGGAAATATTTTCCCTCCAAACAGAGAAAGTGATTGCCCAGAGACACACCTTAACGCTTAGAACAGACGAAAAAGTAAGCAACTCCGTACGAGGCGGAAATAGACAACTCCCTATACTTTTAAAACTATTTTCAGATCCACAAAATAATGAAAACTCCTCCCGTCTCAAATAAAAGTTTCGCTTACAAAACCGAAACACTAAATAATTAAAATCGTTTCTAACAATGAGTATTTAGCAGCTACAAATTGCAAAATGGCAAAAACATCATTCTATAATTTGCTATTGATAACCCCAATATGTTCAAATTACCCACCTCTTCATCATAAATTGATTCAATTATCTCGTTTAAAATATACTTTATGCAAAACGACTAAAAACATTAAGTACAAAATTACCCCTTAAAACAAACTAATAGGATATGACAATACATCAACGTCATGTGATATTATCTATCTATCTATCTCTCTCTCTCTCTATATATATATATGTATATATATTAGCACATCAACACTGTTGTACTCTACTGAGCCAAAAAAAAAAAAAAAAAAAAAAAAACGAATACGGATCTCATACATGTCACACATTTGTGTTAGGATATAATTTATGTCCGGGTCGAGACAAAAAATAATGATTGTTCATTCCGTTGAAATGTTAGGTTGCCACCTCTCTTAATCCACAGGCATCTAGAAGCCTTTTCCGCGGCGTCTGTGATTAACCTGATCGATGTCGTTTTATTTCTACCAGCCACCCAAACTTGGTTAAGGCTTTACAATGCGACTAAGCCATGAACCTCTGCAGCCAATTTCAATTCGGTCACAGTGAGCCTACCATCCATTCATCCTACTCTGCTTAACAAGTTGCCGATATTTAGTGAGCTTCCTTTCGTGGGACTTTGCCATATTTTCCTCCCACGATACCGTCATCTCCCACATGATCACTTGCTTACATCGTATACGAAACAAGAATCATGTCAGGCCAAAGTTGTGTTCGAACAAAACGATCAGGGAATCTCAGCTGCACATCCAGATCAACAAATAACTCCCAATATGGGGCCGTGCTAAATAGCGATGTTTTTACTGACAGGGCTGATCGAATATTCCCTCTTGCCTTCAGAAAATTGATTCTCTTGCTGACAGGCTTGTACGAGGTGCATGCGATAAGTTTCAAGACTTTTTTTCGTACAGGCATTTAGAATTTTCTTAGGCTCTTGATACTTCAGTACGTTATTGCTATACATGTTATGACTGACCAATTTTTATGATTTCAGATTCAAATGAACAGCTACAGCAGCAATTGGAATACACCCTACTAAAGCCTGATTGTCACAGCTGCGGAATTTCAAAAATGCAATCTGACACTTTAGAAGAACGATATGCAATAAAATTGTGTTTTAAACTTGGAAAAAATGCCCCAGAAACGTATGGAATACTTCAGACTGTTTTTCGACCGAACATCTTGCATGAATCGAGCATCAGTTTTTGAGTGGCATAAGAGATTCAAGGAAAGCAGGGAGTCTGTGAGGGATGATGAGAGGTATGAGAGGAGTAAGAAAGTCAATACATAAGAGTTGATTGGTCAAAGGGTTAGGGTTAGGGTTACTATGCTGAGGTTTTAAGGGAGTTCAGCAAGAGATTCCTTGGGAAGAGGCCAGCACTGTTCAAATCGGGTCAGTGGCATTTCCACCAGGACAATGCATAAGTCCACAACTCCATCCTTGTCACAGACTATTTGACCAAGATGGTCATCAAGACAGTTCCTCACTCTCCCTATAGTCCAGACCTTACTCCCTGTGACTTTTGGTTATTCCCTAAGCTCAGAGGCTGTTCTTATGAGACAATTGAGGAGATGAAAGTTGCTCTGACGAAGGTCATTGACAATTTCACACAAGAGAACTTTCATGGAGCCTTCCAGAAGTTGTTGGAACGGTACAACAAGTGCATTGCAGCCGAAGGGTATTTGTCCGAAAATGAATGAAATAACGTGACTGGAGTACGAACTCGCTTACTACGATTCCGCAGTCCATCGCTTTAATCATTACAGCATGATGACACCCCCCCGCCATATACTTTGGAGAAGAATATCAGTTAGTAGGATATTGGAATAAGAAATGTAGTTTTTTTCTATTGTAGAAACAGAAACAATTACATATATAATTAGCAAGAACATATTTTATTGACTGTGCAAAGAAAATAAAAGAAATACAAAATGAATTTTCTTAAAAAATGAATGAATAAAGTTTTGTGTGTGAAGAAATGTCCTTATTGCACATATGTGAATATGAATTATAAAAGAAATGAAATTTTTCAAAGGGATTTATATATTTAAGAAGTTTTACTCAGCTGTTGGATAAATATAATGAAATATATTTATGTACAAACCAGCCAACTGAGGAAATTCTCTACTGTATTATATTTTGTGGTGTTACATTTAATGTGACACATCATTTGAAAATGTTTTTTCCCCGAGGACATGAATCAAGTCTCAAGGTATCTTACTAGTAAAATGTTATATACCCATAACCATATCAATAACAACTGTACATATTCATATGCAAAAACACAGGCGGACTCAAATACTCAAGCGACTTCGTTGCTCATGGACGAATGTTTATTAACTTCTTGACTTCTGAGTTCGGTTCTTCGACACGAGGAGAGAGAGACCCAATTCTTAAAAGTCTTTGGTAATCATTCTATACTAACAAAACTACCAAATGCCTGGTTGGACCCCACAAATGCGCAGCGCATCCTTTAGTGTTTAAGATTTCTATCGGGAGAGACCTGCAGAACTCCATGGTCAGACTTCAACTTCTCAACACCATGGTCTTAACTCAGTTTCAACTCTCGACATGGCCCAAGTCAACTCCCAACTCGACCGGTCACCATTCGACAACCAACTGGACTACTCCTCAGTAAAAACCCAACTGACGTATTTTTCAAAATGTCCAGATTCTCAGCCGATCGCTTCGTGGCATGACGTCATTCACACTCCAGCCACATTTCCTATCTGGGGTTTATTATGACAATTGTGATAGTCATATACTCTGCTCGCAAGCGTAAACGATACCCAATGTCTGTGCACCTGAACTCCGAGCCGAATAGTTCAAAGCCCAACCAAACTGAATGATAAAATATAATTAACGAAAAAAACCATTCCGTAATTATATAACACACCTTTCCTCCCCACAAAATAAAATCATTTGTATTGTTCTTCAGTGGAGCTCCTTTTTATAATGGACGCCACGTGACCCCAAGGGGCTGCTGCGGTTCGGTGAAACAGGATCACCAGTTCCTTACCAAAATTTCTACACTTCTAACCTTTTTTCTTTTGTAATCTGTCGTTAATTTATATATATATATATATATATTAATAACGCACACTACCAATGTTTGTGCCCTGTACATTTTCCATTAAAGCCTCCTTTACAACTAAGCATTGCTCATAATCAAACCAAGATAAATGGTTCCCCTTTTTCTTCAACTTTTGACCACCGTCAAACGGTCTATCTCTCATCTTTTCAATAGATTATGAGTACCTTTTTTTCTTTTTCTTTTAGCAAGTATTTCTACAATAGCATGGCTCGTATCCAGCCATCATTTTATCATTTTTACTTATTCCGACCACGATAACACAATACTTGTTTATTGCTTACTTCCAAAGAAAAGTTAAAACATCCGGGGTGGGGTTCTTTCCGAAGAAACCCAAACCATTTACTGTTTTTTACGTTTTTTCAATAGTTAACGGGGGTACTTTATTTATTAATCGATTTGGTCAATTACATTTCTCCCTCAAGAACAATTCAAAACCGAGTCCACAAATTTTTCGGTACATACAACGAGATAGTCAAGATTTTGCACATATACTCCCTAATCTCCCATCCCCTGTTTCAAAATATCCTCTTCAACACAACGGTCTGGCCGCTTCTACCCAAATCCCCCAAATTCTTAAACCCCATTCCAGGGGGGGAGGCTTCTCAACTCGGTCTGGCCACTAACCTCAATAAAATCTCAAACCCATTCTTAGTGGAATTCACAAAAACGCTGGCCTGGACACTCCCAGTACCCCAAAATATCGATCCCATTCTCGGGAGACTTCACGGAAAACTTCCCATTTCTACAACTTTTCCAAACTCGAACCCGTCCAACAGCCTTAACTATGGATCCAAAGGTATATGAGCATTCTCCAGACAATATATCATTGATGTTCGAAATTCTTCTAGAGCTCGGATTAAAATCCTAATTTCAAATTTCTATGCGTTAGGACAGCATTCACAAGTTACTACAAAATTTCATTCACAAAAATTTTGTTTACTACCAAATTCATTCATAATTCAAAACCCAAGTGACCAGTCAATCATTTTAACCTAGGAACAGTATATCTATCGCAGGGGCCATGTTTCTTTCTCTTCTTTTTCTTTCCTTCCCCTCTGAATCATAGTTCCAACACATAGCAGTAATTGTATTAACTCATATGTAAAATATACTGGATTTTATCACCGATTTCTAATTTTCTTTTACAATTATTTCAATTCTATTGAACGCGACTCTTAAAACCTTGAAAGACAGATACAACAAAATTTTTCCATAAATTTCATCAACACGAACCAAGAAAATTCAAAGATAAAGAGAAGGAAAAAATTACTTTTCTTAATTTGGGCGATGTACCTACCACTTTTCCCTTTTTTTTTCTTTTACGTAATTAAATGAATTCTATCGGGCACAACCAAACATAAAAATGACAGAGAAGAGATAAAACTTATATAATGAGCAAGTACCTTCTTTTTCTTTTTTTTTTCTTTTCATGCCTTCTTCCCGATTCTTTTGGTTCTAATTTTTTTCTTATTCATATGGGGCCTTATGTCGAACATTTTTTTTTTGTTCTGAGGCTTGTGTCGAACATTTTTTCTTCTTCTTTTTTTTTTTAACTTGTTGTTTGTCTTTGGAGTTGAGTTTTTTATTTTTGTTGTCATCTTCTTCGTTCTGGGGCATTGTGTCGAACATTTTTTCTTTGTTCTGGGGCTTGTCTGTGTCGTTGAATTTTTTTTCCCTTTCCGTTGTCTTCTTCGTTGTGGGGCAGTCCAAAGTACCGTGGATAACTCAAGTTTAATCTTTTGTCTTCTTCTATTTTTAGGCGTATCTATTTGGAAATTTAGATATTTAATAGATTTTTATTTTATGTTTGTGTAAAGATGGAGATGTTTCAATGACTGAAACTATTTATTATGCTTAGCTTACTAATTTGTCAGTTGATTGTAACTGAATATTAAATTTAACATGTACATAGTTTCCCACTTAGGTGACCTTGTGCCATACTAAAATATTGGGACTAAATTAGTCCGTCATCTTGTTCATTCACTATTCTGTTTATGAGAGATTTTGGGAATGTTGAATTCCTATTCATTGACAATACTCCCAGGTCCACTCTGTCTTGGAATTTTAGTAACTGTCAGGATATAATCTATGAGTCCAATAGAAAAGTGTCTTGTGTTTACACTAAAATGCATCAGATGGTGAGGCTCCAGTTTGAGAGTTTTGGGATTTTGTACAGTACCTCTTCATTGACATTACTCTCAGGTCCACTCTGACATGGAGTGGTAGAACACGTTGTGGTCCCAAGTTCGAGTCAAGAACAAGTATTGTGCTGGGTTTGACACAAAACTGCATCTGATTGTGAGGTTCCTAATCTAGAGCTTTCAGGAATATAGAGTACCACTTTTCTGATAACTCCCAGGTCCACTCTGACCAGTATTGGAAGTACCTGTAATGGTACCATCTAGGGGACAAATAAAAGTAATGTCCTGGGTTTGATACTAAAATGTATCTGATCATGAGACTTCGATTCTTGAGCATTTAGGAAAGTAGAGTACATTTTCATTGGCATTACTCTCAGGTCCACCATGACCTGGAATTGTAGTAGCTGTAATGGTACCATCTCTGTGTTAAATAGAACTACGGTCCTGGGTTTGACACTAAAATGCATCTGCATCAGACTCCAACTTGAGAGAATCGGGAATGTAGTGTACATTTTCAATAGCATTACTGCCAGGTCCACTTTGAAGTTGATTACTTGTAAGGGTATCATCTCTGGGTAAAAAAACTAGTCTTCTAGGTTTTAAACTAAAGTACATCTAATCAAGAGGCTCCAATTCCGACATGGAATGGTAGTACCTGTTAGGGTACCATCTATGGTACAAATTGAACTAGTGTCCTGGGTTTGACACGAAACTGTAACTAATAGTAGAGCTCCAAATATTGAGCTTTAAGAAATATATTGTACCTCTTCATTGGCATTACCACCAGGTCCACTCAGACCCAGTGAGTTACTATTTATTAGTGTCCTATCTGTGGTTCAAAATATATGTAACCATTTATTTACGTGAAAACTTTTAGCTGTGAGTCAACAAATGATTAATTTTAAATTGAATTATTAGTATGAGAAATAGTTCAATTGCGTGCAAATCAATGAATAATGTTTCATGAAATTATTTGTGTTAGATAGCAATACTTGAAACCATTTAATGACCTGGATATGAAATTAAACAACATCTGATAGTAAGACTACATTCATGATATTTGGGATAATGCCTTTCCCATGACTTCCAGGTTCACTTTGACTTGGAGTGATAGTACCTGTTAGGATTCCATCTCTGAGCCAAATAGAACTTTTCAATCTTTTACTAAAGATTATTTTTTAAACAGAATTATTAGAGTTAGATATTAATACTTGAAATCATTTAACTGTGGGCAAATAAATGATTAATAATAAAGAGAATTATTGGTGTTGAATAACAATTATTGAAGCCATTTCATCATCATCATCATCATCATCATGTCGCGCTGGTAGCACGGATATCCCTGACCCTCTCTCGCCACTCCTCCCTATCGTTCATCACCCAGGCAGGTCTTCAGGACAACATCCCGTATCCTCACATAGCTGCTGAATGTATGTTCGTGCTGGTCGTCCTGCTTTTGCACGTGTGGGGGTCCATAAGAGTACATCACTTATGAATTCGTCCCTGCTTGTGTGTAAACAAATGAGCTTTGGCTTATCAAAAAATAAAGTTGCAATTAAACTTTTCATTGAAATAGCATATATATATATATATATATGCACCGGGAAAATCACCCATTTTTTCATTTTTCCCAAGTTTACTCTCAACATCCATAAATCGGAAATAGACCTTTTACAAATTATTGGTATTACATTGGTGTACTTGAAACCATATATTTTTGTATGTGATAAGAATTCTTGTAAAAAACGATTTCTATTAAATTTCTATCAAATATTAATAGTTTCTTGAAACCACGTTTTATAATTCCTAAGGCATTGATATTCTGTTAAAAAATATATACCCAATTAATGAAACAATTTTCTGAAAGAAGATAGATTAGTTTTAATGCCTGATAAAAAAGAAGGATGCCAGTGAAACCATGGTACACTGACAGTTAATAAATGAGACGACGAGAATATTGATCAGTTTGAAAAGGGTAATTTTAATGACAGCTTGGGGCGAAGTTTTCCTTGTGCTGTAAGTTGCAGGAAGGAGAAACAGTTGTAAAAAGGTTGAGCTGGGATTAAACATTCAGCCTGAAGTTCGTGGTCCTGTTGATGTAGGAGAAAGGAATAATGGTCTCCTAAAGACTCGAGCAGAAATGAAGTAGCCGACGTCAGTACAGGAATCAAATCGCTGTCGTCAAGACAAAAGACGAATTGCTGAAATCAGAGCAGGAATAAAATTGTTGATGTCAGAGGCGGAATTAAACATCCAATTTAAATCATCCGGGAGCCGTTGGTTTAGGAGGGAAAGTCATCCGGGCAGAATGGAATAAGTCATCCTCATTGGGAGAATATATGAGACGAGACCACAATGGTCAAATTAATTTAAGCACCAAACAAAAATTCGAAATTCTTTCTGCTACGCATTGGTATATGAGTATCGTTGTTTAGACTAGGTTAAAAATATATTTCTTTCGCCTCACTCGACCTTATCTTTTCCTCCGGCCAGTAAAGTTGAAGAAGACCATAGAATGGATTGGCTGAAATGGGAGGGCATATTTAAAGCTACTAAAGGGAGGTTTAATTATGCAAAACATGTAGAATTTATGTCTATGCAAATGTATGTATTTATTCTATGTCTGCAAAATTAGAGGATTTGACACTTAATCACTTTTAAAGTAGAGGCTCTCGGCTGTGAATTCAGTTTCTCTTCGACTACATTGTTTCTTGTAGAAAGGTTAAAGGATGCAGTCTACCCTGCTATTTATCAATGATTGTATGAGGAAGATATAGATTCCAGCCTTTCCCAAGAGTAATAGTATGAATTGAAATTTGTCATTTACACATTGTTGCTATCTTTAAAGATGTATATATATATATATATATATATAAGTCCATGAATATGTATAAAAACATATATAAATACTTATTTATGTATGTGTTTACAAATGTGTTTTTTGTGTTTTTGCATGCATGTATATATATATATATATATAAATATTTAGCAGCAACAAATTACGAAACGCCAAAAAAATTCATTTAAAAATTTGCTATTAATAACCCTAATACATTCAAATTACCACTCCCACCTCTGCAACATTAATCGATTCAATTATTTCGTTTAAAATGTACTTTATGTAAAAACGACTAAAAACATTCGGTACAAAATTATCATTAAAGATAAACTAATAGGATATGACAACACATCAACGTCATGTGAGATCTATCTATATATATATATATATATATATTAGCATACCAAGCACTATCGAGCCCTAGAGATCAAAACAAAAAACAAAAGTAAAACGAATAAACTCCTCATTGTCCTCAATGTTAACATAAAAGAAGGAGAAAAAAAAACACTTGTCCCACAATTGTGTCAGGATATGATATAAGTCTGGGCAGAGACAAAAAAATAATGATTATTTATTCCATTGAAATGTTAGGTTGCCAACTACTTGCTCTCTTAATCCACAGCCATCTAGAAGCCTTTTCTGCGGCGTCTGGGATTAACCTGATCGATGTTTTATTTCGATCAGCCAACCCCAACTTGGTTAAGGCTTTACAAAGTGACTGAGCGACGAACCCTCTGCAGCCAATTTTAATTAGGTCACAATGAGACTGCCATCCTTTCATCCTACACTCCTAAGCAAGTTACTGATATTTAGTGAGCTTCCTCACATGGGACTTTGCCATGTTTTCCTCCCACGATACCGTCAACTGCCACATGATCACTTTCTTCATCTTATTTAAAACAAGAATCTTGTCTGGCTGAAGTTGTGATCAGAGAATTTCAGCTGCTCATCCAAATCAACAAATGACTTCTATTCTGGGGCTGTGCTAAGTAGCGATGTTTTTTTCTGACGTTGATGATCGAACATTCCTTCCTGCCTTAAGAAAACTGATTCTCCTGCTGACAGGCTTGTGTGTGCTGGTCCGAAAGCATTTGTTAAATACATTTGCAATTACCCTCAGCACCTGATTATGACACCCGATATAACGTCCATCGTCCAATGCCCTAGTGCAGCAGCTGAGAATGTGTTTAAGCGATCATCTCTTTTCATACAACGGGCATTGTGGAGTCTCAGACTCCCCCCAGGTGTGACGATTCGTTGGTCTCGGTATTAACAGCCTGAATGAGGAATCGAATGTGGATGAAGATTGAACCACAATTGTCCCACCAGCTAACTTTCCTTTTTAAATACCATCAAATTGATTACAGGCACCCTGTAGGCCTAATGCAACCATTTTGCCAAATCTTAATTCTTCTACACCAGCTCTCACCTAGTTTTAGGAGGTGTCGATATTTTTCACCCTTGGCCCTACTGATGTATTTGCTGGTACAATTGCCTTGACCAGTACGACCTACGGCTACTCTCCCAACCAGAGGACGCATTTAAGTATTACTAGCATTAGATAATTTACTACAGATGTCCATGTGTAAATTAATTCTTTTAAGAAATAAAAACATATAAATACATAATCACTCGCATATATATGTATATATATATATATATATATATAATGAATAATGTATTGTGGCGCGGCATAAATGATTATCCCAGGACGAGAGTCCATTTTTTTATGCGCATATGACGTCGAGGGGAGTCCGGCACTTGACTCTCTGCAAAATAAGTCCCAGTCAAGACACCTATTTCGGGCCTATAATAAACCGGAAAATAATGTTGGGTTAATTTGGGACCAGACTGATCTCCGACGCTGGTAAGGGGGTACCAATTCACTTTCACATACCCAACCAAGTCCTTCATTTTCCTACCCCCTCAGATATGGGAAAAGCGGACTTCGAGGTTAGAAAATATCAACTGTAGTCAAACTTCCAAAATTCTCTTGTAATGTTTAAGGTGGCAATAAGACGTTTAGCGAGAATTAATGAAAGCGATACGAAGGTGAAACAAATACGCACAAAAGAAGACGAATCGATAGAGGAAATAACCACCAAAAGATTTCAACACAAAGGTGCATTTAAAATACAACAAATTTTTAATGGCCGACGGCCAAACAAATAATGATGAGATTTCAGACACAGTTCTTTTTCCTTTCTCGCTTCTTAACAGAATATTAAGTCAACAGGAAAGCATCAAAGAAAAAATGTCTCTCAACAGACCTTTCTTCTTCTTTCTCTTTTTTCTTTCTTTCTTTTTCTCTTACTTGAGAACAGTGTTTAAGTCGCTCAACTGAAGCGTGTAACAAAGTTCATTCATTAATGCAACCATTTTGCTAAATCTTAATTCTTCTACATCAGCTCTCACCTAGTTTTGCGGGAGGTGTCGATATTTTTCACCCTTGGCCATTCTATTCACCAGAGATACGTTGGATATTGTTAGTAAACTACGAAACAAAATCCAAGTGGTGAGTTTCGCGAGGAGAATACTTGTCCCGCTTAGAGCGCAGTGCGAAAATAAACAGATGGTGATCGATGTAGATCACAAATTGCCGACCCTCTAGTGACTGCTGAAAGTGTTTCACTGCAAGTTACATAGCCAGGACTTCACGGCTAAACATGCTGTAACATTGTTCTGCGGGTTTCAGCCGTCTCGAAAAATAATCAAGAGGTTGTAACTGCTGTTGGTGTTGCTGTTGCAAAACTGCACCTACAGCTGTGCCCGATACATCAACGACCAGTGAAAACTGGGCGTCGGGTACAAGATGTGCAAGTAGCAATGTTGCTGCTAGTTTCTGCTTCACTTCGTTAATGGCTTTCAGCTGCATATCATTCAGCGAAATCTGCTCATTTTTCTTTTTCCTGTTACGTAACAGGTCAAAAAGAGGAGACAGGAGATCCGCACAGTGTGGGATAAAACGACTGTGATAGTTAAGCAGACCGAGGATGTGCCTTAGTTGGCGAAGCGAAGTGGGTGGTCGGTCTTGTAAAGCCTTCACCTTTCAGGTAAGAGAGATATCCCTTCAGGGCTGATAATGTGGCCCAAGAAAGTTAGTGACGAAGCACCGAAAACACATTTACCAGGATTAATCCTCACTTGGTATTTCTGAAACCGTTCAAACAGTAGGCGGAGGTGAATAAAATGTTCCTCAGGTGAGGCACTTGCTATGAGGATGTCATCTATATATTTATAGACTAAGTCAAAATCATGCATTACTTCGTCGATGAAGCGTGGGAAGGTACTAGCCGCGTTTCGCAAACCGAAAGACATCGTCCAAAATTCAAACGCTCAAAATGGAATTGTTACCGCAGTTTTAGGTATATCGGCCGGATTTACTGGTATCTGATGGAAAGCCTTAACCAGGTCTAATTTGGAGAAGGTCTTACAACCATGCAGAGTGGAAGCGAAGTCCTGTATATGTGGGATTGGGTAACGATCAGGTACCATCATGGCATTCAGTCGTCGATAGTCCCCAGTCGGACGCCAATCTCCAGAGCACTTCGGAACCATATGCAAAGGGGAAGCCCATGAACTGGACGAGGGGCGTATAATTCCCAGCTGCAGCATATGGTTAAATTCTGCTTCACTGCCTTTAGTCTATCTGCAGAGAGGCGGCGAGGGCGTGAGAACTCAAAAGTACCTGTGGTTTCAATGTGATGAGCTGTTGAGTATGTTGACTTGCTCACAAAATTCAAATTTGTTAACTCTTGGTTAGAGCGTAATAGGGTTTGGTATGGGTCATCGGTGGCGGGAATGAAAAATACCGGGCTGATAGGTGAGGTATTTGCCTTAAAACTCGTGACGGAAAGTTCCGTATTAGTGTCAATAAGCCGTCGTTTACGCATATCCACTAAGAGGTTGAAGTGGGTCAGAAAGTCCAAGCCTAGAATAGGGTATATTTGTTATGTTAGCTTGAGTTGGTGTTTTTCTTGTGGACAGGCTGAAAAGAAAATAATTCCTCGTTGGAAAAAAAATTGTTTGATCTTTTTGTTGTAGAAGCACGTGTTCCAAAAAATGTTGGTATTTGGACAAAGGGAAGAATCTTGCTGTAGCTTCTGTATTTGACGACTTGTTGAATAAAACTGTCGTTGCATATTGGCCCCGCTATGTCTTGTAGACAAAAAATGATATCTTTTTTTTAAAAAGACTGTTTTATTTGCCAAAAAAATTTTCTTTCTTTTATGACTTCGTAAAATGATTATTTTACAGTCTTTCACTGTCACAAAAAAGGTTTTTCTTAATGAATATTTTGCTGAAAGAAAAATTTTGCTCACGTCTTCGACGTTGGCTAATGTCTCTTGAATGTACACGTGTGCCAGTATAGGACTTCACACTCCTATAATTTAATTTGGGCGGTATGCCACTTGTTCCCACGACAAAGATGGCAGACGTACACATATTCAGTCTCGGGAAACCATTGGCCAGGAGAACCACGTGACCTGCGTAAAACTATATCCGCGCGTAAATTTCGTCCTGCGTTTGGAGCCACATCCAAGACACGTATTTTCTATAAATACATCGTCTTCAAGCACTCTTCCTCTTTTTACACAATTTCTTCGCAGCGGCAACACACTCTCTCCAGTGTGACTCAACAGACGTCAAATAGCACCAACATGGATGGGCCTCGCAGACATTCATTTCTTTAATATACATCGACTAAGAGACTTTTTCCAGTCTCAGAGAAACCGACTGTTTCCAACCATAAAAAGAAAGACACTTTAAATATGTAATCCTTTTGTAGTTTAGTAGTGTTAGTTACACACACACACACACACACACACACACACACGATTATTTTATTAATGGAATTAGCGATATTTTTAATGTATCAATGTTTCCTTTATTATAGTCTATAGATTTGTTTTGTTCGTCACCTTGTTTTGAATGTTATTTTGTCTGTGCTGTTTCATATCTTTTCCCCATTCGTTTCATGTCTTTTACTCATTGGCTTCCTTCATTTCCTACTTTTTTCCATGTGCCTTATTCCAAGCAAAACTTATATAAACTTTATGAACATTATATTTAGGGGAACGTAAATAGTAAATACAGGTCACTCCCCCTACACCAGTGAGGAAGGAAAAGGAAAAATTCAGTTGTCAGTTTCTTTAAGCCAGGAAGCTTTTTTTCTCTTCTCTTTTGTTTTCCCTGCTCTCTGTATATGAAGGCTGAGTTTCGTGTTGTTCCATTTTTTTGTTTCGTTATTCAGAAGGTTGGTCGATTTCACGTCAAGGTCACCAATTTAGTTTTTTAATGTTTAGTTTCCATAACACTATAAATTAATTGACAATACAAATAAATAATGAAAGTTCTTTTGCAAACACACAAACAAAAGCTTTATTATTATAGCAGAAGTAAGAGTCAGAGTGAGAAATGTTTCTTTTTTGGTGTCGCCGGTTAGTATGTTGGTCCTTGAGTTTGTAGGAGGTGTGTCATTGTAGCAAGTAGCGCGTGTGACTGTCGCAAGACTGGTTCTTCTGTGGGTGTACCTAGCAGCAGCATGCTCTTCAGTGAAAGTATTCATGTGGAATGTCTGTAGCAGAGGACACGAGAGGGTTTGTCTTCACTACGAGCTGGGTTCTCTCTCTGACTTGTCGTGACTTCCAAAAAGGTTTAGAAAAAATAGTTCTAGAGAGGAAGAAGGAATCAATGTGCTCTGCCTCGGGTTGGTCAGTGTGTGGCCGAATCGCTTGGAGGGGGCATTGATTCGCGAGAGGAAATAGATCTGTGACTGCTACACATTCTTTCATTAGTAAATATTTGTAAGAATTGCTTTGTAATTCATTGCCTAAATTAAAGATTTATCTTTGATGAATGCAATTTACAATCTTTTGTCTTCTTCTATTTTTAGATTTTTATTTTATATTTGTATAAACATGAAGATGTTTAAATAACTGAAAATATTCATAATGTTTAGCTTACTAATTTGTCAGTTGATTGTAATTGAAGATTAAATTTAACATCTACCCAGTGTCCACCTAATGTGACCTTGTGCCAGACTAAAATAATGGGACTAAATTACTCTGACAAATAGATTTCTCCACTGAATATTTTGTTTTAAATTTGAATGATTTGCTTTTCATGACATATATTTGCTTATTATTCTTTTTGTAGTTTGTCCTCATGGAACTTTTGGTGATGGCTGTCAGTTAAAATGTCATTGCATCAATGATGAGCAATGCAATCATATTAATGGCACGTGTCAATCTGGTTGGTGTGCAGCTGGTTACAAGGGAGATAACTGTCAAGAAGGTAAAGTCTTTTTGTTTTTTAGGATAAAAATTACGCTCCTATAAGAATATCAAATTGAAAGTTATAATATTTGACTCACTATCCAAAATTCTTTGTTCTGTACCATCAATTACAATGAGAAGTGTCATTAACATTGAACATTTTTCTATTTCATTACATGAATGTTATATATATCAAATTGAAAGCATTTAAGTTATAATATTTTACTTACTATGCGAAATTCTCTGTTCTGTACCATCTATTCATAAATGATTGTGTGAAGAATAAATAGATTCCAGCCTTTCCCAAGGGTAATAGTATAAAATTGAAATTTGTTATTTACACTTTGTTGCTGTCTTTAAAGATATATTTATGCATATGTATAGATATATATATATATATATATATATATATATATATAATCATGGATATGTATATATATAAATACATATTTATATATGTATTTATATATGCTTTTGTGTTTGTGCATGTATATATATATATATATATATATATATATATATATATATATGTTTCAGTGTTTGAGCATGTCTAAATAAATGATTTCTATTTATTTAGACATGCACAAACACTGAAACATATACATATATATATATATATATATATATATACATACATATATATATATATATATATATATACATGCACAAACACAAAAGCATATATAAATACATATATAGATATGTATTTTTATATATTTGTATATATATATATATATATATATATATATATATATATATATATAATCGTGCATATATATATATATGTATGTAAATATATATTTATATATGTATTTATATATGCTTTTGTGTTTGTGCATGTATATATATATATGTATATATGTTTCAGTGTTTGTGCATGTCTATGTAAATGTGAGTGTTTGCACATATGTATATATATATATGTGTGTGTATGTGTATGTGAGTGTGTTTTTATGTGTATGCATGTGCACATGGTTGCATATCTGTGCATTCTTTAAGGGCCATCATTCCTTTATCAAGTTTGATATTTCAAGGAATACACCCACATCTTCCCCTGACCACATCGTCAGTGATGTTCTTCCCAAGATCTTTAGGTGTTTCAGGTCTTTCTACATCATACACCTTCGATAAGGTGATCCAGCTAGTGTTGATCAGCCACCAGCTTGTGGTCAGGAACCAAAAAGCAGAAAAAAAATCACAAAAATATCCATGAGACTTTATATAAAGTAGCACCAGCAGAACATCCAATTAAATCCATCTCTGGAGAAATCTGCTCCCATAAAAAAAGGCGGGATCCAAGCAAATGGTTTCTCTCCAAACAGAGAAAGTGATTGCCCGGTGTTGTACCTTGACACTCAGAACAGGCAGAGATAGAGAACTCCCTCTACATTTAAAAGTATTTTCAAACCCGCAAAACAATAAAAACTCCTCACGTCTCAAATAAAAGGATCGCTTAGATAATAGAAATGCTTAATACATAAAATAGTTTCTGGCAAGGAGTATTTAGCAGCAACAAATTACGAAATGGCAAAAAAAGTATTCATTCTATAATTTGCTATTAATACCCCTCTTGCATGCAAATTACACCCCCTCCACATCGATTCAGTTATCTCGTTTAAAATATACTTTAAGCAAAATGACTAAAAGCCTAAGTACACAATTATCATTCAAAACAAACTAATAGGATCTGACAAGACATCAATGTCATGTGATATTGTCTATATATATATATATATACATTTATATTAGGAAAAATTTATCATTTAAAATAAACCATTCACCTATGACAACATGACAGCATCATTCAACATTATCTAAGGTCTAGATTTTTTTTTTTCTGCCTGGTTGTGTGAATTTCAGTACAAGAAAAAGTAGCCCAGGCAAATGCAACTTATTGCCACCGTTGCCTCGAGAGCCTTCTGCTTTAATTGCTCCTCAGTCTTCTCCAGTTCTTCCTTGCATTTCCTTCCAGTGCAAACTTCCTTGCTGAATCCTGCCACTTTTCGATCTTTAAAGTCCCTATAAAGAATATACAGCAATTTTTTTCAAAAACTCTGAAAACATGCATATTTCAATTTCTTCAAAGATAGATGTCATTGTGATTATCTTTTAGAATGCAAAATGTGATCATTGATTGATAGAAACAGATTGTAATGAAGACAAGTAAAAGAAACATTTACTTTCATTTTTCTTATGCGTTTCAGTACATCTACTTATCTTAATTAAGTAAGTGATATATTACAATATAACTTGCATTTTTTAATATTGTTCCAAATTGTCAAATGATTTCATATCAAAGATTATTTATAAAAACTGAATATATTTCTACATTTCCCAAAAGCAAACCTTATTGTACATATGTGAATATGAATTATAAAAGAAATGAAAGTTTTTCAAAGGGTTTTATATATTCCCTATGACACAGCGTTTGAAAATGTTTCTTTCCCAGAGGACATGAATCAGGTCTCAAGGCATTTTACTTGTAAAAGATACTGACACTTTCATTCTCTCTTTTTTATATACAGCATTGAAAATGCTATTAAGTGATAATTAGTAGAGATTGCTTGGTGATGGCTGTCATTGCGCAAATAATTCGCAATGCAATCATATTTATGGCACATGTTAATCTGGTGGATGTACAGCTGGTTACAAGGGAGATAACTGTCAAGAAGCTAAAGTCAAACAATTTGACTGATATTAAATTGAATTGATGGAAATGTCTGAAGAATTTACCAAAATATCTTGCTAAAGAAAGTGGTTTTTGATTTGAAAGTTTTCTTTGAAAATTATTTCATTTTATAATTTATTGTTGCTTTGATTATTTTCATTTAAATCATGTTCATATTTTTCTATTGACAATATAGTTAAATCAGACCCAACATTACCTCTGGTATTAGTTGCCAACCTGATAATTATTATTATTATCATTGGAGTTGAGATTGCTTGCTACAGGTAAAGTTTATATTTTTCTTCTTTCATTAATAACATTTCAAAGTTATAACGTTTACTTATATTGATTGGCTGTGTTTATGTTAGGAGGTTAAATTTCATCTATTTATTTAACACCCGACAAAAAACTTATAGAAAATCTGATTTTCTTCTTAACCAAACATAACAGGATCTTGTGGAATATTATACAATTAAAACAGGTATTATTAGGTATTACTTATCAAAAAAATCTCTCCAACATTGAATCTCTGAAACCTTAAATAATATATCTGTTCTTGCAATCAAATAAAATATATGTATATATATATATATATATATATATATATATGAGGAGCCTTCAATAAACTTCCAGACTTTTTTCGTATGGGCACTTTCATTGAGAGTACACTTATGAAACTCTAGTCCCCTTCAAAGTAATCTTCTCTGGCTGCAATGCACTGGTTATACCGTTCCAACAACTTCTGGAAGGCCCCATTGAAGTCCTCTTGTGTGAGCATGTCAATGACCTTCGTTACAGCCTCTTTCATCTCGTCAATTGTCTCATAACGACAGCCTGTGAGCTTAGGGAATAAGTAAAAGTCACAGGGAGCAAGGTCTGGACTATAAGGAGGATGAGGAACTGTCTTGATGCTCATCTTGATCAAATAGTCTGTGACAAGGATGGAGTTATGGACTGGTGTATTGTCCTGGTAGAAATGCCACTGACCCGATTTGAAGAGTGCTGACCTCTTCCAACAGAATCTCTTGCTGAACTCCCTTAAAACCTCAACATAGTATTCCTTGTTGACTGTATTTCCAGTGGGATCCCAGTGCATGTAGATCATGCCAGTGCTGTCAAAAAAAGGGATCATCAAAAGTTTGTGGGTGGATTTGCTCTGTCTGGCCTTCTTGGGTCTGGAAGAGCCAGCACTTTCCACTGGGAACTCTGTCTCTTGGTCTCTGGGTCATAGCAGTATATCCCCCTTTGATCGTAGGTCACCAGAGCATCAAGAACTGGGGGTTCTGAGTTGATCAGCTCGACCATCTCCCTGCTGTCATGACAGCGTCTTTCTTTCTGATCTTCTCTGAGCAGTCTTGGGACAAATTTTGCTCAAATTTTCGGCATCTTCAGTTCCTTGTGAATAATTGTGCATACAGTTCCTTCACTGACATTAAACTGTGCACATATTGCCTATATACAAACACACGACAGTCCTTATCCATGAAATTCTTTATTTGGTCTGCTGTAGCTGTTCATTTGAATTTGAAATCATAAAAATTGGTCAGTCATCTCATAAGATGTATAGCAATAACATACTGAATTTTCAGAAGTCTATGACAATTTTAAATGCCTATACAAAAGTCTGGAAACTTATTGAAGGCATCTCGTATATATATGTATATATATATATTGCAATAAGAAGGAAACTCAAACCTGGTTAAATTATTATTATATAATTATTTTGGTGGAGAATATTATTATACTCTCCGTCTAATCAGATGACTGCCCTATTTTTGAATTTATATCTAAATTTCAAAGAATCTTCCCCTCTACATAAACCTCCCCATCATATAATACTATCAACTACTGAAATAAATGTTATTATTTCCAATAAAAATCATCCAGCATCAATATCCCTGCTATTGTCTAGAGTAGAAGCCTTGGTAGATCCCAGTCATGATAATCTAAATTTACTTTTATGTCCACATTTAAACACGAGCTCGTTCCATTCATTTAATAGTAGTCAGCAATCTTTAAAATTAAATATACTATTTTTTACATCGTTACAAAAGTTACATCTATTATTGATTGCAGTGTATACGCTCTGTATGTGAGTTTTGTTATATAAACCTGGATAGAAAAAAATATATAACAATAGCCATACATCGAGCATTCCTATAGATTTATATAAAATTCCTCATATATTCTATACATGAATAATCTACACCCACTTTCTTCAGACATTAACTAGATAAAACTGATTGATATTTATATATGTATATATATATATGAACTTATTTTATACATATAATTCTCATTATATATAGACATGAAATAAGAAGTGTGTATATCTATATATATGATAAAAATAATGTTTCATTAATTTTTAAAACTTTGCCAGATTCAACAATATCAACCATTTCACCTGAAATATATATATATATATATGAACCTCTGAAACTCTAAATAATACCACCCTGTGGGGCTGTAGAATATGTTGACTGTACCTCTGCAGAGGGTTAGATCCACCCCCAATGAGGCCACTCGTGAGGCACTAGGATGGGATCCTGTTGGTTGAGCAGTCATTGATCTGGCATCAGAGTGGTCAATGAATTGTGGCACACAACTTTAGCCCTAACTTGGTCTGACGAGCAATTTGATTGGCCCAATCCAATCTATCGTCTGGTCATATAAAGCCTTTTACATATGTTTTATACCGACCGTACTTTTAAATCTGCACATGCAGGAAGTTCCCAACCCTTATCTTTTAGGTGCTAGATGGTGGTGGCTGAGGGTCAGTTGCATTGAGAGGATAGGAATTTGACCAGTGCTGAGAATCTGAAAATAGCAACTCTCAGCTCATGTATCCTCATCTCTACCAAGTTGAATTGGTTTCCCTCTTGGTTGATTCCCAACTCAAGTTGGACTCCATAGTGGGTGGTGGATCACTGAGCCAGCAAAAAATATACAGCATTTATGGCGTCCTCTTTTAAAAAACCAAAACCTGTCAGAATTAGATTTGGAGGGTGGATTAGTAGACTTTCCCAAAGGTCTGCTATGCGAAATTCTAACCTTTTCTTATCAAAAAATTATCAACAAGGGCTACACCAAAAAACGCAAAGAAAATCCGAAACAGAATCTTGCTTGTCGAGGTGGAGAGCTGGAGGAAGGCAGAAAGTATATTAAATAAGAAAATCTTCCATACAAGTAAGTGCAGGTTTCTACCCACATGAGAAACCCAATACTTCCGAGGGAGTAATCATGAATAGGGAGTTGGCATTGGCAACAACAGAGGAGACATCAGCAGCCCAAGGAAAGCAAGGGGGTCACAAACATAAAAAAGAATAATTATTAGAAAAGGAGAAGAAAAAATCAAAACCAACACCTACATCCTGGCATTAAACCAACCCCACATTCCCAAGGAGGTGAAAATAGGATATTGTGTAGAGAGGATTGTCCCAGCTCCTCTGAGGTACTTTAAATGCTAAAAGTATGGACACCACAGGGAAGCCTGTAGAAGACGACACATGTGCTTAATACAGTTAAAAGGACCCAGACCATATGAAGGATGTTTGCTTGAAGGAAACGAATTGTGTGAAATGCCAACAAAATCTCCCTGCTTACAAAAGATCTTGTAAAGCCTAGAAAAAAGAGATACTTGAAGTGAAACACAAAGGGAATATGTATTTCTTGGAAGCAAGGAGAATAGTCGGTACCTACATGGCAAAAACAGCTATGCCTGCTGCCAGCTTTAAACTAAGCATCAGAGATTCTTCCAGGGCAGGTGTACTTACCAGAAGTGCTATGTCATCATTGTAGTTCATGTATGTAATACTTCATGCGGGGGTATCGTCTGCTTCTGGCCATTTTCTTTCATTATATTTATCAACGTCCAAATTACTTTTTTTAACTCAAAAGTTAAATATCAGAAGGTGTGGATGTGAAGCATGGCAGATGAAGCAAGCTTTGGGTCAACACCACGCTTCACCAGATGCTGGGTAGATGAACCCGACATGTCAATGACCAGAATCAAATAGTTTAGTCAAGAAATTACTGGTACTCCTCTTTAAGGGTGGCATTTATTGATGAGGTCAAAATACGGTCATCAAATGATTGCCGTGAATCAAATATAAAATAGAATATATATATATATATATATAAGTACATACAAGTGAATTTGTTTTATAAAATTTTCATTTTATATATATATATATATATATATATATACATATATATATGTATATATATATATATATAAATTTCTTTTATGCATGTGATTTATAGTAAATATTTTAGTTTATCTCATGTAATTCACTTTTGATGAGGTTGTGTTTTTGTTGATTTATGGAATGTTTATTTTTCTGGGAATTTTGTAGAAGGAGAAAATCAAAGAAAAGAAATGACAGAAAGAAGGAAGAATCCATGAACAATATTCCTATGGAAAGAGGTACGTAGTGACAGGAATGGTCATTTCAAAAAGTAAATGACAATTTTTTCTACACGGTCTGGCTTCAACATATAATGTCCTATTGAACAATATCCATTTGCTTATATGTATGCTATAAAAAGCAAAGAAGAAAAACAATGAAATTCAAACTGTTGCTGTTATATGTTGAAGGGAGGATCAAAAATCATTTTCTAGTACTTCAGCAGTATATATATATATATATATATATATTTAGCAATGTCAATTTTAAGCAGAATTTAATGGGTTTGAAATCAAACTTCTCCTTGACCAGCTGCCATACCATGTTTGAAAAGCACAGTCTGCCCTACTATTAACCCTTAGCTGAAGAGGGAATAGTTAGATTCATGCCTTTCCCAAGTGTATCAGTGTAATGAAAAATGTAAACAGCCTAGTGCAGGTTTTGAACTTGAGTTGCCATGTTCATTTCCTACATGGATATCGATTACACTTCCATTCAGCAGGACATATCCTAAAATTGGAATGATACAGAGTTGAATTTTATGGCCTCTAAACAAGGTTGACAAGCAAATTGGTGGAGTGTTTCATATTTTGTTGGGAAGTGTGTTAAAATTATCATGCTTGGAAATAGACCAGGAGATATGAGTTCAAACGATGAATGAACTGTCCTTGTTCCACTTAATGCTAATGCCTTTAGGAAAGGCATGAATCCATCTGTTGTTCATCTTCAGCTTGGGGTACATAGGTGGGTAGACTGAAATCTTCAGCCTTGATATAGCAATCAATCTATATATCCTAAAACAAATGGGTTAAATTATATATATTTATATATATATAAAACCTAAAACAAAGTAAGTTCTCTTACCTTCTTCTCCTTGGCTATCGTATTACAATCAGTTTCATTAATTTTCTCAAGGAGAAAAATAATGTTGAAATGTGATCACATCAGTGAATTTTGGCAGCTGTTGGAAGGGCAGAAGAAAATCTTGTTAATTTTAGGTATTTTTCTCCTGCTCTACTGAACAGTGTTGAGTACCCATATATATATATATATATATATGCATGTGTATTGTATGTATATATAGAAATAAGAAAAATCAAGATATTTAGAAGATGAGTTTATTTATAGTTGAATATTTCACCATGGAGTAGAAGGAAGAGCACAGCCAAAGCAAAATTGAAAGCTGCAAGCCAACAAGAAAGAGTAAAACTGGAAACAGCATTTCGAAAATCTACTAGGAAACCCACCAAAAGTAACGAATGAACCGATCAACGGAATTATCAGGAAGCAATTAGACATTAAACTAGGTCCGTTCACCAAAGGAGAACTTGACTCGGTTCTTAGAAAAATTAAAAATAAGAAAGCTGCAGGGCTTGAAGAGATTCCCCCAGAAGTATGGAAGACCAGACAATTCGATGACATACTGCTTCAACAATGCAACGCAGTCTATAATCAAAATAAGATAGAAAGATGGATGAAGGGATGCATCCTTCCTTTCCCTAAAAAGGGCAACCTCGGATCAGCCAAGAACTACCGAGGTATAACACTTACATCCATAGCAGCCAAAATCTACAATGCCCTACTACAAAACCGCATAGAACCCAAAATAGACAACATCCTTAGGAAAAACCAAAATGGCTTCCGGAGAAATAGATCCACAACCTCACAAATATTGACCATCCATAGAATCCTTGAAGGCATTCGGGCATAAAACCTACAGGCAACATTAGTATTTGTCGACTTTACCAAGGCCTTCGATTCCATACACAGAGGGAAGATGGAACAAATCCTACTAGCATACAGCCTACCAAAAGAAACCGTAGCAGCAATAATGATTCTCTACAGAAACACCAAAGTGAAAGTACGTTCACCAGATGGAGACACAGAATACTTTGACCTTGTTGCAGGAGTACTACAAGGAGACATGCTAACCCCATACCTCATTATCATCTGTCTAGACTACGTGCTTAGAACTTCGATCGACAAAATCAGAGAAAATGGCTTCAAGTTGATGAAGAAAAGAAGCAGAAGGTACCCTGCAAAAACAATTACTGACGCCGACTACGCCGATGACGTAGCATTACTGGCGAATATGCCTAACCAAGCCGAGACACAACTGCATAGTTTGGAATGAGTAGCCGCAGGCATTGGCCTCCATGTCAATGCACACAAAACTGAATATATGTTACAACCAAACAGGCGACATTATCACACTAGATGGAGCCTCTCTGAAGCTAGTTGACAAATTCACCTACCTAGGAAGTAGCATCACATCAACCGAAAAAGACATCGACACACAACTAACCAAAGCATGGACAGCTATCGATAGGCTCTCGATCATATGGAAATCAGACCTGACCGATAAAATGAAACGCAGTTTCTTCCATACAGCGGTCGTATCGATACTGCTATATGGATGCACTACTTGGACGCTAACTAAACGGCTGAAGAAGAAACTAGACGGCAATTACATAAGAATGTTGAGAGCTATTTTGAACAAGTCCTGGTGACAACACCCCACAAGACACCAACTATACGGCCACTTGCCTCCCATCACGAAAACTATACAAGTTAGACAAACCAGACATGCAGGACACTGCTGGAGAAGCAAGGATGAACTCATTCGTGATGTACTTCTATGGACCCCCGCATATGCCCAAGCAAAAGCAGGACGACCAGCACGAACATACATACAGCAGCTATGTGAGGATACGGGATGTAACCCTGAAGACCTGCCAAAAGCGATGAACGATAGGGAGAAGTAGCGAGAGAGGGTCAGGGATATCTGTGCTGGCGGCACAGCATGATGATGATGATGATGATTTCACCATGTCAAATGTTCCAGTTATTTTTTTATATATTACCATCATCAGGGCAATGTATAAATGCAATGTTGTATCTTCTGAATTATATTTAATTTTTAAAATAAACAAAACAAGAAAATCTTTTATATTAGATGATACCAGATTTATCAATTTATCTCACTCACGACCCATGAACTTGTCTGATAGCTATCATTATTTAATAGTAAGTGACAGAAGATGCAACAATAAAACAAGGGCACACAACTCATAATACCCTGATGTAACAAGAATCAGTAATGAAACAATTACTGCTTATAGCACTCTAATTTACATAAGGAATCTTGTAACTCATTTAATTAAATAAAGAGTAATTTGAAAAAACCTGGTCTTCTTTGATTAGAAATTAAAAATAATGCAAGGTTCATCAATTGTTCTATATTGTTTATTATGTATATTAACTGACATTTTAAGATGTTTAAAGTTATACTTGTTATTAGTTTCAAAATTATGTTTTACTGACACATTTTTGTCATCACTAATTTTCATGTGTCTCTTGTGTGCATATATTTGGTTTTTGATGTTAATGGATATGTATATATTTATCCATGAAAATAATTGGTTTTATCAGATGATTTCTCTAAAATCAGTCTCTCTGTCTCTGTTTCTTCAGACAATATCCAGGAAGATAATTACATAGAACTCATTGATCCTGAAAATATTTACGAAAACACAGAAGTGCTTACAACAGGCAATTTCCGGGAATCATATTATGAAGAACTCAGTGATTCTGAAAATATTTACCACAACCATGAACTGATAACAACAGACTAACTTTTATTTAATGTCCAGCGAAACAAAATGGAGTCAGAGCCTTTTTCAAGTCAATTTTCAGTAGATAATCAACTTAATGAAATAATATATGAACAAAGAAATGATTCTGCTCAAATTGTATAAAATCCTCTCATTGTTATCTTGATACGAAGAACAGTTGCGGCTTCTTAAAATTGACAAACATCATATTAATATGAAAATGGAAGTTAAATCTTTTTTGATATTAAATTTCAAACAGTTAAGTTATCATGAAAATGTAGATATATTTCGAAAGATATTATTTTGTACATATGATTTTTTTCTGGAATAAACCAAAATTTCTTCGAGAATCAAAGTTTCATGGGACTTAACTTTGAAACAACAGAGTGGTTTCCCTTTAAAAGAAACAATGAACATTTACTTGTTTTAACTTTTTTTCATATGTGTTTTTTTGACTTTTCTTTTTTCAGTCCCAAAAAATATTTGATGCAGGACATTTAAGCAAATAAGTTTTTATACTTTAGCAGAATTGAATGGTGAGGAGTTGGCTATAAAAGTATTGCGACAATTCTTTTCATAATATTTTTTAACTCATAAGTGATGTACTCCTGTGGGTACGTTCACATGAATGAGCAAAGGCAGGAAAACCAGCTAGAGCCAACATACAACAGATCTGCGCCGACATGGGATGTAGCCCTGGAGACCCGGATGAAGCAATGAATGATAGAGAAGGGTGGAGGGACTGGGTCAGGCATATCCGTACTGCTGGTGCGGCATGATGATGATGATGATGGTTGTTTCGCTCACAGAAGACCTTTGTTTAAGTCAGTTGTTGGGGTAGTTTTGTGTTGATCAGCCTGTATGCTTCCAAGTCCGTATTGGAAGGAGGGGGGTGGGAAAATGCAAATTTTTCAAGTAAAATGAAAATGTCAACCAAAGTAAACAAAACAATAAAAGCAATAAACAAAAGTTTAAGTTCAACAAAATTTTCTATCAAATATTTTATTATTATTATTATTATTATTATTGTACAATTTATAAAGAATTTATAACCATTTTATGGAGACCTCTTTTCCAAATCTCCAAAGGAATTCGGTAGGTTTGAAGAGATATACACGTTCTCTTCTTCCACCAGATAATGGTCAGGAGTTGAGTGGGTGTATAGTGTTCTTATCTAGTTGGCTTTGTGGGCTGCATGGGTTATCATATTCAAACGATTTTTGATTTGTCCAGCAGGTCAACTCTAAAACATTATTAAATTGAGAGTTAGCATTGGTCATATCTGTCTTTGATAGAAATTTATATATATATATATATATATATATATATATGTATGTATATATCTGCAACCTATGAACCATTACACCTCTGTGATTTGTCAGTTTCAAATAATATTGATTATTCTTTATTGGGACTAATAAATACTCAGTGAAAACAATCTTTGATTATCCAACTTGCATGTATACCAGTTATCCTCCCTTTAGCTTTATTTACTAATGTCAATTTTGAAATGGTAAAACTTGTGTCGAAATAATTCTCTTCTACTCCCTTTCCTCCTTCTCCTCTTGGGGAATTATAAATAAGAAACAAAAGAAAAAAAAAAAGAAGAAAATAAAGGTAGTTTGAATATATGTCTTTCAGTAAGTTAGAAATTGTTTCAGCATAACATTTATATTGTAAGCATTGCTTAAAAAGTAAATGTTATGCCAAATAAAAAAATTACTACTTTTTTTGTAAATTGATAAATCGTAGGAGTAGATATATGTCTTCTATGTGTAAAGCAATGAAAAAATCTTCTGTAGAAAATAATTCCAACATTTTTTCATGGGCAAACCCTCATTGTTCAGATATGACTTTTAATTCTTCTGCTAATGTTTTCACAAATGTCTTATCCTCTTTCATATCAATTTTCTCATCAATTTTCTATGTTAATATTCAAAGTATAGATTATATGTAAACTCACACACACCTGTAATTTTTCTTTTGTTAGTCATTAAAATAAATTGATTTAATGAATGAAAAACATCACATTAAATGAAAGAAATGTAAACTGATCTATATTCATTTGTAAAGATATTTATGGGGTTTAGAACATTTGTTATTTATTTGTTTTGTTTATAGTTGTTGGTTGATGGTGAGGCTACAATCCTTTGTGTTCTTCCACTGGTTGAGCAGTAGTTGAACTCAACTAGTGGAAGAACACCAAGGCCATCACTGATTGGTTCACTGCCATAACCAACAAATATAATGCAACCTTTATCCAATTCGACATCGTGGACTACTACCCATCGATCACCAAATACACATTTGACAGAGCTCTGGAATTGGCAGCCCAGCATGTGCTCATCTCACAAGAGGATATCAGGATAATCAAACACTGCTGCAAATCACTCTTCTACCATAAAAACAAACCATAAAAACTTAACCAGCTATTCGATGTAACCAAGGATAACTTAGACGGTTTGAAGGTGCCCAAACTAGTTGGAGCCCTGATACTTTCTCAACTATACAATATAATAAAAAATACTGAGTGTTCAGTAGTGATCCAGGAGACTGGGTTTCAATCCAAGGTCAAGTCATACCAAAGGCTCAAAAAATGGTACTTGATGCCTCTTTCTTAATACTCAGCATTAGTCAGCATTATATATATATATATATATTTATATATATAAACTTTCCACAAAATTCATTTTCATATTCTTTTGTTCATAAAGAAATTTTGATTTTTTATCATTTTTTTCAACAAATTGTGATAAACTGAAAAGGGTCAATAAAAAATTTGTTTGTTAAAAGACAGTTCGTATTAAACACCATGTTAAATAACTTGTTCTTTTAAGGGGAAAAAATTACAAATTATATTGACTGAATCACTAAGCAAAGGGACATAACTCAGCATTTTTCTAAGGGAAGCAATTCTTAAATTATAAATAAATTTTTTTAAAAACAACTGATTTTCCGAAGAAAATATATTGACTTAAAATATTTCATTTTAAAATATATTATATTTGCAGGACGAGTAAACTAAAATCATTCCAGTCTCATTTTCAAAATTCCACTCTTTACTTCAACAGAAACAGAGATTTAAAAATAATTCTTAGGAAATTAAATACACCAATGAAAAATAAAATCAAGTTGTTATAGTATAAGGTTTGTTAAAATTTTAAAGAATACTTGTAAAACTTTTGACATGAAATGGGATAAAAAAAGAAGTAAATATGACATCAAAGAAGTTAACAGCTATTAAAAATCTAAATAAAATCAAATTGCTTGATTTTAATAGCATATTAACCCATCTAAGATGATTTTATGCCAAGAGGTTAGAGAATCGCATTTGTTTTATGTTCCTCTTTATATTTTTGTATATTTGTTTCTGTTTTTTTTAGCACACAGTCCTCAAAAATATGAATAATTTTTTCATCGACAACAATTTAAGCCATAGCAGTGGGAAATAGGTATTAAGCATCAACTATATATATATATATATATATATGTCTTACCAACACGAGTCAACCTTCATGCTTGGGGGTTAACTACATCCGACTGATGCAGGGCACGTGAGAAAACTGCGAGCCTCAAACGTATTCTCACTGGATGTGAGTACACTCTAAGAAGCTTTACTTTGAGACATAACGGAGTCCTGGAGATTTTTTTCTGATGTTTCAAAAATATGTTGTGAGACTGCCAATAAATCTCTAAAAATTATCAACAACAGAGAAATTCAATTCGTTAAAGAAGGAAATATTTCGAAAATTGCACGTAAAAATATGCGTAAACCATCATTGTTGAGGGCTGCAAGGACTAGCATGTCACAACCGATTTAAAACATAACTTCATATTTCCAACTGAAATAGCGTTAACAACAAAGCATCCAGATATTGTCATTTGGTCCGGTAAAGCGAAAAAAGTTTTTGTTATTGAGTTAATGGTCCCTTTTGAAAAAAATTTTCACTGGGCACATCAGCATAAGTTGGAAAAATATGAAGATCTGCAAGAACAATATGTCAGAAATGGCTTGATAACAAATGTATTTCCTATCAAAGTCGGATGCAGAGGTTTTATTGCCAACTCAACCTCCGTTTTCTTGACTAATCTTGGACTTTTTCCATCAGACAAGAGGAAATATATTGAAAAGATCCAAGATAAGGCTCTGACTTCATCAGCGTGGATCTGGCAATCCCATAGAGTAAATACAATCTGACAAAGTCTGGTGGTATCGTGAGATGCTGCTGTGGCGCTCTGGGCTAATGGTAATGATGCTTCGGCTCCAAAATCATGCCTGAACCCAGGTCCACTCAGTCCTGGAGTGATAGTACCTGTTAGTGTCATTGGTTTGACACTAAACTACATGTGATGGTAAGGTTCCAATCCTAGATATTTTGGGAATGTCAATTGTTTCTTCATTGTCAATACTCCCAGGTCCACACTTATCTGGAGTGATACTACCTGTTAGGGTACTATCTATGGATCAAATAGAACTTGTTTTCTTTGTTTGACACTAAACTACAGCTGATCATGAGGCTCAAATTCTAAGGCTTTTAAGAATTGGGCATCCATCTATATTGGCATTATTCTCAGGTCCACTCTAACATGAAGTGGTAGTATCAGTTAGGGTATCCTCAATGGACCAAGTAGAACTAGTCTTCTGGGTTTGACACAAAACTGCTTTTCATGGTGAGGCTCCACACTAAAGCTATTGGGAAGAAGAACCTTTCAGGGTACTATTTCTGGGTCAAATACAACTAGTGTGTTGGGTTTGACACTTAAATCCATCTGATCGTGAAACATTTGGGAGCATTTGGGAATAGGATGTAGCTCCTAATTGGCATTACTCCCATGTAGACTCTGACCTATTTTCGAAGTACCAGTTATGGTATGATCTATGGGTGAAATAGAACTATTGTGTTGGGTTTGACACTAAACTTCATCAAATCATGAAACTCCAATTTGAGAGCTTTTATGAATGTTGAGTACCTCTTCATTGGTATTACTCCCAGCTCAACTCTGACCTAGACTGTTTGCACCATTTTGGGTATGACTTAGAGATGAAAGGAACAAGTGTTTTGGGTTTGACACTAAACTGCTTTTGGGAATGTAAAGTGCTTCTTCATTGACAATACTCCCATGTCCACACTGATTTGGTGTAGTAATACCAGTTAGGATATTATCTATGGCTCTAATAATACTAGTGTTCTTCGTTTGACACTAAATTTCCCCTGATCATGAGGCTCCAATTCTAGAGCTTTTAGGAATATAGTATAACTCTTCATTGGCAAGACTCCCAGGTCAACTTTGACATGAAGTGGTAGTACCAGTTAGGGTAGAATCTATGTGCCAAATAGACATGTTCTCCTTGGCTTGACACTAAATTGCTCTTGATGTTGAAGTGCTATTGTAAAGCATTTGGGAATGTAGAGAACCTCTTTATTGGCATTACTCCCAGGTCAAATCAAACCTATAGTGCTAGTACCATTTAGGGTACCATCTATGGGGGAAATGGATCTAGTGTCATGGCTTTCACACTAAACTATATCAGATCGTGAGGTAGTAACTGTTAGGGTACTATCTATGGGTTAAATTGAACTAGTGTCCTGGGTTTGACACTAAATTGCATCTGATTGGGATGCACCAATTTTAGGGTCCTTGGAAAATGGTCTGAATATTTGGGAATGTAGAGTACCTCATCATTGGCATTACTCCCATGTCAACCCCGACCTGAAGTCAAATAGAACTAGTCTCCAGGATTTGACATTAAACTGCATCTGCTCATCAGGTTCTAATTCTACACCTTTTAGGAATGTAGAGTCCGTCTTCATTCACATTACTCCCAGGTCCACTCACAGCTTTAGTCATTGTACTTATTAGGGTCATACCTTTGCGTCAAATAGAACTAGTGTTCTGGGTGTGATACTAAACTGCCTCTGATTGTGAGACTTCAAATCGAGAGATTTTGGGAATGTTGAATACCTACACATGGGCATTACTCTCAAGTCCACTCTGGCCTAAAATTGAAGTAACTATCAGGGTACCATCTATGGGTCAAATAGAACAAGTGTCTCGTGTTTGACACTAAACTGCATCTGATTGTGAGGTTTCTAATCTAGATTTTTCGGAAATGTAAAGTACCACTTCTTTGACAACTCCCAAGTCCACTCTGAACAGTATTGGATGTACCTGTAATGGTACCATCTAGGGGACAAATAAAAATAGTGTCCTGTGTTTGATACGAAAATGCATATGATCATGAGACTTTGATTCTTGAGCTTTTGGGAATGTAGAATATCTCTTCTTTGGCATTACTCCCTGGCTGACTCTGACCTGGAGTGATAGTACCTGTTTGGTTACTATGTATGGGTCAAATAGAAAGATTGTCCTGGGTTTGACTGTAAATTGCATCTGATCATGAGACTCCTGTTCTAGAGGTTTTGGGAGGGTAAAGTACATCTTCAATTGAGTTACTATGAGGTACACTCTGAACTTGAGTGGTAGTACCTGTTAGGGTATTATATGGGTCAAATATACCTAGCATCCACCCTAAACTGCATCTAAAGTTGTTGAGATTTAGGGAATATAGACTACCTCTTCATTGGCATTACCCCCAGATCCTCTCCGACCTGGAATGCTAATACCTGTAAGGGTATCAGCTATGGTGCAAATAGAACTAGTGTCCTGGGTTTAACTCTAAACTGCATCTGATGGTAGAGCTCCA
Source organism: Sepioteuthis lessoniana (assembly GCA_963585895.1). NCBI lineage: Eukaryota > Metazoa > Mollusca > Cephalopoda > Myopsida > Loliginidae > Sepioteuthis > Sepioteuthis lessoniana. The sequence goes on from OY757928.1 coordinate 87,540,202, forward strand.
AATTTTCAGGTCCACTACAACCTGGAGTGGTAGTTCATATCCGTGTACCATCTATGAATGATATAAATAGTGTCCTGTGTTCGACATGAAACTGCATCTGCTGGTGAGGGTCTAATTTTAGAGATTTTGTGAATATAGAGTACCGCTTCATTGGCATTTCCTCCAGGTCCACTCAAGACCCAGTGAGTGACTACTAATTAGGGTCCTATCCGTGGTTCAAAATATATTATGTAACCATTTATTTACTTGAAACCTTTTAGCTGTGAGCCAACAAATGATTAATTTTAAATTGAATTATTACTATGAGATAGAAATAGTCCAATTGTGTGCAAATAAATGAATAATGTTTTATAAAATTATTTATGTTAGATAGCAATACTTGAAACCATTTACTGACCTAGATATGAAATTAGGTGGCATCAGAAAGTGGGACTACATTCGTGTTATTTGGAGAATGTCAAGTACTAGGTTTTTCCCATGACTTCCAGGTTCACTTTGTCTCGCAGTGGTAATACCTGTAAGGATTCCATTTCTTAGTCAAATAGAATTTTTTCAATCTTTTACTAAAGATTATTATTTTTAAACAGAATTATTATAGTTAGATATCAATACTTGAAACCATTTAACTGTGAGCAAATAAATGATTAATATCAAAGAGAATTATTGGTGTTGAATAACAATACTTGAAACCATTTAACTGTGAGCAAATAAATGATTAATATTAAAGAGAATTATTGGTGTTGAGTAACAATAATTGAAACCATTTAACTGTGTGTAAACAAATGAGCTTTGGCTCATTAAAAAAAAAGTGCATGTGTGTGTGTGTGTGTGTGTGTGTGGTGAATTCAATAAGTTTCCAGACTTTTTTTTACAGGCATTTAAAATTGTTGTAGACTCTTGAAAATTCAGTATCTTATTACTATACATGTTTTTAGATGACTGACCAATTTTTATGATTTCAGGTTCAAATGAACAGCTACAGCAGCATTTGGAATACACCCTACACCTGATTGTCATAGCTGGTGAATTTCAAAAATGCAATCCGGACATGCGGACACTTTAGAAGAACAATATGCAACGAAATTGAGTTTTATACTTGGAAAAAATGTCACAGAAACATATGGATGGTTTCAGACTGCTTTTGAACCATCTTGCATGAATTGAGCATCAGATTTTGAGTGGCATAAGAGATTCAAGGAAAGTAGGGAGTTTGTGAGGGATGATGAGCGGTGTGGGACTAGTAAGGAAGTCAGAACACCAGAGTTGACTGGCCAAAGGGTTAGGGTTAAGGTTACTATGCTGAGGTTTTAAGGGAGTTCAGCAAGAGATTCTGTTGGAAGAGGCCAGCACTCTTCAAATCGGGTCAGATCGGACAATGTACCAGTCTACAACTCCATCCTTGTCACAGACTATTTGACCAAGATGGGCATCAAGACAGTTCCTCACTCTCCCAATAGTCCAGGTCTTTCTCCCTGTTACTTTTAGTTATTCCCTAAGCTCAGAGGCTGTCGTTATGAGACAATTGAGGAGATAAAAGAGGCTGTGATGAAGGTCATTGACACGCTCACACAAGAGACTTCCATGGAGCCTTCCAGAAGCTGCTGGAACAGTACAACAAGTGCATAGCAGCCGGAGGAGATTACTTTAAAGGGGAGTAGAGTTTTATGTGTGTACTCTCGATAAAAGTGCCCATACGAAAAAAGTCTGGAAACTTATTTTATGATCCCCGTATATAAACAGAATTTTTCTTGAGTACCACACCAGAGTTGATGTTCTATAAAACACAACCAAACACTACCAAACAAATCTTGTCTCACTCTGTTCAGCTTTTGTAAGAAATAAATTTATTATTTTTCTTAATATCTTTGAAGAATTTTTGGGAATTTCACTCAGAAAGCATCAGCTGCCAACCTTTCACCCCCAGGCAAATCACCCATTCCTTTCCATTTTTCTCAAGTTCACTCTCACCATTTATAAATCAAAAATAGACCTTTTACAAATTATTGGTATTGCATAAGTGTACTTGAAACCATATATTTTATTGTAATTTATTTGTATGTGATAAGAATTCTCGGAAACAAATGACTTGAAACCACGTTTTATAACTCCTAAGTCGTTGATATTCTGTTAAAAAATTGTGACGGTCAAGTGGCTGGCATAGGGTTAAAATATAAAAATCAAAATCATTATACCAGGACTGGAAATGATCTAGACGAAACTGGATCAACGGAAAGGAGCAAAGGTCATGACCCAGACAGGGAAACGACATATGATTGGATGAAGAGTTAGAACGTTTTTACCGTCAAAAAGATAGAAGTCTAAAAGTCAGTTGCGAGCTTCGCCAGAGAGGAGAGGGGTCATCCTTACGACAGATAGAAAAGGAAGATCTAATTATGTAGAAAATGTAGAATTTATTTCTATGCAAATGAATGTATTTATTCAGTGTCTGCAAAATTGGAGGATTTGACACGGAATCACTTTTAAAGTCGAGGCTATCTGGTTTGAATTTAGTTTCTCTTTGACTCCACTGTTTCTTGTGGAAAGATTAAAGGATGCAGTCTACCCAACTATTTATCAATGATTGTGTGAAGAAGAGATAGATTCCAGCCTTTCCCAAGGGTAATAGTATGAATAGAAATTTGTCATTCATACAATGTTGCTATCTTTAAAGATATATGTATGCATATATATGTATATATATATATATATTACAATCCATTATTTTCTTCCATATATCTATATATATATATATATATATGTCCATGTATATATATAGAAATATATATAAATACGTATTTATGTATGCGTTTACACATGTTTTTGTGTTTTTGCATGCCTATGTATATATTTACATGTACATATGTATGTTTCACTTTTGTCCATGTGTGTATAAATGTGTGTGCTTGCACATATGTATATACATATATGCATCTGTGTATGTGAGTGTGAGTGTGTTTTTATGTGTATGCATGTGCACATGGTTCCATATCTTCTTCCGTTAACCCCTTGAATGGAAGTTGTAGATTGTTTGTTGTCCCATATAAAGCAATACTATTCAGTCTCTGTGGTAAACCTAACCACCTACGTAGGTATCAGCTAATCTTCTTCTCCATAGCTATCATAGTTGTCATTGTGATATCATATATCATAATAGGCCATAATATTCTTGGCAAGATTGTATTACATAATAGAGATTTAGCCTCTGTAGTAATTTCAGTAATTGTTCTAATGTTTCAAGAGGATGCATTTAAACGTTACTTTCTGAACTATACGATATAATAAAAAATACTGAGTGTTCAGTTGTGGTCCAGGTGACTGGAATTCAATCCCTGGTCAAATCATACCAAAGGCTCAAAAAATTGTACTTGATGCCACCTTCCTTAAGACTCAGCATTACTCAGCATTATATATATATATATATATATATATATATATATATATATATATTTTGTTAAGGGAAGCAATTCTTAAATTATCAATAAATTCTTTAAAAAACTAGTGATTTGCTGAAGAAAATATATTGACTTAAAATATTTCATTTTAAAATATATTATATTTGCAGGACGAGTAAACTAAAATCATTCCGGTCTCATTTTTAAAATTCCACTCTTTACTTCAACAGAAACAGAGATTTAAAAATAATTCTTAGGAAATTAAATGCACCAATTAAAAATAAAATCAAGTTGTTATAGTGTAAAGTTCGTTAAAATTTTAAAGGATACTTGTAAAAGTTTTGAGATGAAATGGGATAAAAAAGAAGCAAATATGACATCAAAGAAGTTAACTGCTATTAAAAATCTAAATAAAATCTGATTGCTTGATCTTAATAGTATATTAACCCATCTAAGATTATTTTATGCCAAGAGGTTAGAGAATAGCATTCATTTTATGCTCCTCTTTATTTTTTTGTGTCTTTGCTTCTGTTTTTTTAGCACACAGTCCTCTCAGATATGAAAAATTTTTTCATTGACTACAATTTAAGCCATAGCTGGGGGAAAATAGGTTTTAAGCATCGACTGTATATATATATATATATATATTTACAGAGAGAGAGACAGACAGAAAGAAAGATATATCTGTTTGGGTGTATATATATATATATATATATATATGTATATATATATATGTGTGTGTATATATACATATATATATTTATGTATATATATATATATATATATTTACTAATCAAATATCTACCAGTAATCACGGTATCAAATATCTACCAGTAATCACGGTAATCACGTTTTTCTGATACCGTGATTACTGGTAGATATTTGATTAGTAAATATTGAAGCTCTGGAGTTGTCCATTGAGCACTTTCTTTGCTCTTGTTACTATGGAGAGAGCGAACATAAGTTATTCATACAAGAACATACCAATACCTGATAGGCATCAGTATAAGTTAGTTCTGTTGAGGAGGATAGAATCCTTTATAAAAAATATGAGGTGGAAAGCATATTTTTTTCTCAATACAATTAACTATATAGATAAAGAGGGAAGGGAGAAATATGGGTTTAAAACCACGAAACACCCCCCCCATATCAAAGAGATGGAAAAATTTGAGGCTGAGATGATAGGAATGGTTAAGGAGATAAAATTTAGGAAGATGCGCAATAATATTCAACAAAAAATGTATGAGGATATGAGGAAAATTAAGGAGTCCGGAAAAATATTTGTAAAGTCAGATAAGTCGGGCAATTTATATAAGATAGAAAAGGAAAAATATAGACAAATGATACGTAAGGAGGTGGTTAAGAATTATAAGAAGGCACCACCTAATTTAGAAAAAGAGTTAAATGAGGAAGCAAAGATGTTGGCGCATAAATTAGGCATTGTTGATAGAGTAGAAAAATATAATAGCAAGAATTGTTTTATTACTATAAAAGACCACAAAAGTAATTTCAAGACAAATCCGGAATGTAGACTCATTAACCCGGCCAAGACTCAAATAGGTAGGATTAGTAAGATAATCGTACAAGAAATATGTGAATCACTTAGAAGGGCGTTGAGCATCAACCAGTGGAGGAGCACTAATGACTGTATTAAGTGGTTTGAGGAATGTGAGAAGAATAATAGGTGCTCCTTTATTAAGTATGATATAAAGGATTTTTACCCTTCTATAAATGAAAAGACATTGGATAAGGCGTTAAATTTAGCTAAAGAATATATAGTTATACCTCTAGATAAGGTAGAAATAATTAAGCATTGTCGGAAAACATTGTTATATTATGAAGATAGTGTATGGATAAAAAAAGGGGAGGGTGGAAATTTTGACGTTTCGATCGGGGCATATGATGGTGCGGAAATTTGTGAACTCGTCGGATGTGTATTACTATATAACATTAATAAGATTATGGACCCGAATAAACACGGATTGTATAGAGACGACGGGCTGATTATAGTGGATAAAAGTACGCCGAGGAAGTGTGATGGGATTAGGAAAAAATTGTATAAGCTGTTTGATGACTTTGGATTTAGGTTAGATGTAACAACGGATTTAAAAATAACTAATTATCTTGATATTACTTTAAACTTATATAGTGGAACAGTGTCTCCATTTAGAAAAAGGAACCAGGATCTACGTTATGTAAACAGGGGATCTAATCACCCAATGCAGGTTTTTAAACATGTACCTAAAGGAATAGAGCATAGATTATCTAATAACTCCTCAAGCAGGGAAATTTTTGAACGAACTAAGCAGGAATATGAGGAGGCTCTAAAAAATGACGGATATAGGGTCAAGTTAGAATATAAGAACAGGGATAGAATTGAAACACAAGGTAGGAGAAATAGACCTAGAAAAATCTTATGGTTTAATCCCCCTTACAACATGGAAGTAGTTAATAACTTGGGAAAGGAGTTCTTCAAGATATTAAAAAGAAACTTCCCTAGTGGGAGCCAATTACATAAGATATTTAATAAGAATTGTATTAAATTAAGTTACAGTTGCATGCCTAACATTAACGGAATAATAAATAGGAGTAATATAGCCAAATTAGGTAAAAAGAAGCAGAAGGTGATTGACAAATGCAACTGTCGGGATAAGGTTAGGTGTCCTCTGGAGGGCAAGTGTAAACAGGAGTGTGTAGTGTATAAAGTAGAGGTATATAGTGATCTGAATAATAAGAGTGATAAAAAGATATATTTTGGGTCGACCCAAGGGGATTTTAAAACTAGGTACTATAATCATAGAACAAGTTTCGCGCACGAAAGATACAGGCATAGCACTGCGTTATCTAGTTATGTGTGGGAGCTTAGGGAAAAACAAGGAGTAGATCCAATAATGAAATGGGAAGTAATAAAGAAATGCCGCAAATATAGGGCAGGTAATAGAACCTGTAATCTTTGTATGGAGGAAAAATTGTGTATAGCAGATTGTAAAAGTAAGAATATGCTAAACAAAAGATCGGAGGTGTTTAATAGTTGTAAACACAAAAGAGCGTGGTTACTATATAATTAGGAAATAGTAGAGGGTTTTTTTTTTTTTTTTTTTTTTTTTTTTCGAATTATAGGAATTTTTATTTTTTCAAACTATAGGAATTTATTTTTTTTTTTATTTTTTTTTTTTTTTTTTTTTATGCAAATTCTAGGATAGGTGGAGGTTTTTGGTGAATAAAGGCAAAGCAATTTTCTCCTTTGAATGACGTAGGCGAAACTTCCTGACGATCCGTTAAGGTGAAACTTTAGTAGAAGATTTTCGACTAGCGATTTAAGTTAATTCTATATATATATATATATATATACATGTCTTATTAACACCAGTCAACCTTCATGTTTGGGGGTTAACTACATCCGACCAATGCAGGGCACGTGGGAAAACTGCGAGCCTCAAACATATTCTCACTGGATGTGAGTATGCTCTAAGAAGCTATACTTTGAGACATAACGATGTCCTGGAGATTTTTTCTGAGGTTTAAAAAATATGTTGTGAGACTGCCAATAAATCTCTAAATATTATCAACAACAGAGAAATTCAGTCCGTTAAAAAAGGAAATATTCTGAAAATTGCACGTAAAAATATGCATAAACCATCATTATGCAAGGACTGGCATGTTGCAACCAATTTAAAACATAACTTCATATTTCCAACTGAAATAATGTTAACAACAAAGCATCCCATGATGCATTTCATATTGCACTAATACCCTTGGGAAAGGTATGAATCCAATAATTCTCCCTCCAGCTATGGGTAAATAGTAGGGCAGACTAGGTTCGTCAGCCTTGGTGAGGCAACTAGTCTAGGAGAAGGAAAACTCTGAATTCAAACCTGTTAAACTCAGCTTAAAAATTGACCTTGTGTCATATCCTGCCTGAGCGGAGGGGTTGGTAAATATGGTTAACAACAAATGGTCTAGACGAAACTGGATCAACGGAAAGGAGCAAAGGTCATGACCCAGACAGGGAAACGACATATGATTGGATGAAGAGTTAGAACGTTTTTACCGTCAAAAAGATAGAAGTCTAAAAGTCAGTTGCGAGCTTCGCCAGAGAGGAGAGGGGTCATCCATACGACAGATAGAAAAGGAAGATCTAATTATGTAGAAAATGTAGAATTTATTTCTATGCAAATGAATGTATTTATTCAGTGTCTGCAAAATTGGAGGATTTGACACGTAATCACTTTTAAAGTAGAGGCTATCTGGTTTGAATTTAGTTTCTCTTTGACTCCACTGTTTCTTGTAGAAAGGCTAAAGGATACAGTCTACCCTACTATTTATCAATGATTGTGTTAAGAAGAAATAGATTCCAGCCTTTCCAAAGGGTAATAGTATGAATTGTAAGTTGTCATTTACACAATGTTGCTATCTTTAAAGTTGTATGTATGCAAATATATATATTACAATCCATTATTTTCTTCCATATATCTATATATATATATATATATATATATGTCCATGTATACATATAGAAATATATATAAATACGTATTTATGTATGCGTTTACACATGTTTTTGTGTTTTTGCATGCCTATGTATATATTTACATGTACATATGTATGTTTCACTTTTGTCCATGTGTGTATAAATGTGTGTGCTTGCACATATGTATATACATAGATGCATCTGTGTATGTGAGTGTGTTTTTATGTGTATGCATGTGCACATGGTTCCATATCTGTGTATTCTTCCGTTAACCCCTTGAATGGAAGTTGAAGATTGTTTGTTGTCCCATATAAAGCAATACTATTCAGTCTCTGTGGTAAACCTAACCACCTACGTAGGTATCAGCTAATCTTCTTCTCCATAGCTATCGTAGTTGTCATTGTAATATCAAACAGCTAGTGTTGATCAGCCACCAGCTTGCGGTCATATCATAACAGGCCATAATATTCTTGGCAAGATTGTATTACATAATAGAGATTTAGCCTCTGTAGTAATTTCAGTAATTGTTTTAATGTTTCAAGAGGACGCATTTAAACGTTACTAGTATTAGATAATCAAAGTATGCTAGAAGATCTTGCATATGAGTTTGACATTGCTGGCTGCTGTCACTTTTCAATCTTTAAAGTCCCTGGGCACTTCTATTGATAGTACATGAAACTCTAGTCACCTTCGAAGTAATCTTCTCTGGCTGCAATCCACTTGTGCCGTTCCAACAGCTTCTGGAAGGCCCCATGGAAGACCTCTTGTGTGAGCGTGTCAATGACCTTCGTCACAGCCTCTTTCATCTCCTCAATTGTCTCATAAGAACAGCCTCTGAGTTAAGGGAATAAGCCAAAGCCACGGGGGAGCAAGGTCTGGACTATAGAGAGGCTGAGGAACTATGTTGATGCTCATCTTGGTCAAATAGTCTGTGATAAAGATGGAATTGTGGACTGGTGCATTGTCCTGCTGGAAATGCCACTGACCCGATTTGAAGAGTGCTGACCACTTCCGACGGAATCTCTTGCTGAACTCCCTGAAAACCTCAACATAGTAACCCTAACCCTAACCCTTTGGCCAATCAACTCTGGTGTATTGACTTCCTTACTCCTCCCACACCTCTCATCATCTTTTTCATACTCCCTGCCTTCCTTGAATCTCTTATGCCCCTCAAAAACTGAAGCTCGATTCATGCAAGATGGGTGAAAAGCTGTCTGAAGCATTTCATACATTTCTGTGGCATTTTTTTTCAAGTTTAAAACTGAATTTTATTGCATATCGTTCTCCTAAAGTGTCAGATTGCATATTTGAAATTCACCAGCTGTGACAATCAGGCTTTAGTAGGGTGTATTTGAGCTCCTGCTGTAGCTGTTTATTTGAACCTGAAATCATAAAAATTAGTCAGTCATCTCATAAGATATATAGCAATAACATACTTAATTTTCAAGAGTAAGCAGAGATGAACTCATAAGAGATGTACTCTTATGGATCCCCACACACGGCCGCGCAAAAGCAGGACGACCAGCACGAACGTACATTCAGCAGCTATGTGAGGATACAGGTTGTTGTCCTGAAGACCTACCTAGGGCGATGAACGATAGGGAGGAGTGGCGAGAGAGGGTCAGGGATATCCGTGCTGCCAGCACGATATGATGATGATGATGATGATGATAATTTTAAATACCCATACGAAAAAAAGTCTGGAAACATATTGTATGCCCCTCATAGACAGTATGGATAGTGACACAGACCGCCTAATTGCCAGCCTTAATCTTGAAGAAATAATCAATAACTACAATGCTTGAAATAATTTAACTGTGCGAAAACTTAGAAGCTCACTCACCTTTTGAAATGTTAATCTCTTACATATCATACATATCCGTTTAAATGTGTGCAAACAAATGACTGATGTTAAATTGTTACTGTTACATAGTAACTCAAGAAATCATTTCACTGTGTGCAAAAAAATGAGGAAAAGTAAATAGAATGATTCGTATTGGATAGAGATATTTGAAGTCATTTAACTGTGAAGGAAAAAGAGCTCAGGTTTGTTTAAAATGTTACTAGAAAAATAATCACAAACCATGTGTAGTTTTTATAAATCTAAACAGGGTTTGTCATTGGAGAATTGACCATGTTTGATACAACATAAAAACAAACCATCTTATGAGGAACTGTTTCTGACACTTTAACTGCATACTTATATTAAAGTGAATTGTTTGAAAGAGAACTGTTTTTACATTTTACTGAATGTAAACAAAAACTGTACTCATGCTAAACCGTATTGTTGTTTATATGCATAAAATTGATTTGGCATTAAATAACCTAAAATGGTTGATATGCCATAAAACCAAAGCAAACCAAAGCAACCTTCATGTGAGAGAAAGGGTTGTACCAAAAATATGATGAATTGAAACCAGTTAACTGTGTTCAAACAAATGAAAACCTGCTCATTCAAAAAATTTTATCAGGAATCATCGGATGCCTACCTTGCACCACCAGAAATATTACTCATTCACTTCCATTTTCCTCAAGTTCATTCTCACCATTTATGAATCCAAAATAGACTTTTTACAAATTATTACTATTAGATAGGAATACTTGAAACCATATATTTATGTGTAATTTATTTATACTTGATAAGAACACTTGCAAACAAATGATTATTATTATCAAAAGTAATAGTTACATCAAACTGTGAAAGTTTACAACAAATTATTAATATTAGATAGGAATACTTGAAACCATTTAACTGTGAAAGTTATTGGTCCAAAATTTGTCATTTTATAACTCATAAGTCATTGATATTCTGTAAAACAAATAAAGCCAACTCAACCTAACCATTTTCTGAAAGAGGATAGATTAGTTTTATTGCCTGATACATAAGGACAGCTATTTGATGATGGCGTAGAAAAAACCTCTGTAGAAATAAAAGCGTAGTCGAATTAACAGACGTGTTGCTGTTAACCATTTATCTGCCCCCAGAAATTATCACATTCTCTTACAGGTTCAAGTCCTAATCTGACTCCAGTAAGCCTTATCTCACATTCATCTTTGAATATAACAAAGGTAACCAAGGTTTTTTTCTGGCACTGATCTTTCATGAAAAAGATCTTTCCTACAAAACCTGCCAATAGAACCAAGTTTGTTTGTTTTTTTGGCACAGACCAGTCATTAAAAAGATCTTTTTAACAAAGAGTGCCTACAGTGAAGAGGCAAAATAGATGCAACAGATATACAGAGGACTATGATACTTTTTGAATAGATCCAATTTTCAGCTTTTAAACACGATCTATTGACATTTGTCAATGTATTTTCGTCACTGATAAATAAGAGTCTGCAGAATGAACTTTGAAAAACCTACACCAAAAGAAGCAACCTGCATTTTCACAGCAGTGTTGATGGCATTGTTAACCTGGAAAATGATATCCTCACAGTTCATCATTTATTGGCTTGATTTGTACTGATCAACTGACCAAAATCCTCTTCATTTCATGGGTAAACAGCTTTTTGACCATGGCTTCACATTTGCATCACTAAATCAGAATCTCTTCTGCCATATTGCCAATATCTAAGTCAGAATCAGATTCGGAGGGTGAGGCAGCAGACTTCCACAGATTCTTCTTTGGAGGAGAGCTGTCAAGCCAAATTCTCACCTTTTCTTATCGAAAAAGTATTATCAACAAGGTTGACACATAAAAACGCAAAGAAAATCCAAAACAGAAACTTCCTTGTCATGGTGGAGAGCTAGAGGCAGGCAGAAAGTATATTAAAAATAAAAATCTTACAAGTCAGTGCAGGTTTCTGCCCATGTGAGAAACTCAACACTTCCAAGGGAGTAATCAGGAATAGGGAGCTGGTGTTGACAATAAAAGAGATGTTGGCAGTCCAAGGAAAACAGGGTGTCACAAACATAAAATCAAAACCAACACCTACATCCTGACATTCAACCAGCCCCAAAATCCCAAGGAGGTGAAAAAAGGCGATTGTGTTTAGAGGGTTAAACATTACATCCCAGCTCTCCTGAAGTGCTTCAAATGCCAAAAGTATAGACACCACAAGAAAGCCACTAGAGGACGACACATATTTTATATAGGGTTAAAAAGACCTGGATCATATGGAGGATTTTTGCTTGAAGAAAACAAATTGAGTGAACTGCCAACAAAATCACCCTGCTTACAAAAGATCTTGCAAAGCCTACAAAAAAGAAAAAGAGGTACTACATGTCTTATTCATCTAATTTGGATGGTCTTTGAGATGAGTAGAAGGTGGCCGTACAGCTGCAGTTTTGTGGAATGTTGCTTCCAGGATTTTTAAAATATAGTTTGTAGCTTCCTTGTGCAATTGCCATCAAGTTTTTTCTCAATATGCCAAATGGTGCATCCATACAGTAGTATGCATATGACAGCTGCTTGGAAAAAACTGTATTTTCTTTTTATCGGATAGCTCTGACTTCCATATGACCGATAGCCTATCAGTAGCTGTCTATGTCATTTCTAGTCATGAGGTAAGTGGACTTTTCTACTAGTTTCAAAGAACCTCCTTTTAGTGCGGAGATATCAACCCTTTGGTTAAAGCACATGTACTCTGTTTTATCTGTGTTCATGCAGAGGCTTATGCTGCCTGTTGCCTGTTTCAAACTATGCAGCTGATATTTATCCTGGGCAGGTGTACTTACCAGAAGCGCTATGTCATCAGTGTAGTCCATGTCTGTAATAGTTCTTGTGGGGTCTACTTCTTGCCTTTTCCAGTTTAAAGCCATTTTCTTTCATTATATTTATTGACGTCTGAAGTGCATTGTCTAGGCAGATTATGAACTGGTATGGTGCTCATCAAATGATTACTGTGACTCGAAAATAAAATAGAATACACACACACACACACACACACATATATATATATATATATGTATACATATAAGTATATACAAGTGAATGTGTTTCATACAAAAAATTTTCATTATATATATATATATATATATATATAAACTTCATTTATACCATGAACAATATTTCTATGGAAAAAGGTACGTAGTGACAGGAATGGTAATTTCAAAAAGTAAATGACTATTTTTTCTACACGGTCTGGCTTCAACATATAATGTCCTATTGAACAATATCCATTTGCTTCTATGTCTGCTATGAAAAGCAAAGAAGAAAAATAATGAAATTCAAACGGTTGCTGTTATATGTTGAAGGGAGGATCAAAAATCATTTTTTAGTACTTCAGCAGTATATATATAGATATATTTAGCAATTACTCTGCACAAGAGAGAATTTAATGGGTTTGAAATCAAACTTCTCCTTGACCAGCTGCCATACCAAGCTTGAAAAGCACAGTCTGCTCTACAATTTAGCCATAGCTGAAGAGGGGATAGTTAGATTCATGCCTTTCCCAAGTGTATCAGTGTAAGGAAAAATGTAAACAGCCTTGTGCAGGTTTTGAACTTGAGTTGCCATGTTCATTTCCTACATGGATATTGATTACACTTCCATTCAGCAGGACATATACTAAAATTGGAATGATATGGAGATGAATTTCATGGCCTCTAAACAAAGTTGACAAGCAAATTGGTGGAGTGTTTCATATTTTGTAGGGAAGTGTGTTACAGTTATTGTGCTTGGAAATAGACCTGGAGATATGAGTTCAAATGATGAATGAACTGTCCATATTCCATTTAATGCTAATGCCTTTAGGAAAGGCATGAATCCATCTGTTGTTCATCTTCAGCTTGGGGTAAATAGGTGGGCAGACTGAAATCTTAAGCCATGATGTGGCAATCAATCTAAGAGAAGTAAAACATTAGATTAAAATGATGGATAAACTGTCCACATTTCATTTTATGCTAATGCCTTTGGGAAAGGCATGAATCCATCTGTTGTTCATCTCCAGCTAGGGTTAAATAGGTGGGCAGACTGAAATCTTTATCCTTCATATGGCAATCAATCTATATATCCTAAAACAAAGGGTTTAATCATATATATATATATATAACCTAAAACAAAGTAAGTTCACTTACCTCCTCTTTGGCTATCGTATTACGATCAGTTTCATCAATTTTCTCTACAATGTGATCACATCAGAGAATTTTGGCAGCTATAGGACAGGCAGAAGAGAATCTCGTTAATTTTAGGTATTTCTCTCCTGCTCTACTGAACAGTGTTGAGCACTCATTTTGATTTTTATTCTTAAATGTTCACTTTCAAATTATATATATATATATGTGTGTGTATGTGTGTGTGTGTGTGTGTGTGTGTATACATATATATATATATATATATATATGCATCTGTATTATATAGAAATATGAAAAAACAAAATATTTAGAAGATGAGTTTATTTATAGTTGAATATTTCACCATGTTAAATGTTGTGGTTATTTTTTTATATCAAACCATCATCAGGGCAATGTTTATATGCAATGCTGTATCTTCTGAATTATATCCAATGATGATGAATTTGTCCCTTAGTTAAATATTTACTACACACAATAAAAAATTTTTATTCGGCCAAATCCCCGACTGTCTCTCGACTTCTACCTTCTGCTACACATCGCTACACATATATTCATGAGACAACCTCAAATCTGCCACACGACACATGTATCATCACACACACACACACACACACACACACACACACACATATAAACAATCACTTAGATGACCACACACAACAATATGCAAATATAATCTTTACAAACATGCATATAAACAAACAATCACATGTACGACCACATACAACAATACAAAAATATAATTTACACACACACACACACACACACACACGCGCACAAAAACAGTTATATATAATTCTAATGTAAACATTCTTTTGACTGTACTTTTTTGATTTTTTTTTTTTTGATTTCTCCAAAATATTTCATTTTCTGCTTGATTATTGTTGTATAAAGAAGGCATGAAACCAGTTGTTGCAGAGAAGCATCCAACTATTTAACATATATAAAAATTAATATAAATATATATATATATATATATATATAAAGTGAAGTGAGAGTACTTTTCTGATTATTTTCTTTGTTATCTTCTTGTGTTTATTATTACATTCATTGTATTACAGGAATTGTTTTTTTAGAAAAATCTCGGTACAAGCACCCTAAAAGAGGAAGACATTTTTGAAAATATTTTTTAGATGAGATATAATTAAAGAATTTATTGGAGTAGAAATCCTAATACACTCATCCAATTCCCAAAGTCATGATTGCATATCTCCTTAATAGGAAGATTGGGACAGACCATTAATATACCCAGACACATAAAGAGACATCCATCCAATTTAAAATGTACATTTTAGGTCACTTTGATTAGGAAGTAAATTATTTTTGAAGAATAACATTGTATTTTTCATTTGACATTAGGACTAGAAACAATTATGTTACATTTTAAACTTGTCATTAATCAGTTTAATAGAATTCCTTAACAAAAGCCCATCCTAAAATGTATATATATATATATATTCATTTGGTAACATTCATTCACCAGGATTAGCGACAGATCCAAAGATGGGAAATATTTATTTCTGCCTTTTACTCTCACTTTTCTTTTGGTTAAAATCAGGAGTTGAAAGCCGTAAGTTAATTTTGTTTTATTTCTCTTCTGTCTATTTTATATATATATATATATATATATAGTAATTGGATGAAAACTTAAAACTGGTTAAGTTGGCATTGTAAATTTATTTCAGAATATTACTATACTCTCCGTCTCATCAGATGACTTCTTACAGGCTTTTCTCTAAGTTGCAGAACAGCAAATGTGGTGTTACAGTTTGTATAATAAAAAAATAAAAAAGGAAAAAATAAAAAATAAGAAAAAAAAATAATTTAAATTGACAGGCGAGGGCAGAGGGTTTCAAGATGTTAGGTTTTATAAGCATCAAGAAATAGGAGTGGGGTTTCTCTGTAGTTCAACCCATCCTAATTTACACACTTGTCAGTGGTACCATAGAAGGTGTGATTTTCTGTTAATTATCTCAGCTCTTCTGATCCTAGATATTCCTCTTAATTTAATTAGGAACAACATAATTAAATAAGATAAAGGTAAGCATCAAGAAATAGGAGTGGGGTTTCTCTGTAATTCAACCCATCCTAATTTACGCACTTGTCAGTGGTCCCATAGAAGGTGCAATTTTCTGTTAATTATCTCAGCTCTTCTGACCCTAGATATTCCTCTTAATTTAATTAGGAACAAGATAATTAAATAAGATAAAGGTAAGAAATTTTTTATCATAGCTATCAAGTTCTTTTGATTTACCCTAAAAATGGTCAAGGATAATTAACTACCTTAAAGTCAAAGGCCTTAATTTTTGGATTAAGATCCAATGTTCATTGGATCATCATCTATCTTTAAATTTCCCTGCCCCGATGATATCCACTACTGAATTGATCGTTAATAATTTCTAATAAATCCTTATCATTGTCCTTGCAATTACGTAGGAATCAGAGTTTCAGTGGCTCTCAGTCAGGATAATTTGAATTTTTTACTTTATGTCAACATTTAAACACGAGCTCATTTCTTTCATTCATCAGTAGTCTTCGATTTCTGTAATTAATAATACCAATTTTCTCATATATATATATATATATATATATATATGTATGTATGTATATTTGGCTTTGGTGAAAAACTAAAAATCTAACAAAAAAAAATTGTGAAATCTTTATTGATTTGATTTTTAATTATTGTTGTTATTTGATTTTGGAAATTAAACCAAAAATATAGAAGGCAGTGTTACATTATAATTTCATAAATGCTCCCTACCTATATCTGTAAGGGTAGAGTCTTCATAGTGTCCCTTGCTCTATTATTGTTTGAGAACCACAGCTCTGAAAACAAATACATACAATGGGAATTGTTGAAGAAAACAAAATCTGCTGTCAACATTAGTTGGTTTTAAAAGAAACCCCAGTGGAACTTACAAAAATGGCAAATATATCACTACTGAATGCTCTGGACACCATACAAAACCCTGTGAAATGTTAAAAAATATGAAAACAAAGATAAATAAATTATAGCATTATTATTAAAAAAAGGACAGTAAAATGGAAAATACCAAACGACACCATTTTTTTATGAGGTAGGTCCAGAGACATTAACAATAAACATTAAATTTCTGCTCTTTGCAATGGAAAGAAAGAATAAGTTGATCAAAGTTATAGGCAAATTTTATGACCACTTCATTGGACAGACAAGTGAAATTTATCAAGAGTTGATTTTCAAGAAAACAGACCAACAAAAAGTGAATCTTTTGATGTGACAGTACTATGCAAATAAGCTAAGTCTTGTAACTTTTGTGAGTGTCTGCATGAGTCTCTTTTATTTGATATGGTAAGTAACTTGAACTTTGTGTATGAGACTAAGATTAGATGAATGACTATCTTAGAATTAAAGATATGATAAGCAACTTGAGCTCTGTGTACCAGTGTAAAAAATGCTTAGATGAATGTCCATCTTAGAATTAAAGATATGATTACGAACATGAGCTCAGACTATTGAAAACTTAGATGGTTACCACTCACTAATTATAGATATGATAAGCAACTTGAGCTCTGTGTAGCAGACTAAGCAAAACTTAGATGAATGACCACTTAGTAAGTACAAATATTATAGCCAAATAAGTTTAATTAATGATAGAAATAATAAAATAAGTTAAGCAACCATCAGACAGTACAGTACTGAAATAGGTGACTACTTATTAACCACTGATACTGTAAGCAAGTAGACGTCTATGTAGCAGAAGACTAAGTAGCACTTTATGAATAAGAAATAAAAAGGAAGATATTAAGCAACCATAAACCATTTCAGCGGTTAGATGGGTGACATTTATTAACAACAGATAGGATAATAAACCAGAGTAGGATGTACAAATTTATCAAAGCTTAGTAAATATTAAAAAATGGAAGATGTTAAGCAAAAATGAATCAGGTTTGTATATAGATGGGTGACAACTTAGTTAGTATAAGGACTATGGGAAACTGGGGCTCTGAGTGGCAGACTACAGACTGAAATGGTTCATTATTGCTTAACATCATCCTATTTTGTTCTAATTTACTGAGCTTTGCTTACTTGCTACACAAAGTTCAATTAGCTTACAGTACCTGTAATTAATAAATGGTCACTCATCTAAGTATTGAACTGTTCCTTATTGCTTAACATCATCCTATTTTGTTCTAATTTAATGAGCTTTGCTTACTTGCTACACAAAGTTCCATTAGCTTACAGTACCTGTAATTAATAAATGGTCACTCATCAAAGTACTGAACTGTTCCTTATTGCTTAACATCATCCTATTTTGTTCTAATTTACTGAGTTTTGCTTACTTGCTACACAAAGTTCCATTAGCTTGCAGTACCTGTAATTAATAAATGGTCACTCATCTAAGTACTGGACTGTATATTATTGCTTAACATCATCCTTTTTTTCAAAATTATTTACTTTCTCTGATGAAATTGTTGTCAGAATCTGAATTAACCAAATCTTTGAATATTCATTTAAAATATCAGGTAATGTATCACTGATTATTCATTATAATTTGATTGGTAAAATTTACCATTTTATTTATTTATTGAACTTTCCATTTTATTGTCATGAAATAATAAATTTCAAAATTTGAAAATGAAACCAGAAAAAACCGAAAACAAACAAGCAAACTAATAAAAAACAAGAGATCTTAAATAGAAGATGCAGTGAAAAGTTAATTTACACTGTAACATTGTTTTTTTGTTTTTTGTTTCTTTAACAATTTTTTAGTATTTTTCTTTTTACAAAGTAGGAATGATATGAAATGTGAAGCATAAAATGAAGACCTGTCAACAACTAAAATTGTCTCTGCAAATAAAAATGAACAAACAAAATTTATGAATCACAATTGTCAAGAGTAAACTAAGAAGTCCGGGAGTCCAAGTAAAAAATTGTTAGTGGGTCTCTTTACCCTACAAAATCAATTCAATGTCAATAGCTTTTGTAATGTCTTTTTCTAAAAAAAAAAAAATGAAAAAAAATTATATACAAAAACTGCCGCCAAAGAAGCAGTTTTGCTTCCAGTAAAGTCTTCATCAGATGATGACCCTGGGTTCAGGCATGGTTTTGGGGCCGAAGCATCATTACCACTAACCCAGGGTGCCCCAGCAGTATCTCACAATACTACCAGACTTTATTGGATGGTGTTTAATCTGTATGAATGCTATAGATATCATTGCTAAATTATTTACTTTCTCTTGTGAAATTATTGACCATAGATATGTTTTAATCAGTTTTAGTTTGGAAAAATTTCTTTCACGTGTACATGGAGGACAATTTAAACAAATCTGTCTCTTTGGCTTAAAATAGAGTGTTCAATAGTGGTCCAGGAGACTGGGGTTCAATCCAAAGTCAACTCATACCAAAAGCTCAAAAAATGGTACTTGATGCCTTAAGACTGAGAATTATATTTTTTAAAAAGCTGTTAGTATTAAACTCAATGTTAAATAACTTGTTCTTTTAAAGGGGAAAAAATTACAAATTATATCGATTGAATCTCAAAGCGAAGGAACATAACTCTGTATTTTTTTAAGGGAAGCAATTCTTAGATTATCAATAAATTTTTTAAAAACTTGTGAGTTACCCAAGAAACTATATAGACTTAAAATATTTCATTTTCAAATATATTTGCAGGACGAGTAAACTAAAATCACTCCAGTCTCATTTTTAAAATTCCACTCTTTACTTCAACAGAAACAATAATTCTTAGGAAATTAAATCCACCAATTAAAAATAAAATAAATTGTTATAGTATAAGGTTTGTTAAAATTTTAAAGAATACTTGTAAAAGTTTTGACATGAAATAGGATAAAAAAAGAAGCAAATATGACATCAAAGAAGTTAACTGCCAATAAAAATCTAAATAAAATGTGATTGCTTGATTTTAATAGCATATTAACCCATCTAAGATTATTTTATGCCAAGAGGTTAGAGAATCGCATTCGTTTTATGTTCCTCTTTATATTTTTGTGTATTTGCTTCTGTTTTTCTTAGCACACAGTCCTCAAAAATATGAATAATTCTGTCATTGACTACAGTTTAAGCCATAGCTGGGGGATAAGGGGTTTTAAGCATCAACCCTATATATATATATATATATATATATATTTACAGAGAGAGAGAGAGAGTGAGAGAGAAAGGAAGATAGATCTGTTTGGGTGCATAAATATATATATATATATATATATATATATATATATATATATATATATATATTTATGCTGCTTACAGAGTAAAATCTATTGATATGACATTAGAGAATATTTCTTAAACAATGTATTATTCATTGTTTATCAAGGAAGTTGAATATAATATCTAAAGTTAAATATTCTTACTATAAGTATTTGTCAAAGATATATCCACTTTATTCAAAACACGGACATTCCCCCAATGTTGTTAAAAGTAAATAGTGAAATTCATTTGGTAACATACATTCACCAGGATTAGCGACAGATCCAAAGATGGCAAATATTCATTTCTGCCTTTTACTCACACTTTTCTTTTGCTTAAAATCAGGAGTTGCAAGCCATAAGTTCATTCTGTTTCATTTATCTTCTATCTATCTATCTATCTATCTATCTATATATATATATATATATATATATTTGGCTCTGCTGAAAAACGAAAAGTCGAAAGAAAAAATTGTGTATTGAAGTGATAGAATTATGTTTAGCTTAATGATTTGTTAGTTGATTGTGAAAGAATGTTAAATTTAACATGTACCTTGTGTGCCATTAATGTGACCTAAAATAATGGGACTAAATTACTCTGAAATCTTGTTCATTTATTATTCTGTCTATGTTTAAAATGTTCAACAAGTATATTTAGCTGAGGCTGTCTTTCCATACTCACTCCTGGAGTGATAGTACCTGTTAGTGTCATTGGTTTGACACTAAACTGCATGTGATGGTAAAGCTCCAATTCTAGATGTTTTGGGAATGTAAAATGCCTCTTCATTGGCAATACTCCTAGGTCAACAATTATCAGGAATGATACTTACTTGTTAGGGTACTATCTATGGATCATATAGAAGTAGTTTTCTTTGTTTGACAATAAATTACAAATGATCATGAGGCTCGATTTCTAGGGCTTTTAAGAATTGTGCATCCATCTATAGTGGCATTATTCCCAGGTCCACTCTAACATGAAGTGGTAGTATCTGTTAGGGTATCCTCAATGGACCAAGTAGAACTAGTCTCCTGGGTTCGACACATAACTGCTTTTGATGGTGAGACTCCTCTGTAGAGCTATTGTGAATGTAGGGTACCTCATCATTGGCATTACTCCCACTTCCGCTCTAACCTGAAGTGGAAGAAACTTCAGGGTACTATTTCTGGGTCAAATAAAACTAATGTGTTGGGTTTGACACTTAAATACATCTGATCGTGAAACATTTGGGAGCATTTGGGAATATGGTTTAGCATTACTCCCATGTAGACTCTGACCTGTTTTCGAAGTACCAGTTATGGTACGATCTATGGGTCAAATAGAACTAATATTTTGGGTTTGACTCTAAACTTCATCAAATCATGAAACTCCAATTTGAGAGCTTTTATGAATGTTTAGTACCTTTTCATTGGTATTACTCCCAGGTCAACTGTCACCAAGATTGGTAGCACCATTTTGACTCTGATCTAGGCATGAAAGGAACTGGTGTTTTGAGTTTGACACTAATCCAAACCCTGATCATCAAACATTTGGGAGCATCTGGGAATAGAGTGTAGCTCCTAATTGGCATTACTCCCATATAGACTCTGAACTGTATTGGAAGTACCGGTTATGGTACGATCTATGGGTCAAATAGAACTAGTGTCTTGGGTTTGACACAAAACTGCTTTTGGGAATGTAAAGTGCCTCTTCATTGACAATACTCCCAGGTCCACTCTGATCTAGAGTAGTAATACCTGTTAGGATATTATCTATGGCTCCATTAACAATAGTGTTCTTTGTTTGACTCTAAAATTCACCTGATCATGAAGCTCCAGTTCTAGAGCTTTTGGGAATATAGTATAACTCTTCATTGGCAAGACTCCCAGGTCCACTCTGACATGAAGTGGTAGTACCAGTCAGGGTAGAATCTATGAGCCAAAAAGACATGTTCTCCTTGGCTTGACACTAAATTGCTCTTGATGTTGAAGTGCCATTGTAAAGCATTTGGGAATGTAGAGAACCTCTTTATTGGCATTACTCCCAGGTCAAATCAAACGTATTGAGCTAGCACCATTTAGGCTACCATCTATGGGGAAAAGGGATCTAGTGTCATGGCTTTCACAATAAACAACACCTGATCATGAGGTAGTAACTGTTAGGGTACTATCTATGGATTAAATTGAACTAGTGTCCTGGGTTTGACACTTAATTGCATCTGATTGGGATGCACCAATTTTAGGGTCCTTGGGAAACGGTCTGAAAATTTGGGAATGTACAGTACCACATCATTGGCATTACTCCCATGTCAACCCTGACCTGAAGTCAAATAGAACTAGTCTACAGGGTTTGACATTAAACTGCATCTGATCATCAGATTCCAATTCTAGACCTTTTAGGAATATAGAGGCTGTCTTCATTCGCATTACTCCCAGGTCCACTCACAGCTTTAGTTATTGTACTTATTAGGGTCATGCCTTTGAGTCAAATAGAACTAGTGTTCTGGGTGTGATACTAAACTGCCTCTGATTGTGAGACTTCAATTCTATACCTCTTGTGAATGAAGAATACCTCTTCATTGGCATTACTCCAAGGTCCACTCTGTCCTGGGGTAGTTGCACTTGTTATGATCCTTTCAATGGGTTATGAATTGTAGAGCTTTTGGGAATGTAGAGTACCTCTTCAATAGCATCACATCCACGTCTACTCGGACATGGAGTGCTGGCACCTGTTTGGGTGTCTTCTATAGGCCAAATAGAAATAGTGCCCAGAATAACGATAAACGGAATCTGATTATGAGGTTACAATTCTACAGGTTTTGGTAATGTGAAGTACCTCTTCATTGGTATTACTCTCAGCTCCACTCCGACCAGGAGTGATAGTAGCTGTTAAGGTCTCATTTATGGGTCAAATAGAACGAATGTCCTGGGTTTGACACTAAACTGCATCTGATCATGAGACTCCAATTCAAAGGCTTTCGGGAATGTAGAGTACCTCTTCATTGGCATTACTACCAGGTCCACTATGACTTGTATTGGTAGTAACTGTTACAGTCCTATCTATGAGTCAAATAGATTTAGCATCTCAGGCTTGAGACTAAACTGCTTCTGATCGTCAGACTGCATTTGTTGAGATTTTGGGAATATAGACTACCTCTTCATTGGCATTACTCCCAGGTCCTCTCTGAGCTTGAATGGTAGTACCTGTTAGGGTACCAGCTATGGTGCAAATAGAACTAGTGTCCTGGGTTAAACACTAAACGGCATCTGACCTCCATATCTAGAGCTTTTAGGAATATACTGTTCCACTTTATGGGCAATACTCCCAGGTCCACTACAACCTGGAGTGGTAGATCATGTCCATGTACCATCTATGGGTGATGTAAATAGTGTCCTTGGTTCGACACTAAACTGCATCAGATGGTGAGGCTCTAATTCTAGAGATTTTGTGAATGTAGAGTACCTCTTCATTGGTATTAACTCAAAGTCCACTCAGACCCAGTGAGTTACTATTGACTACGGTCCTATCTGTGATTCAAAATATATTATGTAACCATTTATTTACTTAAAACCTTTTTGCTGTGAGCCAAAAAATGATGAATTTTAAATTGAATTATTAGTATAGATAGAAATAATTCAATTGTGTGCAAATAAATGAATAAAGTTATATATGGAATTATTTGTGTTAGATAGGAATACTTGAAACCATTTATGACTTGGATATGAAATTAAACAGCATCTGATAGGGAGACCACATTCCTGGTGTTTGGAGAATTTCTTTCCCATGACTTCCAGGTTCACTTTAACTCAGTGTGGTAGTACCTGTTAGGATTCCATCTCTGAGTCAAATAGCACTTTTCAATCTTTTACTAAAGCTTATTATTTCTAAACCAAATCATTAGAGTTAGATATTAATACTTGAAACCATTTAACTGTGTGCAAATAAAGGATTAATATTAAAGAGAATTATTGGTGTTGAATAACAATAATTGAAACTGTATGTAAACAAATGAGCTTTGGCTCATTGAAAAGAAAAGTTTCAATTAAACTTTTCATTAAAACTTTTCATTTAGGAAGCACACACAGAGACATATATATATATATATATATATATATATATATATATATATATATATATATATATATATACGTAGTGAATTCAGTAAGTTTCCAGCCTTTTTTTGTTCAGGCATTTAAAATTATTGACAATTCACTGTGTTATTGCTATACATCTTATGAGATGACTGACCAATTTTTATGATTTCAGATTCAAATCAACAGCTACAGCAACCATAGGAATACACCCTACTAAAGTCTGCTTGTCACAGCTGGTGAATTTCAAACATGCAATCTGGACGTGAGAACATTTTAGAAGAACAATATGCAATAAAATTCTGTTTTAAACTTGGAAAAAATACCACAGAAATGCATGGAATGCGTCAGAGAGCTTTTGAACTGTCCATCTTGCATAAATCGAGCATCAGTTTCTGAGTGGCATAAGAGATTCAAGGAAGGCAGGGAGTCTGTGAGGGATGATGAGAGGTATGGGAGGAGTAAGGAAGTAAATACATCAGAGTTGATTGGCCAATGGGTTAGGGTTAGGGTTACTATGTTGAGGTTTTAAGGGAGTTCAGAAAGGATATTCCTTCGGAAGAGGCCAGCACTCTTGAAATCGGGTCAGTGGCATTTCCACTCGGACAATGCACAAGTCAATAAATCCATCTTTGTCACAGACTATTTGACCAAGATGGGCATCAAGACAGTTCCTCAACCTCCCTATTATCCAGACCTTGCTCCCTGTGACTTTTGCTTATTCCCTAGGCTCAGAACTGTCATTATGAAACAATTGAGGAGATGAAAGAGGCTGTGATGAAAGTCATTGACATGCTCACACAAGATGACTTTCATGGGGCCTTCCAGAGGTTGTTGGAACGGTATAACAAGTGCATTGCAGCCAAAGGAGATTACTTTGAAGAGGACTAGAGTTTTATGTGTGTACTATCAATAAAAGTCCCATATGAAAAAAAGTCTGGAAACTTATCTGATGATCCTCGTATATAAACAGGATGTTTATTGAGTACCACACCAGAGTTGATATGCCATAAAACACAACCCAACACAACCAAACAAATCTTGTCTCACTCTGTTCAGCTGTTGTAAGAGATAAATTTATCATTTTTCATAATATCATTGAAGAATTTTTGGGAATTTGACTCAGGAAGCATCAGCTGCCTACCTTTCACCCCCAGTCAAATCATCCATTCCTTTCCATTTTTCTCAAAATCACTCTCACCATTTATGAATTGAAAATAAACCTTTTACAAATTATTTCTATTACATAAGAATACTTAAAACCATATATTTTTGTGTAATTTATTTGCATATGATAAGAATTCTTATAAACAATTTGAAATTTGTCATTTACACAATGTTGCTATCTTTAAAGATGTATGTATGCAGGTATATGTATATATATATTACAATCCATTATTTTCTTCCATATATATATATATATATATATATATGCCCATGTATATCTATAGAAATATATATAAATGCGTATTTATGTATGTGTTTACAGATGTTTTTGCGTTTTTGCATTCGTATGAATTTATTTACATATATATATATGTATGTTTCAGTTTTGTGCATGTGTGTATAAATGTGTGTGTTTACACATATGTATATCCATATATGCATGTGTGTATGTGAGTGTGTATTTATGTGTATGCATGTGCATGTGGTTCCATATCTGTGCATTCTTTAAGGGTCATCATTCCTTTATCAAGTTTGAGGTTTCAAGGAATACACCAACAGTTGCACCTCACCACATTGTCAGTGATGTTCTTCCCAAGATCATTTGGTGTTTTGGGTCTTTTAACATCATACACCAGCACTAAGGTGACCCAGCTAGTGTTGATCAGCCACCAGCTTGTGGTCAGGAACCTAACAGCAGCGAAAAAAAAAATCACAAAAACCTCCATGGGACTTTATAGAAACTAGCTCCAGTGGAACATCCAATCAAATGTGTGTCTAGGTAATCCCACTCCAATGAAAAAAAAAGGCAGGAACCAAGGAAATGTTTTCCCTTCAAACAGAGAAAGTGATTGCCCAGAGATGCACTTTTACACTCAGAACAGTCTAAAGGAAACCATCTCCATACAAGGTAGAGATAGACAAATCCTTCTACTTCCGTTAACCCCTCTAATGGAATTTATCGATTGTTTGTTGTTCCATATAAAGCAATACTGTTCAGACTCTGTGGTAAACCTAACCACCTACGTAGGTATCAGCTAATCTTCTTTTCCATAGCTATCATAGTTGTCATTGTAATATTATATATCATAAAATGTGATGAATTGAAACTAGTTAATTGTGTGAAAACAAATGAAAACCTGCTCATCCAAAAATTTTATCAGGAATCATTGGATGCCTACCTTGCACCACCAGAAATATTACCCATTCATTTCCATTTTTCTCAAGTTCATTCTCACCATTTATGAATCCAAAATAGACTTTTTACAAATTGTTACTATTAGATAGGAATACTTGAAACCATATATATATGTGTAATTTATTTATACTTGATAAGAACACTTGCAAACAAAGGATTATCATTATCAAATAGTAATAGTAACATCAAACTATGAAAGTTTACAAACAAATTATTAATATTAGATAGGAATACTTGAAACCATTTAACTGTGAAAGTTATTGGTCCCAAATTTTGGCATTTTATAACTCGTAAGTCATTGATATTCTGTAAAACAAATAAAGCCAACTCAACCTAACCATTTTCTGAAAGAGGATAGATTAGTTTTATTGCCTGATACAAAAGGACAGCTATTTGACGATGGCTTAGAAAAAACCTCAGTAGAAATAAAAGCCATAGTCGAGTTAACAGACGTGTTGCTGTTAGCCATTTATCCACCCCCAGAAATTATCACATTCTCTTACAGGTTCAAGTCCTAATCCGACTCCAGTAAGCCTTATCTCACCTTCATCTTTGAATATAACAAATGTAACCAAGGTTTTTTTTCTGGCACTGATCTTTCATGAAAAAGATCTTTCCTACAAAACCTGCCAATAGAACAATTTTTTTTTTTGGCACAGACCAATCATGAAAAAGATCTTTTTAACAAAGAGTGCCTATAGTTAAGAGGCCAAATAGATGCAACAGATATACGGAGGACTATGATACTTCTTAAATAGATCCAATTTTCAGCTTTTAAACACTGTTTATTGACATTTGTCAATGTATTTTTGTCACTGATAAATAGTCTGCAGAATGAACTCTGAAAAATCTGCATCCTGCATTTTCACAGCAGTGTTGATGGCATTGTTAACCTGGAAAATGATATCCTCACAGTTCATCATTTATTGGCTTGATTTGTACTGATCAACTGACCAAAATCCTCTTCATTTCATGGGTAAACAGCTTTTTGACCATGGCTTCACATTTGCATCACTAAATCAGAATCTCTTCTGCCATATTGCCAATATCAAGGTCAGAATCAGATTTGGAGGGTGAGGCAGCAGACTTCCACAGATTCTTCTTTGGAGGAGGTCTGCCAAGCCAAATTCTCACCTTTTCTTATCAAAAAAGTATTATCAACAAGGTCTACACCTAAAAACGCAAAGAAAATCTGAAACGGAAACTTCCTTGTCATAGTGGAGAGCCAGAGGCAGGCAGAAAGTATATCAAAAATGAAAATCTTCCATACAAGTAAGTGCTGATTTCTACTCGCATGAGAAACTCAACACTTCCAAGGGAGTAATTAGGAATAGGGAGCTGGCATTGACAATAAAAGATGAGACGTTGACAGCCCAAGGAAAACAGGGTGTCACAAACATAAAATCAAAACCAACACCTAAATCCTGACATTCAACCAGCCCCACAATCCCAAGGAGGTGAAAATAGGCTATTGTGTTGAGAGGGTCGAACATTACGTCCCAGCTCCCTGATGTGCTTTAAATGCCAAAAGTATAGACACCACATGAAAACCAATAGAAGACGACACATGTCTTTTATGGGGTTTAAAAGACCTGGACCCTATGGAGGATGTTTGCTTGAAGGAAACGAGTTGAATAAACTGCCAACAAAATCACCCTGCTTACAAAAGATCTTGCAAAGCCTACAAAAAAGAAAAATAGATACTGCATGTCTTATTCATCTAATTTGGATGGTCTTTGAGATGAGTAGAAGGTGGCCGTACAGCTGCTGTTTTGTGGAATGTTGCTTCCAGGATTTTCAAAATATAGCTTGTAGCATCCTTGTGTAATTCCCGTCAAGTTTTTTCTCTATACGCCAAAAGGTGCATCCATGCAGTAGTATGCACACGACAGCTGCTTGGAAAAAATTGTATTTTCTTTTTATCGGATAGCTCTGACTTCCATTTGACCAATAGCCTAGGAGTAGCTGCCTATGTCATTGCTAGTTGTGAGGTATGTGGACTTTTCCACTAGTTTCAAAGAACCTCCTTTTAGTGCAGAGATATCGCCTCTTTGGTTAAAGCACATGTACTCCATTTTATCTGTGTTCACACAGAGGCTTATGCTGCCTGTTGCCCACTTCAAACTATGCAGCTGATATTTGGCCTGGGCAGGTGTACTCACCAGAAGCGCTATGTCATCAGTTTAGTCCATGTCTGTAATAGTTCTTGCCTTTTCCAGTTTAAAGCCATTTTCTTTCATTATATTTATTGATGTCCAAAGTCAGTTGTCAAGGCAGATTATGAACTGGTTTGATGCTCATCAAATGATTACTGTGACTTAGAAATAAAATAGAATACACACACACACACACATACACGTATATATATATATAAGTATATACAAGTGAATGTGTTTCATACAAAAAATTTTCTTTATATATATGTATATATATATATATATATAAATTTCTTTTATACATGTGATATATAGTAAATGTTTTAGTTTATCTCATGTGACTGACTTTTGTTGAGGTTGTGTTTTCGTTGGTTTATGGGATGTTTATTTTTCTGGGAATTTTGTGGAAAGAGAAAATTGAAGAAAAGAGATGACAGTAAGAAAGAAGAATCCATGAACAATATTCCTATGGAAAAAGGTACGTAGTGACAGGAATGGTAATTTCAAAAAGTAAATGACTATTTTTTCTACACGGTCTGGCTTCAACATATAATGTCCTATTGAACAATATCCATTTGCTTATATGTCTGCTATAAAAAACAAAGAAGAAAAACAACGAAATTCAAATGGTTGCTGTTATATGTTGAAGGGAGGATCAAAAATCATTTTTTAATACTTCAGCAGTATATATATATATATATATATATATATAGCAATTACTCTGCACATGGTCGATTTTAAACAGAATTTAACAGGTTTGAAATCAAACTTCTCCTTGACTAGCTGCCATACCAAGGTTGAAAAGCACAGTCTGCTCTACAATCTACCTATAGCTGAAGAGGGAATAGTTAGATTCATGCCTTTCCCAAGTGTATCAGTGTAAGGAAAAATGTAAACAGCCTTGTGCAGGTTTTGAACTTGAGTTGCCATGTTCATTTCCTACATGGATATTGATTACACTTCCATTCAGCAGGACATATACTAAAATTGGAATGATATGGAGATGAATTTCATGGCCTCTAAACAAGGTTGACAAGCAAATTGGTGGAATGTTTCATATTTTGTAGGGAAGTGTGTTAAAGTTATGGTGCTTGGAAATAGACCCAGAGATATGAGTTCAAACGATGAATGAACTGCCCATATTCAACTTAATGCTAATGCCTTTAGGAAAGGCATGAATCCATCTGTTGTTTATCTCCAGCTCAGGGTAAATAGGTGGGCAGACTGAAATCTTTATCCTTCATATAGCAATCAATCTATATATCCTAAAACAAAGGGGTTAAATTATATATATATATATATAACCTAAAACAAAGTAAGTTCACTTACCTTCTCCTTGGCTATCGTATTACAATCAGCTTCATCAATTTTCTCTACAATGTGATCACATCAGAGAATTTTGGCAGCTATTGGACGGGCAGAAGAGAATCTCGTTAATTTGAGGTATTTCTCTCCTGCTCTACTGAGCAGTGTTGAGCACTCATTTTGATTTTTATTCTTAAATGTTCACTTTTTAATTATATATATATATGTGTGTGTGTGTATACACACACACACACACACACATATATATATATATATATATATATATATATATATGCATGTGTATTATATAGAAATATGAAAAAACAAGATATTTAGAAGATGAGTTTATTCATAGTTGAATATTTCACCACGTTAAATGTTGTGGTTATTTTTTTATATCAAACCATCATCAGGGCAATGTTTATATGTAATGCTGTATCTTCTGAATTATATCCAATGATGATGAATTTGTCCCTTAGTTAAATATTTACTACACACAATAAAAAATTTTTATTCGGCCAAATCCCCGACTGTCTCTCGACTTCTACCTTCTGCTACACATCGCTACACATATATTCATGAGACAACCTCAAATCTGCCACACGACACATGTATCATCACACACACACACACACAC
This sequence comes from Sepioteuthis lessoniana, assembly GCA_963585895.1. Lineage (NCBI taxonomy): Eukaryota > Metazoa > Mollusca > Cephalopoda > Myopsida > Loliginidae > Sepioteuthis > Sepioteuthis lessoniana. The sequence continues at coordinate 87,570,798 of OY757928.1, forward strand.
ACACACACACACACACACACATATAAACAATCACTTAGATGACCACACACAACAATATGCAAATATAATCTTTACAAACATGCATATAAACAAACAATCACATGTACGACCACATACAACAATACAAAAATATAATTTACACACACACACACACACACACACACATATAAACAATCACTTAGATGACAACACACAACAATATGCAAATATAATCTATACAAACCTGCATATAAACAAACAATCACATATACGACCACATACAACAATATGAAAATATAATTTACACACACACACACACACACACATGCACAAAAACAGTTATATATGATTCTAATGTAAACATTCTTTTGACTGTACTTTTTTGATTTTTTTTTTCTTTGATTTCTCCAAAATATTTCATTTTCTGCCTGATTATTGTTGTATAAAGAAGGCATGAAACTAGTGGTTGCAGAGAAGCATCCAACTATTTAACATATATAAAAATTAATATATATATATATATATATATAAAGTGAAGTGAGAGTACTTTTCTGATGATTTTCTTTGTTATCTTCTTGTGTTTATTATTGCATTCATGGTATTACAGGAATTGTTTTTTGGGAAAAACTCTGTACAAGCACCCTAAAAAAGGAAGACATTTTTGAAAATATTTTTAAGATGAGATATAATTAAAGAATTTATTGGAGTAGAAATCCTAATACACTCATCCAATTCCCAAAGTCATGAATGCATATCTCCTTAATAGGAAGATTTGGACGGACCATTAATATAACCAGACACATAAAGATACATCCATCCAATTTAAAATGTACATTTTAGGTCACTTTGATTAGGAAGTAAATTATTTTTGAAGAATAACATTGTATTATTCTTTTGACATTAGAACAAGAAACAATTATGTTACATTTTAACCTTGTCAAGAGTTGGTTGAATAGAATTCCTTCACAAAAGCCCATCCTAAAATGTATATATATATATATATTCATTTGATAACAAACATTCACCAGGATTAGTGACAGATCCAGAGATGGGAAATATTAATTTCTGCTTTTTACTCACACTTTTCTTTTGGTTAAAATCAGGAGTTGAAAGCCGTAAGTTTATTCTGTTTTATTTCTCTTCTATTTATCTTATATATATATATATATATATAGATATATAGCATAATCAGATGGAAACTTAAACATTGTTAAGTTGTCATTATAAATCTATTTTAGCAGAGAATATTACTATACTCTCCATCTTGTCAGCTGACTTTTTACATGTTTTTCACCAAGTTGCAGAACAGCAAATGTGGAGTTAGTGTCGTATCTAAAAAAAAAAAATTTTTTTAAAATGAAAAAATAAAAAATAGAAATAAAAAATAATTTAAATTGACAGGCGAGGGCAGAGGGGTTCAAGATGTTAGGTTTTATAAGCATCAAGCAATAAGAGTAGGGTTTCTTCTGATCCTAGATATTCCTCTTAATTTAAGTAGGAACAAGATAATTAAATAAGATAAAGGTACTATTTACCAACCCCTCCACTCGGGCAGGATGTCATATCCTGCCCGAGTGGAGGGGTTGGTAAATAGTACCAATTTTTAAGCGGAGTTTAACAGGTTTGAATTCAGAGTTTTCTTTCTCCTAGACTAGTTGCCTAGCCAAGGCTGAAGAACCTAGTCTGTCTTACTATTTACCCATAGCTGGAGGGAGAATAATTGGATTCATACCTTTCCCAATGGTATTAGTGCTATGCAATCAGTATCATCCAGGATTTGAACTCGTATCGCCGTGTTCATTTCCTACGGCGATAACGACTACACCACAGTAGATAAAGGTAAGCATCAAGAAATAGGAGTGGGGTTTCTCTGTAGTTCAACCCATCCTAAATAATGCATTGGTCGGTGGTCCCATAGAAGGTGCAATTTTCTGTTTATTATCTCAGCTCTTCTGATCCTAGATATTCCTCTTAATTTAATTAGGAACAACATAATTAAATAAGATAAAGGTAAGCATCAAGAAATAGGAGTGGGGTTTCTCTGTAGTTCAACCCATCCTAATTTATGCATTGGTCGGTGGTCCCATAGAAGGAGCAATTTTCTGTTAATTATCTCAGCTCTTCTGATCCTAGATATTCCTCTTAATTTAATTAGGAACAAGATAATTAAATAAGATAAAGGTAAGCATCAAGAAATAGGAGTGGGGTTTCTCTGTAGTTCAACCCATCCTAATTTACACATTGGTTGGTGGTCCCATAGAAGGTACAATTTTCTGTTAATTATCTCAGCTCTTCTGATCCTAGATATTTGTCACGTGGTTTCCCACTGAGATGATAGAAATAAGATTACTACTATCCTCGTGTTCAAATTAACAGTAGCAAACCGTCAAAGAATGACCGTTAAGAAAGAATGTGGGTCACAGTGGAGACCAACGGATGTTGGTACTTGGTGACCTCAATCGGGTCGCCTGACACGGGAAGGAAGAAGGTAGAAGCTAAACGATTGGCTGGGACCCTAAAATGGAAGTGGCACCTTCTTCCCGTCAGCGAAAAAAGGAAAAGAGTAAGTTAGTTGTTGGACAGGGTTCGTGGCGGATGGAACTAAAGCCAAGAACTTCGGGTAAAAGAAGAGCCCGTAAAAGAAGAAAGATTCTCCACAGGAATCCATCATAATAAGATAAGTAACTTTGGGACTGTTTCTCCTTATACCCAATTTTATATACCCTCTCTCTCAAGTCGAAGAAAGACAGTAAACAAAAGAAAAGAAAAGAAGAAAGACATTTATGCTCATGTCCTATCCATTTATGATATAATTGATACGTTGAAAGTGTATATCTGTGTGTAGTAAAAAGGATTGATGTTTTAATGTTCCCACGTGCTCTAAGTTGTTATTTGTGGCGTCTGCTACAAATTTGTTATGTCATGTTTCTTTTTCTGCTTCTATTCGCTTTATGATATGCTCGCTTAAAATTGTCCTATAAATTCCTTTAAATTCTTATACGGGGAACCGGAGTTGCCGACTACTACAATATAATATTATTACGTCTAAACCTAGAGGTCCAAATCATCCATTGTTCTAGGGGAGGAAGACTAGCGGCCTTGGTGGGTGTGTGTATATTGTGAAATTTGGAACCCCTTGCCAGCGGTCAGTCTAGCCATAAATTAATCCCCCACATAATATGCCAGTTACTATATGCCCAAGAAAAAAACTCTGAACAAGGAGTTATTCTGCAAGGGATCAAGTGCCAGTCTGCCCCGTCTTCACACGTGCGAAAAAAAGGTCCCGTTTTGGGATTTTAAAGAATTTGCCGTCACATATTCCTCTTAATTTAATTAGGAACAAGATAATTAAATAAGATAAAGGTAAGCATAAAGAAATAGGAGTGGGGTTTCTCTGTAGTTCAACCCATCCTAATTTATGTATTGGTCGGTGGTCCCGTAGAAGGTGCGATTTTCTGTTAATTATCTCAGCTCTTCTGACCCTAGATATTCCTCTTAATTTAATTATGAACAAGATAATTAAATAAGATAAAGGTAAGAAATTTTTTATCATAGCTATCAAGTGCTTTTGATTGACCCTATCTATCTTTAAATTTCCCCGCCCCGATGATATCAACTACTGAATTGATCGTTAATAATTGCTAATAAATCCTGATCATTTTCCTTGCAATTACATAGGAATCAGTGTTTCAGTGGCTCTCAGTTAGGATAATTTGAATTTTTTACTCTTTGTCAACATTTAAACACAAGCTCATTTCTTTCGTTCATCAGTAGTCTTTGATTTCTGAAATTAATAATACTAATTTCCTCATATATATATATATATATATATATATATATATATATATATATGTCTGTGTGTGTGTGTGTGTGTGTGTGTGTGTATTTGGCTCTATTGAAAAACTAAAAATCTAACAAAAAATATTGTGAAATTTTTATTGATTTGATTTTACTTTTTGTTGTTATGTTATTTTTTAAAACCCTTATATCATAGAAATAAAAAGATGTCTTTAAAGAACCTTGCATATTTTCCCTTAACAACAAAATTTAGCTGATCATCAAAAAATATATCGAGAAAACTGTCCCAGATACATATCAATTTTCATAAGATACTTTGTTTTTAGAAATTAAACCATCTTTTTATGAGGTAGGTCTAGACCATTTCATTGCACAGACCAGTGAAATTTATCAAGAGTTGATTTTCAAGAAAAGAGACCAACAAAAAGTGAATCTTTTGATGTGACAGTACTATGCAAATAAGCTAAGTCTTGTAACTTTTGTGAGTGTCTGCATAAGTCTCTTTTATGTGACCGCTTAGTACTCAATGGAAAGAATAACCAGGCTCGGAAAAAAATTGTTCTGACAGTCAAAACTGTTTTATACAGGAATCTGTTCTGATTTACTGATGCATTCCAAATTAACTCACAAGCAAAAACAATAAATAAACCAAAAATACATCACAAATGTACATTTCTAAAGCCGGATGTTGTCTAGATGATGGCTGAAACCAAAATGAATAAAACACATTACTGTGCAGGAAGGCGACATGTATGCATCCAATTGAAATGTAACTTTATACTTACAATTGAAAAGATCCTTTTCTTTTCTTTTATTTTCACTCAATCGGAAACCTTCCCCTTCAAAGTTTTTGAATTGAATTCCAAAAATTTCTTCTTCTCAAAGAATCAAGAAATGTGGATAAATGAAAATATTGAAAAATGATTAAAAAAAAGACTTTTATTTTACAGAAATGAATCTATTTCTTTTAGTGCAGATTTCGAGCAAAAGATACCCCGCAAAAACAATCACGGACGCCGACTACGCTGATGACTTGGCGTTACTGGCGAATATGCCTAATCAAGCAGAGACACTACTGCATAGTCTGGAATGAGCTGCAGCTGGCATTGGCTTCCATGTCAATGCACACAAAACTGAATATATGTGTTACAACCAAACGGGCAACATTGCCACACTAGACAGAGCCTCTGTGAAACTAGTAGACAAATTCACCTACCTAGGAAGTAGCGTCTCATCAACCGAAAAAGACATCGACACACGACTGATGAAAGCATGGACGGCAATCGATAAGCTCTCGATCATATGGAAATCAGACCTAACAGATAAAAGGAAATGCAACTTCTTCCAGGCTGTGGTTGTATCGATACTGCTATATGGATGCACTACATGGACGCTAACTAAATGGCTGGAGGAGAAACTAGACGGAAATTACACAAGAATGTTGAGAGCAGTATTGAACAAGCCCTGGTGACAACACCCCACGAGACACCAACTATACGGACACTTGCCCCCCATCATGAAAACTATACAAGTCAGACGAACCAGACATGCAGGAAACTGCTGGAGAAGCAAGGACGAGCGCATAAGTGATGTACTCCTATGGACCCCCACATATGGCCGTGCAAAAGCAGGACGACCAGCCCGAACTTACATACAGCAACTATGTAAGGACACAGGATGTAATCCTGAAGACCTGCCGGAGGCGATGAATGATAGGGAGAAGTGGCGAGAGAGGGTCAAGGATATCCGTGCTGGTGGCACGACATGATGATGATCATGATTATGATGATGAAAATGAACATTGTAAAAAGTCATCCAAGATGGATGCTACTGTAAATATTCTTCACATTATTGTATATTATTTCCATTGAAGTGATAGAATGAAACAATTTGAAATGAGAATGAGTTAATTATAATCTGTTCATAATTCATTGTCTAAATTTATGATTTATCTTTGATGAATGCAATTTACAATCTTTTGTCTTCTTCTATTTTTAGGCGTAGATATTTGGAAATTTAGATATTTAATAGATTTTTATTTTATGTTTATGTAAAGATGGAGATGTTTCAATGACTGAAAATATTCATTATGTTTAGCTTACTAATTTGTCAGTTGATTGTAACTGAATATTAAATTTGACATGTACATAGTTTCCCACTTAGGTGACCTTGTGCCATACTAAAATATTAGGACTAGATTAGTCTGTCATCTTGTTCATTCACTATTCTGTTTATTATATTATCTAATCATTTATTTACTTGAAACCTTTTAGTTGTTAGACAACAAATGATTAATTTTAAATTGAATTATTAATATGAGATAGAAATAGTTCAATTGTGTACAAATGAATGAATAAAGTTATATGGAATTATTTGTGTTAGATAGCAATACTTGAAACCATTTAATGACCTAGATATGAAATTAAATAGCATCTTAAAATGACACTACCTTCCTGGTATTTGGGGAATGTCAAGTACAATGACTTCCAGGTTCACTTTAACTTGGAGTGGTAATACTTGTTGGGATTCCATCTCTGAGTCAAATAGAATTTTTCAATATTTTACTAAAGACTATTATTTTTAAACAGAATTATTATTGTTAGATATCAATATGTGAAACCATTTAACTGTGTGCAAATAAATAATTTATATCAAAGAGAATTATTGGTGTTGAATAACAATAATTTAAACCATTTAACTGTGTGTAAACAAATAAGATTTGGCTCATTAAAAAATAAAGTTGCAATTAAACTTTACATTTAAAAAGAATATTTATATATTTATATATATATATAAACAGGATTTTTATTGAGTACCACACCAGAGTTGATATACAATAAAACACAACCAAACACTACCAAACAAATCTTGTCTCACTCTGTTCAGCTGTTGTAAGAGATAAATTTATTATCTATGTAGTGAGTCTGTTTACAAAGGTGCCCACTGATGAGACACGTACTGTAGTATGGGATAAACTGGCTGCAGACCCCTTGCTGGAAGAACGCACTTGTATCCCGATAGGTAATCTAATGGAAATGTTGACTTTCTGTGTGGAGACAACCTACTTCGGGATGGGATCTGATATATACCGAGAAGAAGAAGGACTGGCTATGGTTTCGCCATTATCACCAGTGTTGGCTAACATATACATGGAATACTTTGAAGAAATGGCATTAGGATCTATATCACTAAAGCCACTTATTTGGCTTAGATACGTAGATGACACATTCATTGTCTGGCCGTATCAGGAAGATGTTCAAATATTACTTGATCACGTAAACTCAATCAGACCATCTATACTGTTCACTATGGGGAAAGAGCAAGACAACAAATTACCCTTCCTCGATGTATTAGTAACACGCACAGAGCAACGATTCAGGTCATCTGTGTACCGTAAACCCACCTTCACTGGACAGTACCTCAATTTCAACTTCCATCATCCATATACCGTAAAGAAAGGAATAGTCCGTTGCTTACAACATCGAGCAAAAACCATTAGTAGTGATACTGATGCATATTAAAAAGTAATGATTAGTTTGAGACACAACCTCCATCGTAACACAACCCAGGGAGCATAACATCGGCTCCAAGAAACCTAGATAGGAGGATAGAAGATAATACCCAAAAACTCACAATGGTATGTCTGCCCTATGTCAAAGGACTAGCCGAAAGGATCCAAAAGATATGTAGTCCATATGACATCAGGACAGTATTCACAAGTGGTTCAACTCTGCAGATATCTCTTCCGGGTCAAGCCACCAACAGAATTCAATATGACCAAGAACTGTGTTTACTCCATCTCTTGCAGTTGTGGTAAAATATACAAAGGTGAGGCAGGTCGCCCACTAAAAGTAAGGCTAGAAGAACATCGGAAGGCAGTAGTATGAGGTGAGATTGAAAAGTCAGGTATGGCAAACCATATATGGAAGGAAAAGGGAAACCATCTGTCATTATGGGAGAAAGTTGAAATGATTGATAGGGCTGAACATTGGAGGATTAGACATTTAAATGAATCAGCACATATGTTGGGCTACAATGACCTGTTGAACAGACCAAGTATAGAGTTGAATACAATATGGCAACCAATAATTAAGAAGGCTAGATAAAAAACAAACATCTGAATATGAGCACACGTAAAAAATCATACATTATGTTAGTTATTCTAGTCAAGTAAAAACATTCAGTTTATAAGTCCCAAAACTTCCCTCTGCAGGACACACAGTGTAACGGTTATAGGCATTGGAACCCTAAGCTTTTAGAAGACAATCATCTGGAGGTTGCAGGTTCAATCCTGACTGCAGGCAAATAACAATACTGAAGAAGACTTAACACTTGTATCCGGCTAACGGGATCAGAACAAACGATCCCTGTGGATTCAATAAAAGACATAGCTTAAGTTCTGTGAAGGTTCCTGAGTTCGACAAACACCTGAAGAAGGCTGGAGGACATATCAGCTGAAACGTTGTGGAAATAACAACAAAGATGAAGACAATAGTCCGAAAACCCTTAATGATAAAAGATAAATTATTATCTTTCATAATATCTGCAAATAAATTATAAGTGTTGAATAACAATAATTGAAACCATTTCACTGTGTGTAAACAAATGAGCTTTGGCTAATTAAAAAATAAAGCTGCAATTCAACTTTTCATTTAAAAAGCATATATATATATATATATATATATAAACAGGATTTTAATTGAATAGACCAGTAGAGTTGATATACCATAAAACTCTACCAAACAAATCTCTCACTCTGTTCAGCTGTTGTAAGAGATAAATTTATTATCTTTTATAATATCTTTGAAGTAGTTTTGAGAATTTGACTCAGGAAGCATCAGCTGCCTACCTTACACCACCAGGAAAATCACCCATTCCTTTCCCTTTTTCTCAAGTTCACTCTCACCATCTATGAATCGAAAATAGACCTTTTACTAATTATTACTATTACATAAGTGTACTTGAAACCATATATTTTTGTGTAATTTATTTGTATGTGATAAGATTTCTTGTAAACAAATGATTTCTATTAAATTTCTATCAAATAGTAATAGTTTCTTGAAACCACGTTTTATAACACCTAAGGCATTGATATTCTGTAAAAATATATACCCAATTCAACAAAACCATTTTCTGAAAGAAGACAGATTTGTTTTATCACCAGATAAAAAGAAGGATTCCAATGGAACTAAAATAGATTCCACAGACATATGAAGGTCTATAATACTTTTAAATAGATCCAATTTTCAGCTTTAAAACAATACTTATCAACATTTGTCGATGCACTTTTGTCATCAATGGATAAGCATCTGCATGAGTAACTTTGAAAAGTCTACATCAACAGAAGCAGCCTGCATTTACACTGCAGTGTTGATGGCATTGTTTATCTGGAAAATAATATCCGCACTCTTCATCATTTATTGGCTAGATTTGTACTGATCAACTGACCAAAGGTCTCTTCATTTCAGGGGTAAACAGCTTTTTGACCATGGCTTCACCTTTGCATTACTAAACCACAACCTCTCCTGCCATATCACCAATATCTATATCTGATGTTGTATGATTACTAATAAAATAGGAAACAATACTTTAGAGCGACTGTCTTATAAGTTATCATTGGCAATGATGATGACTATGTAGAAAAATAAAATTTGGTAGATGAAAGGTTATTTTATCCAACAGTATTATTGATTTGTTTGTATCTTGTATTTTTCTGCCTCTATAATGAAAAATATAAAATGTTTAGAATATTTACAACTTGCATATAAATTCTCTAAAAAGAAAAAATTGTAGATGGAGCAAATATTTTTATTCCATCATTTTGTAAAAAATAGATTTCTTCTCTGAATATTTTGATTAAGATTTGAATGATTTGCTTTTCATGAAATATATTTGCTTATTATTCTTTTTTTAGAGTGTCCTTATGGAACTTTTGGTGATGGCTGTCAGTTAAAATGTCATTGCACAAATAATTGGTCATGCAATCATATTACTGGCAAATGTCTCTCTGGTGGGTGTGCAGCTGGTTACAAGGGAGATAACTGTCAAGAAGGTAAAGTCCTTTTGTTTTTTTAGGATAAAAATTATGCTCCTATAAGAATATCAAATTGAAAGCATCTAAGTTATAATATTTTACTCAATATCCCAAATTCTCTGTTCTGTATCATCTATTCATGAATGATTGTGTGAAGAATAAATAGATTCCAGCCTTTCCCAAGGGTAACAGTATAAAATTTAAATTATATATATATATAAGATGAAAAATGTATATACATGCTTATTTAAATTTCTTCAAAAATAGATATCATAGTGATTATCTTTTAGAATGCAAAATACGATCATTCATCAAGAGAAAGAGATTGCAATGAAGACAAGTAAGAGAAACATTTACCTTCATTTCCCTTATGTCTTTCAGTGCATCTACTTATCTTAATTAAGTAGGCGATATATTACAATGAAACTTACATTTGTTATTTTGTTTCTTTTCAGAATGTTTAACAGGAACATTTGGCTCTAATTGTCAAAGGAAATGTCATTGTGCTGACAACTCCAAGTGCAATAAAATAAGTGGCAGATGCCCTCATAGAAAATGTGCAAAGGGATACACAGG